>JARHVA010000907.1:0-600000 GCA_037957365.1 Torreya grandis | reverse complement strand
AATAATAATAAGTTATGAATCCTTAGAATGCATAACTTTAGGTTGGGTTGATATTTCATCTGCAAGTGTGCCATCCATATAAATATAATTAAATGATTAAAAATATTTGTGAATTATCTTATCTTCAATAGGTGCCAAAATTCTTTTGATAAATATGTTTTGCTTTTGAGATTAGTTTTTCATAATGTAATAATAAATAGGATTCTTCTAGATTCAACTACGTAACAAAGTTATTTTCTGACATTTAGTATCTCACCATTGGATCCATATTCATTAGAGATAATATTAAAGCCAATTCTTGAATATAAATAAGATACACCAAGATCATAAATAGTACTTGTGATACAAACAAGAACTTAAAAGGGGGTTAAGTCAACTTACATATAAAGAGAAGAAGAAAATTAGATTAAAAATATAAAATAAT
Source organism: Torreya grandis (assembly GCA_037957365.1). NCBI lineage: Eukaryota > Viridiplantae > Streptophyta > Pinopsida > Cupressales > Taxaceae > Torreya > Torreya grandis. The sequence continues at coordinate 599,576 of JARHVA010000907.1, read as the reverse complement.
AGCAAATATAAAGAAAAATAATAACCATAATAAAATAAAATAATAATGATAAAAATAGATTAAAATTTAATTAAATTGATTAAAATTTTTAATTTAAATAAAATAAATTGATAAAATAAAATAAAATGTAATATTAATAGTATTAAATATGAATATAACAAAAATAAAAATAAAATAATAATGAAAATAATGAAAAATTATATTAAATTAAATTAAAAATAAATAAAATAATAATAATAATAATAAATATAATGATGTAGATTAGGGGTTTCCAAGAATGGCTTAATTTGAATTTGTCATCTTTATTAAGGTTACAAGGCCGATTTTTAATTTCAACCATTTTTATATCCTTTTATCTTTACAATGACTTTCTAAGGATAACATTTTGGCATCATTCAAATTCATGGAATATTTTATTTTTTATTTGTGTTGTGTCAGCATTGATCTCCTTATATTTTAAGATGTTTAGCATTTCAGTATTGGCAGGTTGATAATTTAAAGAGTGTATATGACATTAAAATCTAAATGTATAGTCATGAATATCCTCTTTGGGAAATTATTGAATAGTTGGAATACTCTCAAATATGGTATTAATTCCATTATTAGTGATGAATCAATCTAAGAAAGATTCTTGTAAGCATTGGAAATAATGTAAAGACCCACAAGGTAAAGTATTGAACTATTATAGCACATCACCAATCAAGCTTATACGAAACAAGTTAATTAATATTAAATAATGATCTTCATAGTTTTCAATAGAGTGAAATAATTTGTAAAAACATTCATGAGGATATCCATGGCCATCAAATAATTGTAGGTTTGGTATAAACAAATAGCTTAACCTATTTTGAATTGAATGAATCAAACTAATAGATTTAAACTATTGAAATTTATATACAAATATGGAAGTAAAATATAGAATTTACAAAACAATAAATTAGATAAAAATAGTAATTAATCGATAGATACGTAACCCATAAAAAAATTATATTGACTATGTAGGCTAACTGTGACTAAAACTTGCTTGAAAAGACTTGTAAACAGTGTTGTGTCCAAAAAAATGAATTTAAATTATGTTGGGACAAAGTCATGCTAGGAGGATAAGGATGAACTTTGGCCTTGCCTATTAACTATGGCCACATCCTAGTTTATTGTGCAACTAATCTTTTGACTTAGATCTATGCACTTAACTATGAGGGTTTACTAATATTGTATGTGTTGATTTACCATGTGGAGACCTACAAAACACAAAACTCTAGATATTACACACTAAAAACAATATAGATCAAATGTTAAAATAGGGAAATATAGTTAGTATAATAGATAATCTATCATCAAAAAACCCCACATAATATGAGAGTTACCTACATAGTCAAAAAGGGCCTCAAGCTAATGTATTTCTCCCTCATAATGCGAGTGTGTGAATTTTACCTTTTGTTATACAAATGCAACTAGATACACTTCTTTGATTTTTTGACAATGAGTGCCCTTGACCTATAATAAAATATATTCAAATTTAGCCTATGACTATTAGAATGCTACAAAATTAGAATTTTAATAAATAATGTTCTTTTACTCAATGTGTAGTAGAATTTCTAGATGATTGCTAGATGTGTTTGGAGAAGCCTTGATGTGCTTATATAGGATAATATTTTGAATAATTATGCTAACCAACCTTGATAAAATAATAATATGGGTTAAGTGCAATGTCTTAAATTTAAAAATTTATAGTTGAGGTCCATGGGATGAGGATGCACTAGTGGACAAGGTTGTAGTGTAGCCTTGTACGACCCAATGCAGTCATGTCCAAAAAGGACAAAGACTATTAGAACTCATTTGATGGGAGTATATGACTATATTATGGATGTTTAAATGATGTTTTGAGTATTTTCAAGACTATTTTTAGAGTAATGAATTCTCCCATAAAAATTTTAATTTAGTAGAATGGTAAATTGGCCAAGTAGGGTAAATATGTCAACATTAAACATTGTCAAACGCTTAATGATTAATTTTATGTTCTTACATTTTCTTCCAGTTTATTCTAGTGATGAAATGAAGTGAAATTACTCGAGTAAAGTAGATATGAACCTAATTATGTACAAAAACTTTGTATTTTTATGTGAATCTTGATTATGCAATATGCCTTAATGCAAAACCTACAACAATGTAACTGAAAGTAGTTATTGTTCATATTTTAAAATTGAAAATCTGAAACTTGAAATTTGAAAATTTTGAAAATAGAACAAGGAAGGTATATGCATGAAAGAGTAATAAATATAATTTCCCTATAACTTGAAGGTGTAAAAGTGATATGCCCATTATTGAGGCACTTTTGATAAATTTTAAACCTATGGTGAATTGAGAGTGATCAAGTCTTAATTTGGAAACCATTGAAAACCCTTGAGTAGGAAACATTGTATGCTCAAACTCTCTTTTGACATTGTAGATTATTTTGTAAATTAATTAAAGGAAAGAGCCACCATCTGTGGCTTGCTACATAAAAATTATAACCATAGATGTTGAGTGTCACTAGACTCTAACGTGGCCCACCTACAACATGAAGATAAATCACACTACTACAGATGGATCTAGATTATATTTGAAACTTTGTAACTTTGAAACTTTTGAAATTGATAAATTTGAAATTTTCATGCAGTAACTTGTAGATGAATGAATATCATGCCCCCTTGTATTATCCTAAATTAATATTAAATTTCAAGTGTTTTAAAAACCTGTAACTATAATTGTTTGAAACTTTCACATTGTAACTATTTTTACACATGCCCATGCATATATATTAAAAATTTATATTGAAGCAATTATATGAATGAGTGAACATGCATGTCACATGCCTCCATAGTCTAAAAATTTGTGATTTTATATGGCCGTGAATCTGAAATTTTCTCATGAGACTTGAATTCTGAGGATAACCCCATTGTGATGGCCCCCTTTTGAGATGATAGACGTAGCTTGAAAGTCACTTATCTCAAAAGATAATTTTAAAATATATGAAATATATAATCAAGTATTATCACTTTGAATAATTGAAATATATTTCATATTATTATTGAAAATATCATGGATTTGTATATAAAATATGTGTTAGAGAGATATATAATTGAAACACATAAGCATCATGTGCATGACATATATCATAACACGATATTAAAAGTAAAAGAAGAAATGCATGATATTAATCATGGAACCAAAGTAACAAGTAATGATCAAATAATCAATGTCACACAATTTGTATAATATGTTACACATAAGGCCCAAAGGCCACATACAAGTGACATGTGAATATTGCATAAACACACAAGGCCAAGGGCCACATGTAAATGGCATGATGATTCCATACAAGCAAGAATTTACAGATATAAGGCCAAGGGTCACATGCAATGATAAATAAAGTTATACCTTATAATGCAATAAATTAAAAACTGGAAACGAAGCATAGATAAAATGATATTAGTTTGCACGAACCATATGTATCAATGTCATTATTAGTAAATATCATATCATTGGAACATAAAATAAAGTAGTAGTGATTAGCAAACCAATTTTATTATATATAGCTCATCATGGTAGAAATTTTATGGATAGATAAAAGCTATTTACATGTTCATTAATAATGAATATATTCCCCCAAATTAGCAAGGTTATTAGATAATGAGGGAAGCCCGACATAAAAAAAAAATATGTAATAGTATGTCTTGTATCACACTCATATACCTCATGAAAAAACATTGTGTATTTAAAACCTAAATATACTATATAATTGATATAAAATAAATATCATGTGAAAATAATTAATCTAGCAACATAATAAAATACTTTTAGGTCCTTGATTTTGAATTTTCAAAATTTTTATTTTTGGAATTTTTGACATGTATGAGTTTTTTTTTAATTTTTTAATTGTTCAAACTAGAAATATTTAAAGAGTGATTAAAGGAATTTTTTTATAAAATATAATAAAATGGGAGGGATTTAAATGATTCAAATGCATGGGGATAAGTCTCCATTATCATCATTAACTGGTTCTTAATCCAAACTAATCACATGCACTTGGTGGCTTTTATCTTCAATATTCCAATCTTACTAGCTTGATCGATATGCTTAATATAATTTTTCTTGAATCCATGTTTATTTTTAATATGAAAAACACTCCTTTATTACATTTACCTCCATTTAGATAGTCACATTCATTGTCTATCCTTTTTTCATTCATTCCTCTCTCAATATTGTTATGTGCTTACACTAGACAACAACCCCTTGGTCTCAAGTGTCAATTCTTGTTATATGTTTAAATAGTTATTTATATTGTCTTGGATGGTCTTATATAATTATATTATATCTATCTTAACCTCCTCTAACACCTGGTTCACACCTTACCTTTTATTTCTACACACAAACCTAACATTGTCTTCTTAAGGCTTATAGCCTTTGTTTTGGCATTTCTCCTTGTTGGGATAAAATTAAAAACCTTATCAAGAAAATTATTAAATATTAAATGACCCTTTTTTCCATACAACTCATACTTTTCTCTTTTGTCACAACTCCCAAGACACTACACACTTTATTCTTTAAGCCACCCCTCAAATAGCCCTCTAAACTAACAAGTCCCCTTAGTTTGGGAAATGTATAGACCATTAGATCAAAATAAAGATTTTTTTGGATACCCATTTGGCTCCCAAAACTTAATCAATCATTTCTTACCATACTTATTTAGATAAATGTGCTTTTTCTTTATTGCCCTTACTCCTTTAGGCCTTCCCTAGACCTAATACTAACACACAGTCATGAAATCCATACACAAGTGTACTTTTTCATGTCCAAAACACTTGAAACACTTTATTAATTTTTGGTAAAACAATATTACAAAGTTTCACTTTATTTTTATGGCTCAAACTCATTTTATGCTCAAAACCCTAATCCTAGGGTTTCTTGTCCCTTATATAGACCGAGGGCATACAAAAACAAATATATTGAGTTATATATAACTTAAAATGACCAAATAACTTTATTTGGGTCTAATTTACCCTTGCCTATATCTTATAATCATTTAAAATCCTTTCCCAAATCTATGTTCAAACTTTCTAACCTTGTTTGTGTTTGACTGTACAAGGGGACAAGTGTTACACATGTATACATTAAGGATCACCTATAGTGGTTCATGTTACATGCAATAATAAAATTATATAAGTATAATTAAAAAAATATAATACTTACCCTCACCACATAAATCTAATAACTCATGGTATATATAGCTTTCCTTCCAAGGATAGTACACACAGTCATAAAGCAATAATGAATACATAGAAAATAGGGGTATGTGTGGTATCCACGTTCAAACGAGGGGTATCATGACTAATTACATTATAACATATTAATATCTCCTCTATTAATGGAAATAATATAATAACCTCAAGTCCATTCCTTAATCAAACATGTGAATCTTCTTTTCAATCCTTTAAAACAGGGGTTTTGAGACTATGTATGCAGAGGTATGTTTATATATGCTTGTGTAGGGACTGTAAACTAAGATTTACCCTTATTCATATGTGCAGACCAAATACTATATTATCTTATCAATGACTTCTTCCCAAAAATCATCCCTAATACAAATCATTATCTACATTTCAACCAATGTTATTCATTCAACTTTATTCTCTACTGTCATCAATAAGTGGGAGGTTCTTGCACAACAATATCTTTACCTAAGTTGGAAACACTTAAATATGTTTAACCACTCCTTATAGGATACATATTATCTTATAACGTTTTAAATAATAATGTGAAGTACAACCTTCATCTAGATAACTTGTAGAGGTCTCCCCAAGAACCCTTATCAAACTATACCTATAGTTCTTTTTCAAACCTACAATTCCACTCAAGTAATAATAGGGATATGTATTCAAGGCCTTTTCAAGTCATTTATTACATATAAGAAAATAAATACCATTTAAACACATATACATATGAAATCATTCTTTTCTTCATTCAATTGTGTCTTTGTTGATTACAAAATGCAATCCATAAAAGGACTAGGCTATTTTCTATGAGAGGTATCCCAAATTCTCTTCATGCTCCCTATTTCTACTTCTTGGATCATCTCCAACATATCTCCCCTTATCTCCTATGCCCCCCTAACTCCGAACTCATGTACAATCTTCTCTCTTTTCACCAACTCCAACATTGGTTACCAAATTAGTTACAAAACTACTTTTGTTTCTTGAACCCAACATATGGGTAAGGGATACTAAACAAAGGCATGACTTCCACCTTTTGCATTAACATATAAGACTTATAATTACCCTTTAATTGAATTTATAATCCCTCTTGACTCATATAAACACTTCAACATGCATATGATCTTCCTAAACTCACTTCAAACATTTGAATTTTCAAATTCCCTATGTTGGAGGGAAAACACTTAGAAGCTAGATAGTTCATCTTGAGGACCCCAAATAGACTCAAACACATTAAATGGACCTTTAAAGGTATCTTAACACACATTACATCCAAACTTGACCAAAGTTTGACCACTAATGACCAAAACACAAAATTTGACATCTTTTCGCTTGATGCTCCTGCATCATCAAATAATCTAAAACAAGGTGCTAAAGCATATTATAATAATAAGGAAATAAATAAATGTGCCCCCAATATATTTATAAAATAATTATATAAATGTATCATAAATGATTGGTATCAATAAGAATAAGCATGTCCCTAATGGGTAAGATATTATGTATGCTCATGTAGTGTGTAAAAGTAGGAAGGTGTAATCATGTAAGTGAAATGAAATCCATAGCATGATAGATATGCAATAGTATGAAAGTGGAGTGCCATAAATAATATGCATTGGTACCCTGTAATATGGTTATCTTGGATTGTTCAAATCAATTGAAAAATTTAGAGGTCAAGTTCCCAGAGTTAAAATAAATCCAAGGGCTAGCATTTGAGAGTTCAATATTTTTATTTGAAATTTTTTTTGTGTATGTATAATTCATGTTATATTGGTATGAATTGATAGATTTAAAATTAGTTCATTACGTATTTGCTTTAAAATTTTAGCATTAAATACTAAATATAATTTCCAAATTGGTGGGAATAAAAATGTGGAATAATCAATTGTGCTTTTTATTTGTTGAACTTTCAATAGTTTTTTAATTGTGAAAAATTATTTCGTTATGCTCAATTTGTGATTGTTTTAGCTTAGGAATCCATACTTATGTAGGTGACCTAGTTGGAATTTATTGGTTGTGTACCTTAGAAACCTCTTAGGTTAATGTTTGTTTGTTGTTTATATTGTCAATTTTAGATCCATCAATAGGTTTTTTATCTTTATTTTTGTAATTAATAAAATATCTTGAAACCATTGTATCTTGTATTGGGGATTTTTTAAAAATCTTTTGTTTAATATTTTAAGATTTGGAAGATAAATATGATGACTTAATTAGCTTATGCTCAACTTTTTGAAATGAGATCATTTTTTTATTTGCAATTTCTTTTAGATTTTCGTATAATGCATAAAAGTTATTATCACTATGTTTATTAATGTCATGATAAGTAAAAAATTGTTGGCCCTTAATCTTCTCCAATCAATGAGGAGAGTGATAGTAATTAGGGTGACAATTGATTAAATTTTTATCCAATGATGTATTTAAAATATCATGTGGAAAATCATTGAAAGTAAATTGTAGAGGTTGTACCTTATTGGATGTAAATAAATGATTATGGTTAGGCACTTTAGGAAGAGATTCATTTCCCTTATGTAAGACTTTGACTTGTTCCAAGGTGCATTCAACTTTATGCACTAAATTGTGAGGATGAAGATGTGTCTTTTTAGGGATAATATTTTGAATATTTACACTAACCAACCTTGCTAAAAGCATGAGAGGGTTTAAGTGAAATGTCTCAAATTTAAATAATTATTGTTGAAGCATGGGGGTGCAAGATGCAGTGTAACCCTATCTTGTCTATTGTGGTCTTGTCTAAGAAAGATAAGGACTACTATAACTAGTATGACAAGAGTCTGTGAGTATATTAGGGATCTCTAATATATGTTTTGAGTATTTTCATGATAATTTTTAAAGTAATCAATGCTCTCATAGATATTTTAAGTTATTAGAATGGAAAATTGGCAAAGTATGGTAAAGATACCATTATTAAACATTGTCAATAACTTAATGATAAATTTTATGTGTCTACATAAATCATATGGTAAAGGCATGTCAAGTACATATATAAGAGTGGGATTAGAATATATGGCCTTATAAGAAATCATAACATTTGAATACTTGAGATGAAGGTATACATCATACACTTGTCTTTGTAAGTCAACTATAGAATGCATCATAGTGATTATCTCATGGTGTAGGAATAGTATAGCATTCAAGATGTTCATTTAAAATTTATTATCCATTTAAAACATGGGAACACTCAAAGACATAGGAAAATTAGGTCAAATATCATTAATAATCACTTGTGCATCACTATCCATAAATTGCTTCACTCAAAGGTTATGTGTTTGATTCATGTCAATTTCATCAATTATTCTCACATAAATACACACAATGGTGTTAAACCTTAGTCATAATGAGTTAAAATATAGACAGAAAGATTTATTAGTAAACATCATCTACATAGTAAATTGGAATGTGAAATGTGCTAAAAATAAGGACCAACAAAATAAGCAATGATCTAAGACAAGAAATAGAAAAGAAATGATAAAGATTATAGGAATTTAACACACTTGGGTACAATCTTAGAATTTTAAGACTAGAATAGTGATATGGAAGTGATTTTGTAGGTCTGTGTCAAATTTAAATGTTTTATTCTAAAAGTATGGATTTGATACTTCACATATTACTATTAAATGTGCCTAGGGTAGATTCAAAAAATCATCAAATTTGTATCATCTATATTGTTGAATATGTCTTCAAATATTTAATTTATACTTGGCACTAATTTGGATTCTATAAATTTTTGTCTAGATGCACTCTTAAATATCATACAAGATTATGTGATTTATTTTATGAAATGTCAAACATAATTTTCTAGTTTGTCTTCTTGACCTAATTCAACATAAACTATTACAAGAGGAATATAGAAAGTGTAATATTAGATAACTAAATTCATCATGAAGTTTAATTTGCATATCTTACATACGTAGAATAATATTAAATAGTTCTCTTTCACATGTGATTGGAATTTAGAGTGAGAGCTTTGTGTCATCTTCCCTAGGTGGAATTTCACTAAATGAACATATCCTTATTTTCATCAAAAATGTAGGTAAACCTTTTTTAAAAATCCTTGAGAATGAATACAGCAATGTATAGTGTGCATAGACTTGAATTCCTCCTAATACTTCTCCCTCTTTCTTTTTGACACTTCTTATTGAAATTCCTTTAGAATTTTGTATATATAGTCATCTCATGTTTTAATTAGAACCATATTGGTGCATAATTCAACCAAATAAAAATACAAATAACTTCCATTTACATATCCAAAAATTGAAAGGACATAAATAAGCATTGACTAGCACAAAAAAGGCTAGGGACATATTTAGCAATTCAGTGAATCTACATGGGATAGATTCAGTGGGTTTCAAAATATGACCTAATGAAAGCAAAGCAAAAAGATAAATAGATAAAACCATAAAAAAAAAAGCCTCTATATAGTGCATAAGTTTTTGAATTGAAATAATATCAATCATAACTAAGAGATCAAGCTAAGTGATCAATCATAACTAAGAGATAAAGATAAGAGATCAAACCTAGGACTAAGAGATAACAATCCCTAAAGGATAGAAATAACTATAAAATATCTCCATAATAGTTAAGAGATATATATGCAATATCTCATTATATCTTAAATGATATAAATAAAATATCGACACATCAGTGGGTGTAAATAATGAAATACTTAGATGAACATGAGCTTAGGTAAACAACCTACTCTAACACCACCACCCCAAGTGAAGTTAGGGGATAAAAATAAAGTGGCATATCCATAATATGAGTCCCAATAATAAGGCCTAATTAGGTACTCATGTGAAATATATCCATGAATAAATTTATCATAAAATGGATAAAGAAAGAAAACTTATAGGAAAAAATCTCCCCCCCAAAAAAAGAGGAAATGGGTCTTGAAAACAAGGCCTGATGAGGTACCCATACACAAAAATAGGATGCAATGTGAAGACAATTGTCCCTATGGACGCCAAACCATCTTTTCAAAATACATTGATGTTGATTTCTTGCAACTGCCAATTTAAAGGAAGAATGGTGTTGAATAAGAGAATCACTGAACATGAACACTACACTCCAAAATATTGGGTATAATGATGAACCTAAGGAAGCATTTCCTGAACTACCTCCCTCAATGCTATATTGGGAGAAGATGACAATGAAAGTCTCTAAATAATTAGATTAAAAATGGTGATAAGTGAGCACAAAAGCTGATAGGGATGCCAAAATGTTGTCACTACATAAAAAACCACCAAGAATGCCACTAAGATATAGCAATCCTCGTATGTGTTTTGGAAAATAAAGTGCCTAAATAAGATACCCATGTATAAAGGAGGAATCTATAAATTCCTTGGTGGTGATGGGAGAGGTTTTTAACTAAATTAGTAAAGGGTGTACGAACTAAGCTACACACACATGAAGGTAAACTAGGTTTTAAAAGCAAACCCCTATGACACTTTATAATTTAGTGTGAGTAAAATATATCCCAAAAACACCAAATGAAAATAAGACACTATATACACCAGAATAGCTTCAAAAAAGGATACTATCAACATGTCAAATAAATCATTAGAGTTTCTCTAAAAAATAAGGGATCAATATGCTACAAATAAGTACAAAATAAGTGTAAAATGGGATGTCAAGCTTGGCTAATAATGTGTCCATGATAGAGTGTAATCAAGAGGGGTAAATTAATTAATGATAAATTTTGTTTTTTTTTAGGGGGGTTGGCCACCTACCAAACCAAGCCTCACCCTCTAGTATTTGACAAATGAGATCAAAAATAGGTACATGGCCAAGTAATAAATAAATACAATATCCTATTATGTCTCCCAAACATAAAATATTATTTTTAATAACAAAATAATCAAAAAATCATCCAAAGATATTGTTTTATAAAAACTAAAAATAAAAATTCCTTTAAAAAATCTCTTCACAAGAATTTTTTAGTGAATAGTAGCAGAGTTGATAAAAATGCAATAAATTATTAAATTCATAATAAAATGAAAATTTTCAATTTTTTTTGAAAAATTGAAAACAAAGTTCACAAAACCCATAAATTTTTTTGAGCGATTATTTATAGTTTTCTCATAATTTGAGAAAGAACACATGTTTTTCAGAAAACAAATTTGTAAAAAACTTTTAGATCATGCCTCTTATATCTAATTGGGATGAAATCAGAGGTGATTTGTATTTCTTAGATAATATGGATTTATTTATGAGCTTTGATTTACTCCTATAATCTTCATAATTTACCTACAATAAAAAATACACAAAGAAGAAATCCCCCCAGAAAGTATAATTTCTTGCACACATTTCTGATTCTCAAGGCCATCCAAAGAGGATGCAAGAGAAGATCATACTTATTAAGGCAAAAAAAATACCATATTTGTAATTATAGATATCCTAAGAGGATACCCAAAGGCTCTTCATAGACTATGTTGGGTAATGGCTACTTGAAAGAGGCTCTAATACCATGAAATATTTTAGAAAACTCTCACCCAGGGTCAAATCTACAAAACATTACCATAGTAAAAACCATTTATTCATTTATCAAATAATATCTGTCTATTATACACAAATAGATCATATAATGAGAAAACCTTTGTATCATATATTATATCTCCATAGCTTATCAAACACAATGAATGTGCTTTGCATAAATAGGCAAGGAAGATCAATCCTAACTAAGAGATCAAGCTAAGTGATCGATCATAACTAAGTGATCAATCATAACTAAGAGATCAAACTAAGAAATCAAAACTAGGACTAAGAGATAACTATCCCTAAAGGATAGAAATAACTATAAAATATCCTCATAATATCTAAGAAAAAATATGTAATATCTCACAATATCTAAAATAAGATAAATGAAATATCTACACATAAGTGGGTGGGAATAACTAAATACCTAGGTGAGCATGTGTTAAGGTAAACAACCTACTTTAAGCCCTCAACCTTAAAATCCACCCTTTGGGTAGTTTTTTTTTTACTTTAATGGGCTCCCCACATGAGCTTTCATTATTAAATGAAGTAAATTTTGTTAGGATCAACCATGGTACCAAATAAATCTCACAAACATGTTTCTAAGGACTTTTATGAGTTAATATACCACTTACTCAAGATAATCCACTTCATTATTTACTTGATTTGTATAAATCTAATAAAGTGTGCCAATGGCTTGAACCTCATAACCTTATTGGTTTCTTTGTGGGATGCATAGTTAAGAGTAGGTAAAATCTCAAAGAAAACCCCATGACATCAATTTTATTTGGGTGTAAGACCTAACCAAGGGTTTCTTCCTTTTTAGGTTTGAAAACCATGAACATTGTGTGGCCATACACAAACATATCCCATTCTACATTGAGCTCTATATTTGTATTTTCTCCCTAGATCTGTGACTTTCTCATCTCTTACAAATCCAAACTCAAGGTCCTAGTCTTGGTGGAGTTACCCAATGTACTTATTACATTTTTGTCTTTTCTAGATCAATTGGTTATGCCACTTTGTGGTTCATATGTTTCAAAATTAATAGATCCTATGTTTTTCAATCATAATGGCATTTCGATGTTGAGATTAATCACACATATTGCCTCCAAGAAACTATAGACATTTAAATTAGAGGATAATGTTTCACCCAATGGGTTATGTATATCAACCTACCTTACACCTAATTTCAGTGTCAAGATTCAAATAATAAGATCAAGGATTTTTCACTCATGGTAGATTTAAATCCTCCATCCAAAGCCATAATCAAACCCACCTATCTCCCTATTGGAGAAAATAATGGTTATAAAGTGGTAGGCTATCAAAACAACTAGGCCACCCATATTAGTGAGACATCATTGGGAATTTTTAAACCATTAATTCCACTATGGTGGCCAAGTTGTAAACCATTATTTAACACAAAGTTATCGAATCTCCTTAAGAGAACTTGTAGTCATACAAAATGTCAAAACTGGTAGCTTGAGTGTGGCTTGTGACACCCAATCCATAGGACCCTCTTTCATGCTCTCATGACCCTTCTAAACACTTTTTTACTTATTCTTAGTCATATGTAGACTTTTGAGACCTAATTCCAACTCAGCTAGGCTATTTTTCCCATGCTAATTCCATCCCCTAGGTCTTGTACTTATAGGACAATAACACCCAACTTGGACTATAGCACTAGACCTTAGGGTGTCCCATTTCTAGCACTCCTATCTAATCACATTTTGAGCCCAGATGATCATTTCCTTTTGATTCCTCTTCTTCATTATGTCAGCTTAATGTGAATGCATTTAACCCATGACTAATGGATCTTTATAAAATCCCATTCAAAGTTCATTTATAAAGGGTTGGAAAATATTACAAAAGCAAGCAAAAATACAAGCAAGACCACTAAGACAAATTTCTCTATTCTCTACAATTAATCATCTAATACACCTACCAACATATTCAAACCCTCACACCAGTCCCTAACCACCTAAAGCACACCCAATTTAGTATTTTTTTAAATCTACATAACACTATTGTATAAATCACATCAAGTGGGAGAACTACATATAGCTTGATCCTTCTTTGGAGTATTGGTATGTAGGCAATGTGACCATACAAGGGGTGTGGATAAATGTTTAGTGCATCTTACACACACTAAACCCCCCTCTTTCACAAGTTTTATTCAAGTTCTATTAATTTATAGGGTTTGATATTAAATAAACTCTACAAGGAGCTCCATCAATATTAAAGATATAAAATTCCATAAACAATCTCACACAGGGATAGCAGACAAAACCCAGAAAAATCAAATCTCTATGACTAGTTTGGATAATAACAGAAGGACCTTGACTATAGTGTCAAACCTTGAAATGTCCTATTTTTGGTGCTTCTATCCTTTCATCAAATAAAATATATATCTAGGATCATGACACTGTCACAGTTCTGCATAGGCAATTTTAACCTCTATCTCAGCCATCTCAATCAAGTTTTAAGCTAAGTTACATTTCTTCTCATTTATTGCAATTTTTAAAAATGTTTAAAAGGCACAGTAAATTATAAAATCAGTACTCTAATTATTTCATTATTTACTAATTTACTATTCTATAAACTAAATTAGGAATAATACTCCAATATTCTCAAAACTATTAAATCATTTGGTGAACCTGACTTACTTCATTTGCATATAAAACCCCTAGAAACCCTAGGGTAAATTCCTTGTTGATTTTTCCAATAATTTTTTGATTTTTCCTTCATATTTTAAATCATAAATTCAAATTTAATTTTTAAATTTACCTTGGTAATTTTAAAGATAATTTATTCCAAATCCTAGTTGCATATACTAGATCCCTTTAAATCAAGAATTTTACCAATATTTTTATGATTTTTACCTACATATTTAAATTTTAAAAATTCATTAATTTTTAAAATTCTATAATATTTTTTAAAATATATATATATTATTCCAAACCTTAGTTGCACTTACTAGGTCTCTTTGCCTTTGAGGTATCACCTTACATGTTTGTGAGCTTTGTATCCTTTTTCTGCATATTTTAGTTCACTACTTAGATTATATTTATTTAATCTACACTTTCATTTTTCAAGTTATTTTTATTATGTCATATAAGCTCATTGCATCTCTTCCTTTGAGATGAAGTGCAAGACTTAGTGGTAACCCTCCTAAATTCACCCAAATTCCTTCAACCTGACCATTTACCATTGATAAATATCCAGCTCAACTTCTTGTTATAGATCCTACATATCTAGATTACACCAATTTTCATGAAGATAACTTTGACAATGAGCAGTATGAAAATAACAATGATGATACAAACACCGATGTTCATGGTCCACCATATCAGACTCTTGATATGCTTCTACCTCTTGTTTATAATGAAGTTGTCCTCAACAAAGATTTGATCCTACAAAGTTTTTAAGAAAGACTTAGGGAACAGCCCTGAGATCATACTGTTATCTTACAATCTATCATGGAAATCAAAAAGGCTAAACAAGTTGAATCTTCTATTCCCTTAGAGAAACTAATTGCACATGACACTATGAGGGTAACTATGTCTTAATAACCCCCTATAGCAGCCCAACCTTCCTCTATGCCGCCACCAGTTATGGCTAGTAAATCTTTGTCTCCTAATGTAGCTACCCTTGTGTAAGAGATAAAATATCTTCAATCCAAGGTGATACATCTTGAGCAAGGTGCCTCTAGACCTACACAGGCCTTGGATTCTTTTGCTCTACTTCATACACCATTGACACGTCATATTGATTCTACACCCTTGCCACCAAGTTTTGTTCAACCCAAGTTCACTCTATATGATGGCAAGGGTGATTCAGAGATACTTGAGAGATTTTCACATAGCATGCTTGGACTATGTGTTAAATGACTGGCTGCTAACCAAGCTATTTCCATAGAGTCTAAAGGATTATGCTTTATAATGGTTTTATAGTCTACTAAATCGGTTAGTCAACACATTCAATCATTTAGCTAACATGTTCCTAGCTCATTTCAGTATTAACATTGGTGATAAAGTTTCTTATGCCCAAGCTGCACAATAGAAATAAAGGTCAAATGTGCATCTCATAGATTATGTTCTTCGATATAAGACTATCTTGGCTAAGATGACTAGCCGCTTGGCTGATCAAAATTTACAAGATCTCTTCAAATAGAGTCTTCTATAAGTCTTGCATGAATTAATAATGTTCAAAAAAAATTCTTCCTTCATTGAGTTATGTCATACACTAAAGCAAAGGAAATTCAAACTATTTCAATGGGAAAAATCAAGTACATGAGTATATCCAAAACAACAAACAAGAGTAATGGTAAAGTCTCATACAAAGTAAAGGTCAATTATAGTAATTCAAAATCAACCTATAGTTAATGCCGCTTTAGAACCCCCTCAATGAGTGGTTTTAATCAACACCTCCTCAGTGAACCTTTACCAATTTACCAATATCTCCAACCAGAGTTTTACAATAGCTTTTAGAATGTAATATCATATCTCTCCCTCCTATTCGATAAGTTGATCCAAAAAGCCTATTCCATGGGGATATGATCAAAATAAATTTTGTGATTTTCTTAGGGCATCAAGCCACACAATAAATAGATGCATTGATTTGAAAAACAAAATACAGGACTTGATAGATGGTAATGTTATTGATCTTGTCACTTTAATTAAGCCTCCTCAGGCAAAGCAAACATAGGACAAAGCTTTGAAAATATTTTCAAATCCTTTCCAAAAACATTCTAAACAAAATACAGGGGATACATTAGGTGTTCACCATGCATATCATGCACATCTTCTACCAGCTACATACCATGCACCTTTAGTTGAGTCAAACCCTTTGAGTAACATGATTGGTGTGTACAATTCCAAAATTCTAGCTAGACCTTTGATCTCCTTTTTAGAGCAAGAGATAGTTGAGGATGATTTAGATTATCATGCACTCTTTATCAGAGTTTACATTCATAATCATCCCATTCATAGTATTCTCATAGATAATGGATCTATTGTAAACATATGCACTATGACATTATTATAGTATTTGGGATATTCAGAGCAGGATATTACCCTGATAGACATAGTTATCAATAGATTTAGTGGGTACATATATATTTCATTGGGTGAGATTTTACTACCTCTACAGGTTGGTCCAACACATGTGGCCACACTATTTACTATTGTTTCTAGTGCAAGAGTTTTCAATATGTTACTTGGTCAACCATAGATTCAAAAACTTTGAGTAGTACCTTCTATAGTTCATAGATGCATGAAATTCATTCATGCTAATTAGGTTTTTATAGTTGGAGTTATATATGAGTTACCACTCCCCACTTTAGATCCATCTATAATTTTGTAACCACCAGTTTCAATTCCAACACCAATTTTATTTTCTCCACTAGTTTTAGTTCTTCCTCCAATTCAAATTTATATATAGTTGAGGCTTCCATTGCTAGCACAGAGATTTCATACACTTCCATAGAGGTCTCTTTTATAGTAACCATAGTTTTAAAATTATAGATATTTCTAGCTACAGTGTTCACACACATGTTAGTATCATTAAGGTCTCACACCTCTACACACAGAGCACATGTTCATAGAACTTCTACTACTAGATGGGTCCTTAAAAGCCCTACAGTTGCATCCACTTCTCAAAGTTATAGGGGGACCCCACAATCAGTTTCCACTAAAATTATTTTAGAACATTTACAGCATACATAGCTTTCAGATCCATAGTCTTAGCCCTTCCATCATGCTTCATGATGACGCATAATACCTCTCCTTGATACAGGACACCATGATAGGGTATATCCCATGAGACTCATTGATTAGTATCATTTCTTCTCAGTCTTGCTTGTACATAGATTCTTTTCAATTTCTCGTATATAGTCTCCTCATGATTGATTTTACATAGCTTATTTCAAAATATAAAAATAATATAATATTTTAAAATATCAAAAACATTCAAATATGTCAAAATACTAAAAACAATACAAAATTTCAAAATATAAAAACATTCAAATATATTAAAAACACCAAAAACATGTCAATTATATGCATTATCCATGCTTTACATTTCTACTACCATGTTATACTTGCATTTGTTGTTCCATGCTATTATTTTTTGATTTATCTACATTACCATGCTTCACTTGATCTTCTTTGAGTGTGTGTAGTGACATTCAGATCCATGATTGTTTTTCTCTACCCATTGATGGGGCATCATACTTCATACATTTTAAACACATATCAATATATCTACCCACTAGGGGCATCTTCTACATGACTACACCATACAGGTTATGTCATTCCTAACCCACACACTCTAGTTATCATGTTGATATACATTACTTACTAGCTTACATAGATTACTCTATTGACACTCACTAATATATAAAACTTGTGTATTTATTAGCATCTACCTAGTCTTTTACTACATGTTTTGCATACTTTCACTTCTTGCTTTGATTAGTTAGATGTGATTATTTCCAATATCTACATGCCTTCCTTTCTTACTTTGCATAGCTAGATGTGACTGCATTTCTCAATTCATGTTTTGTCTCTTGTATGTGCCTTAAGACATTTATCAATATCCTTTGATTCTATTCTTGTGTGTGCCTTAGGACAGTTTCCAATGTCCTTTGCTTGTACTCTTCTATGTGCTTGTGTCCCTCACACCAACTTTACTTGTTTTCAACTGTGTATGTGTATGTGGCATTTGAATATGACTTGTAATCTTGCTTTCCAATTTGAGTGACATGTGTCCATGTCCCTTGTTCACTTGGCCCCTTGGCCACTCTTGTATGCTTCTTGGTTCTTACCTTGCATGTTTATTTTCTTGTTTTCTTCTCAACTATTTGCAAAGCCATGATCCACATCATGTATTATCTTGCTTTTTTAGATTCCATGATGTACATCATGCTCCATCCCTCCTTGAAAAATAATATTTCCAAATTCAATTCAATACATTACACATGTTATTACATTGTTATATCTATCTTGGAATACCCCTATTAATCTAATAATCTTCAATATAAATTATTCTATATCTTGAGATATATTTTTGATTATCATTATTACATCATGTATTTCATATCATAACACACTTACAGGACTCTTTATTCTAACAGAAGTCATTATAGGGTCTTTATTCCTACCCTCAAAAGAGGGGGCAATAAATAGGGTGTTAGGGGGGGTGGAGGTAATCCAAGAACAAACACACCTGTTCTAATTCCACCTGTTAGGATCTTGCTCCTCAGAAAGAGCACAGTATGATTACCAAATATAAGTAATTGAATATGCAGAAATAACCAAAAACACAAGTAACTAGAATTCACCAATAGCACAGAATATGAGAGACAATACACTATCTTGTATTAACACTATACAGAAAAGAATACATCAAAGAGCCGCCACACTCTTTCACCTTACAGAGATTCACCACACCTCAAGTGTATAGTAATTCTTCTCACACACACTCTCCTACACAAAAAACAGTCCCAACAACCAACTCACACACAGAATTGGTGTTCACCTCACCAACCAGTCAGTAATAACCCTACCGGTACACCAAGCACTCTATAGCACTTCAAGCTGATCTCTCATGAACCTGCAACCTACAATTCAAAGACCAAACTTACATGTAGATCCCCAATGAGCTTGCAACAACCTGCAACTCACAGATCTTACAACTAGAAGGAACTCTTCCTTTCTATCTCATGCATTTAAACAATACATGCCAATGGGTCTATAAATAGATCCCTAACTCAAACAATAACTTAGACTCTTAATTTAGACAATTATCCTCGCAGCCCAAGACTCTAACTGGTCTCAACATGCAAACTCTTCGTTCACTTAACTAACTGTCTGTGAAACGAGCAGTTCTAGAACACACAGGCGACTGACATCGGTCCCTGCTTGTCTGGTTCTTTCGATGTTAGCTGACTTTCTGTCGTCACCGGTGGCCTGCTGCACTAGTCTCTACCGACGTCGGTCCTACTACCGACGCCGGTGCTCCTGGATCTCAGCAACCATTGTTCCTTCAGTTTGCAAAGGGTTGAAGCTTTTAGCTCCATAACCTAACAATCTCCCACTTGGAGATAAATAGCTGCAACCTGTACCTATACCTGTACTCTGTCTAGTTTGTTTCCTTGGCTATGTATCACTCCTCAGATCACTCTTGAAGACCAACCACCACAAAATCTGTGGTGCAAAACCTGTCATCCAAATTACCTGCCACATCCGCATCTACAACCATGTAGAAAAAGAACTTGACCCTGCATAGCATGTGCACCTGTTGCTGGTCCCACTGAACTGCCCTTCAGTATTACTTTCCCGGATTGACTCCAAACTTGTGACAACTCCCACTGCTTGGGAAAACTCAAGTTTAGTACATACCATGCACTCAACCTCATTATGTGAATCAAGACACCTGTTCTATGAACTGTCTAACCATCGGCGTGCTAACCGGTCTCACACAATCATCCTGAAACAAAGTCAACAAGACCTCCATGTCTCTAGAACACACTCATGCCAAAGAATCTTGCTGCTCCCAGATTCTCCATGACATACACCTGAACTAGCTTTACCTTTAGTTCAGCAATACCTGTATATGTAACCCTGCAACAAGCACATCATACAAAAAATAGGATAATGTAGCTAATATTATCCAACCTGGTAAAGAGAAACACAATGATCAAACCTCCATTGCCCTGCAGCTAATACAAGATCATATACCCTGATCTTCCATCTCACGTATCCATTTCCGCTCTTCTTCATCCTTAACATCCATTCGTCTCTCAGTGCTTACTTCCAGCTGGCAACTCTACCCAAAACACTTGTTTGGTTCTCCTCCAAGGAATCACATCCTCATCCATGCCAAGCTCCCACTGTTTCCTGGATCTACCTGTTCTGCTTCTTTAACAACTTCCTGGTCCTATGCCATAAGTGAGCAACAAGTAGTGTAAAGAAGGGAAATGACAAATTTAGGAACTTACTTACACCTTCAGTCCTCCATATGGGTGCTTGAGACTCCATGACAACAAGCTGTCCACCCAAAATTCGTCTCAGTGACCGATGCCGGTCACATCTCAGTCTACAGCCGACCGATGTCAGTTCCCTGCGACTGCCTCCCTGCCGACGTCAGTTTCCCCTGGCCGACGCTGGTCCTTATCTGCCCTGAGTCACTGACGTTGGGCTGCACATAGCTGATGTCGGTCCCTGTCTGGACACCGACGCCAGTTTTCCTGCCGACGTCAGTCTCTGTGTTTTTCTTGTGAGACCTAACTTTTTCTCGCGAGTTCCTTTTGGATCAAACCCTTGTCCAAATCACCCTTGCTCTGCTCAGAATTCCTCTGCACCTTGTGCTGAACTCTGTCCGTCACTTTCTCCTTGAAAACCAAGGCTTTCCTATTCTTGTCACTAACATCGGATTCCTCAAGAAACCTCACCTTCTTCTTCTGCATACAGAAACCACGATCCATGCCTTCCAAATCTGAAAGCATACTCTTTGACTCAAGAACAAGCATCTCCTTCTTATCTATGTGACCAAGCCTATTAAGCCACATCTCCAAATCTACAGCTGAAGTAGATAACCCAAAAAGAGAATCAGTAAAACAAGTAGATAGATAAAGCGTACCTACTTTCTTACCTCTAGCTACAATAAGTGTACCCTTGGTAACCTTCCAAGAGTCCGCTGTGAGAGTTACTGTGCAACCCTCTTCACCCAAACTTCTAACAGAAATCAGATTCCGCTTCAGAACTGGGACATGCATGACCTCCTTTAACACCCATGTGTCACCTGTCTGCAATTTTAGCTTCACTTTACCTTTGCCAACAATCTGACAAGGCTTTCCATCCCCTACACAAATTTCTCCAAAGTCTCCCTGGACATACTCATGAAAAAATTCCCTATGTGGGGATGCATGAAAAGAGGCACCTGAATCTAATACCCAAGATTCTACTTTATCCAAAGAACATACAAGAGCATCCTATGCAACGTAACCCACAACATCTGCTTCTTCTCCATGTCCTTCATGTTGATCTTCACCCGATCTGCAATCTCTCTTTAAGTGCCCTTGCTTTCCACATTTCCAGCAGGTTATTCTGCCATACCTGGACTTGGATCTCCTGCCTGTTTTCGACCTTGATCTCCCACGCTCTGTCTTTTCTCTTGGCCTTCCTCTTCCTTCAACACTCAAAGCATCTCCAGATGATTCACCTGTGCTTTTCCTGCGTATCTCTTCATTCAAGATCACACTCACAACATCATCCACTTTTAAGACTTTTGAAGGAGACACAGTATTAGAAACTGCCATTACCAAACCTTCCCAACTTTCAGGTAATGAACACAAGATTAAGAGAGCTCTAATTTCATCATCAAATACAATATTGACGAAACTTAACTAGTTTACCCAACCATGGAAATCACTAAGATGGCTATGAACAGATCCACCTTCCAACATTTGCAAATTAAATAAACGCTTCATAAGAAATACCTTATTAGAAGCCGAGGGTTTTTCATACAAATTTGCCAAAGATTTCATCAACTCCACCGTTGTCTTACACTGTGATAAGCTGGAAATCACAGATGATTCAAGACTCAATCTAATAGATCCCAGAGCCTTTCGATCAAGAACCTCCGATTCTTCATCTTTCATATCCAAGGGTTTGCTAGCAACCCCACCCAACGGTAAGTACAAATCTTTCTGATACAGATAGTCCTCAATCTGCATCCTCCATAATTGGTATTTCTTGCCATTAAACTTTTCCATTCGTAGTTGACTGTTTTCTGCCATTGCTCAACTCCCACTCAAACAAAAACCCTGTGAGTAACCTGTAATCAAAACCCACTACCCAGATCTACACCAATCTGTTAGTATCCCAACCAAAAGCTCTGATACCACTTGTTAGGGGGGGTGGAGGTAATCCAAGAACAAACACACCTGTTCTAATTCCACCTGTTAGGATCTTGCTCCTCAGAAAGAGCACAGCTTGATTACCAAATATAAGCAATTGAATATGCGGAAATAACCAGAAACACAAGTAACTAGAATTCACCAATAGCACAGAATATGAGAGACAATACACTATCTTGTATTAACACTATACAAAAAAGAATACATCAAAGAGCCGCCATACTCTTTCACCTTACAGAGATTCACCACACCTCAAGTGTACAGTAATTCTTCTCACACACACTCTCCTACACAAAAAATGGTCCCAACAACCAACTCACACACAGAATTGGTGTTCACCTCACCAACCAGTCAGTAATAACCCTGCCGGTACACCAAGCACTCTATAGCACTTCAATCTGATCTCTCATGAACCTACAACCTGCAATTTAAAGACCAAACTTACATGTAGATCCCCAATGAGCTTGCAACAACCTGCAACTCACAGATCTTACAACTAGAAGGAACTCTTCCTTTCTATCTCATGCATTTAAACAATACATGCCAATGGGTCTATAAATAGATCCCTAACTCAAACAATAACTTAGACTCTTAATTTAGACAATTATCCTCGCAGCCCAAGACTCTAACTGGTCTCAACATGCAAACTCTTCGTTCACTTAACTAACTGTCTGTGAAACGAGCAGTTCTAGAACACACAGGTGACCGACGTCGGTCCCTGCTTGTCTGGTTCTGCCGACGTCGGCCAACTTTCTATCGTCGCCGGTGGCCTTCTACACTGGTCTCTGCCGACGTCAGTCCTACTGCCAACGCCGGTGCTCTTGGATCTCAGCAACCATTGTTCCTTCAGTTTGCAAAGGGTTGAAGCTTTTAGCTCCACAACCTAACATAGGGGTTTTATCACAGAGATAAAAGCTCCTACCAATCAAAAAATTAATTTTTAGAACACTCAAAATAGTAATCAGAGGTTAAACTAGGTAGAACAAACCAAAAAAATAGTATGATTATAGAATAATATTTAGATTAAATAAAGTATAATATCATCAAATAGTAGGGTGTCCTATTTTTGGCACACCTGTCTAAATAGCAAAAAACGTAGATTTTCTAAAAACAAGCAAAAAAGTCAGTTTAGCTACAGTTTTGTTAGATATAGATCAATTGAGATTTAGTAATTTTAGTATATTTTTTCTTAGAGAATCCAAATATAGGGGTTACCATGTGCAACATGATTGATCTCACTTCTAGTTTTAGATTGAGAAGGTGGTATAGCTTCCAGATTATAATCCATGTTACAGACACCAGTGATTGAAGGAAATGTGCATGGCACATTTGACATCTTTTCTTTCTGAGTTTAGTATATTACTCAAGAATTCTTAGTAGTTGCATGCCTTACTCCATCTGAAGATGGTTGGCATCATTCCTGAGTGGCTTCCACATAAGCCTAGTTTCCAATTTTGGATTGGATTTCATACAATCCTAATGTTCTCCTTCTAGAGTTGGCAGGCCTTGGCCTAGTTTCCAATACACATTTGACAATAAATGCCACATTATAAGATTAAAAAGCATTCATGGGATTTATGAGATATCTCATATGACACACATTCATACTAGTATCATTTCATAGCTTCTCTTAGTGGGCAATGATGGAACTAAAGGACTAGTTAGCTTTTGTATTCTTGAGCCACCTACTCAAAGGGATTGGACACATAATCCAAACATCAATTAGTACATGCATGATCATAAATATTTACTTAATAGGTGACAATGGAGCCAAAGGGATAACCTTTTCATTCTTGATCCACTCTCAATTAATTGATCACTCATCTTTGTTCATGATATCACTCTTGGTATAGCACATATCCATCATATTTAGCATCACTCAGCATACCCAGTGAGGTGTATTTATTCCTTTCTCTTCCTCTCTCTCTTACCCATATTTGTACATTCTTATTTTAGATATAGCATATCTAATAAGAATTGATCTAATCTTTATTTTATCTTACAAATTTACATTTCACAATGTGCTCTCTATGCACACCCAGCATCACATAGCTTCATGGGCTTCACCATTGTAGGTAAGTTTAGGTACACTTTTTACTTTTCCTTTATCCTAGTATTTTACTTTGATACATCACTAGAATAAAGGGGGAGAAAATTTAGTCATATAAAATTTCAAAATTGGTATTTTGAGTGTGGCTTGTGACACCCAATCCATAGGACCCTCTTTCATGCTCTCATGACCCTTCTAGACACCTTTTTACTTATTTTTAGTCATCTATAGACTTTCGAGCCCTAATTCTAGCTTAGCCAGATTGCTTTTCCCATGATAATTCCATCTCCCTAAGTCTCATACCTATAGTAAAATAGTGCCCAACTTGGACTATAGTACTGGACCCTAGGGTGCCCCATTTCTAGCACTCATATCCAATCACATTTTGAGCCTAGATGACCATTTCCTTTCAATTCCTCTTCTTTATTATGTCAGCCCAATGTGAATGTATTTAAACCATGAACAATAGATCTCTATAAATTTCCATTCAAAATTTATTTAAAAGGGGTTGGTAAATATTACAAAAGTAAGCAAGAATACAAGCAAGACCAGTAAGGCAAATTTATGTATTCTATGCATACAGCCATCCAATACAGCTATCAGCATATTCAAACCCTCACACCAATCCCTAGCCACCTCAAGCATAATTAGTTTAGAATTTTTTGAATCTACATAACACTATTGTATAAATTACATCAAGAGGGAGAACTATATATGGCTTGATCCCTCTTTAGAGTATTGGTATGTAGGCAATGTGCCCACACAAGGGGTGTGGATACACTTTCAATGCATCTTACACACACTAACCCCTCCTTTTTCATAATTTTTATTCAATACTATGAATTTCTAAGTTTTATTATTAAATCATATCTACAATGAGCTTTTTCAGCATTCAATATCTAAAATTTCACAAGTAGGCTCACACAAAGATAACAAACAAAACCCATAAAACTCAAATCTCTATGACTAGTTTAGATAATAGTGGCAGGTCCTAAACTATAGTGTCAGACCTCAAAGTGTCTTATTTTTGGAGCTCTTTTCCTTTCACTAAATTAAATTTAGATCTAGGTTCATGACACTATCCTAGTCTTACACAGCCAGTTTCAACCTTTGTCTCTATCGTCTCAGACTAGTTTTAAGCTCAGTTGCATTTCTCCTCATTTACTGTTATTTTTAGAAAGGTTTAGAAGGCACATTAAATTATGAAAATAATTACTATAATAATTTCAATATTATTTTTTTATTTACTATTTCATACCCTTAACTAAATTAGGAATAATAATCCAATATTTCCAAAACTGTTAAATCATTTAGTCAATTCGACTTACTTTGTGCATAAAAACCTTAGAAACCCTAGGGTAAATTCCTTGCTAATTTTTCCAATAATTTTATAATTTTTATTACATATTTTAAATAAAAAATTCAAATTTAATTTTTAAATTTATCTTATTAATTTTTAAAATCATTTATTCCAAACCCTAGTTGCATATACTAGGTCCCTTTAAATCAACAGTTTTACTAATATTTTTCTGATTTTTACCTACATATTTAAATCAAAAATTTACATTAATTTTTAGAATTCCATAGTAATTATATATATATATATATATATATATATATATATATTCTTCCAAACCCTAGTTGCACTTACTAGGTCCCTTTACCTTTGAGGTATCACCTTACATGTTTGTGAGCTTCATATCTTTTTTATGCATATTCAAGTTCACTGCTTAGATTATATTAATTTAATCTTCTCTTTCATATTTCAAGTTGTTTTCTTTATGCCATCTAAGCTCCTTGCATCTCTTCCTTTGAGATGAAGTGCAAGACTTAGTGGTAACCCTATTGAATTCACATAGATTCCTTTAACCCAACCATATACCATGGACAAACAACTAGATCAACTTCTTGTTATCGATTCTACACATTCATATTACACCAATTTCCATGAGGATAACTTTGAAAATTAGTAGTATGAGAATAACAATGATGATACAAACACTGATGTTCATGATCCACCACATCAAACTCTTGATATGCTTCCACCTATCGTTGATAATGAAGTTATTAACAAAAATTTGATCCTAAAAATTTTTTGAAAAAGACTCAAGGAAAAACACCGAGATCATACTCTTATCTTACAATCTATCATGGAAATCAAAAAGGATAAAAAAAATTGAGTCTTCCACTCTTTCATAGTAACCAGTTGCACATGACACTATGGGGGTAATTGTGTCTCAACAACCCCCTATAGCATCCTAAACTTCCTCTATCCCACCACCAATTATGGCTAGTACATATTTATCTCTTGATGTAGTTTCCCTTGTGTAAGAGATAAAATCTCTTCAATCCAATGTGATACATCTTGAGCAAGGTGCCTCTATACCTACATAGGCCTTGGATTATTTTGATCTACTTTATACACCATTGGCATGTCATATTACTTCTACACCCTTGCCACCAGGTTTTGTTCAACCCAAGCTCACTCTATATGATGGTAAAGATGATCCAGAGACACATTTGAGAGATTTTCATGTAGCATGCTTGGATTATGTGCCAAATGACTAGCTACTAACTAAGTTATTTACATGGAGTCTAAATAATTATACTTTACAATGCTTCTATAGTCTATCAAATCATTATATCAATGCATTAAATCCTTTAGCTGATATGTTCCTAACTCATTTCAGTATTAACATTGGTGATAAGGTTTCCTATGCCCAATTTGCATAATAGAAACAAAGGTCAAATGAGCATCTCATAGATTATGTTCTTTGATATAAGACTATCTTGGCTAAGATGACTATCCCCATGGCTGATCAAGAGTTACAAGATCTCTCCAAATAGAATCTTCTACTAGCCTTGCATGAATCAATAATGTTCAAAATATTCTCTTGCTTCACAAAGTTATGTTAAACACTAAAGGAAAGGGAAGTCAAACCAATTTCAATAGGCAAACTCAAGTACACGATATATCCAAAATAAAAAATAAGAGTAATAGTAAAGTCCCATAAAAAGTAAAGGTCAATGATAGAAAGAGTCAAAATCAACCTACAGTTAATACAGATTTAGATCCCCCTTAGTGAGTGGTTTTATTAGCACCTCCTTGATGAAGCTTTACCAATCTACCAGTATCTCCAGCCAAAGTTTTACAATAGCTTTTATAATTTAATATCATATCTCTCCCTCCCATTTAGAAAGTTGATCCAAAAAATCCTCTTCCATAGGGATATGATCAGAATTCATTTTATGATTTGCATAAGGCACCAGGGCACACAACAATAGATGCATCAGTTTGAAACACAAAATATAGGACTTGATAGATGGTAACATTATTGATCTTAAAACTTCAATTGAGCCTCCTTAGGCAAAGAAAACATAGGACAAAGCTTTGAAAATCTTTGTAGATCCTTTCCCATAGCATTCTAAACAAGAGATAGGGGATACATCAGGTGTTCACCATGCATATCATGCACATCCTTTACCAGCTACATACCAGGCACCTTCAGTTGAGTCACACCCTTTGAGTAACATGATTGGTGTGTACATTCTAAAATTCTATCTAGAACTTTGATCTCCTTTTCAGAGTAGAATATAGTTGAGGATGATTTGGATTATCATGCACTCTTTATCATATTTACATTCATAGTATTCTCATAGAAAATGGATCTAGTGTGAACATGTGCATTATGACATTACTACAGCATTTGAGATATTCAGGTTAGGATATTACCTTGATAGACATAGTTATTAGTGGATTCAGTGGGAACATATAGATTTTATTGGGTGAGATTGCACTTCCTCTATAGGTCAATCCAACACATGTGACCACACCATTTACTATTGTTCCCAGTGCATGAGTTTTTTATATGTTATTTGGTTAACCATGGATTTAAAAACTTTTAGAAATACCTTCTATAGTTTATAGATGCATGAAATCCATTCACACTAATCAAGTTGTTACAATTTGTGGAGTTCTGTATGAGTTACCACTCTCCACTTTAGAGCCATCTACAATTTTACAGTCACCAATTTCAATTTCATCACCAATTTTAGTTTCTCCACCAGTTTCATTTCCTCCTCCAGTTTATATTAAAACATAGTCAAGGCTTCCATCATTAATATAGAGAGTTTATACACTTCCATAGAGGTGTCTTTTGGAGTAACCATATTTTTAGAATTATAGATAGCTTTCAGCTATAGCGTTCGCACCCAGGGTAGTATCATTGAGGTATCACACCTTTACACATAGAGCACATGTTCAGAGAGATTCTCTTACTACCAGTTGGGTCCCTAAGAGCTTTATAGTTGCATTCACTTCTTAGAGTTAAATGGGGATTCCATAGTCAGTTTCTACTATAGATATTTTAGAGTATTCACACAGCATACACAGCTTTTAGAGCCACAGTCTCAACCCTTCCATCATGCTTCACGATCACACACAATCCCTCTCCTTGATATAGGACACCATGATAGGGAGTCTCCCATGAGACTCATCAGTTAGTATTATTTCTTCTCAATCTTACTTGTACATAGATTCTTTTCAATTTCTTGTACATAGTCTCCTCATGATTAATTGTACATATCTTATTTCAAAATATAAAAATAATATAACATTTCAAAAATATCAAAAACATTCAAATATGTCAAAATACCAAAAACAATACAAAAACATTCAAATAACACCAAAAACATGTCAATTATAGGCATTATTTATTCTTTATATTTATACTACCATGTTAGACTTACATTTGTTATTCTATGTTATTGTTTGTTGATTTATCTACATTACCATTCTTCACTTGATCTTCTTTGAGTGTGTGCATTGACAACTAGATCCATGATTGCTTCACTCTACCCATTGAGGGGGCATCCTAATTCATACATTTGAGACACATATCGATATATCTACCCACTAGGGGCATCTTCTACATGACCACCATATAGGTTATGTCATTCCTACACCACACACTCTAGTTATCATGTTGATGTACATTACTTACTAGCTTACATAGATTATTCTATCAACACTCACTAGTATATCGCACTTGTATATTTCTTAGCATTTACCTAATCTTGTACTACATGTTTTGCATACTTTCACTTCTTGCTTTGATTAATTAGATGCAATTGTATTTCTAGTATTTACATGCCTTCTTTTCTTTCTTTGTATAGCTAGATGTGATTGCATTTCTCAATTCATGTTTTATCTCCTATATGTGCCTTAGGACATTTACCAATGTCCTTTACTTCTTTTTTTTTTGTGACTTAAGACATTTTCCAATGTATTCTACTTGTACTCTTCTATGTACTTGTGGCCCTCATACTAACCTTGCTTATTTTTAATTATTTGTGTATGCAGCATTTTAAATATGCCTTGCATGCTTGCTTTCTAGTTTTAGTGAAATGTGCCCATGTCCCTTATTCACTTGGCCCCTTGGCCACTCTTGTATGTTTCTTCCTTCTTTCCTTGCATGCTTGTTTTTTTATTTGTTTCTCAACTATTTGCAAAGCCATGATCCACATCATGCATTATCTTGCTTTCTTGGATGCAATGATGGATATCATGCTCCATCCCTCCTTGAAAAATAAAAAATAACAACTAACATTTATAGATTTAGTTCAATACATTACACATATTATTACTTTGTTATATCTATCTAGGTATACCCCTATTGATCTAACAATGTCCAATACAAACTATGTTACATCTTGAGACATCTTTTTGATTATCATTACTATATCATGTATTTCATAGCATAACATACTTGTAGGTCTCTTTCTCCTGAGGGAAGTCATTATAGGGTCTTAATCCCTTCCCTCAAAAGAGGGGGAAATAAATAGGGGTTTTGTCATAGAGATCAGAGCTCTTATTGATCAAAAATCAATTTTTAGAACACTTAGAATAGCAATCAGAGGTCAAACCAGGTAGAATAGACCAAAAAATAGTGATGATTTTAGAATAGTCATCATATTTAGTAAAGGATAATAGTGTCAGATATCAAGGTGTCCTCTTTTTGGTGCTCCTGAACAAAT
The DNA here is from genome assembly GCA_037957365.1 of Torreya grandis. Classification (NCBI taxonomy): domain Eukaryota; kingdom Viridiplantae; phylum Streptophyta; class Pinopsida; order Cupressales; family Taxaceae; genus Torreya; species Torreya grandis. Next base: position 568,831 of record JARHVA010000907.1, on the reverse strand, counting down.
AGAAAAAACCCCAAATTTTCCAAAAATAGGTAGAAAGTTCATCTTAGCTACAATTTTGTCATATATAGATCAATTTATATTCATTAAGTTTTAGTATAGTTTTTCTTAATGAATCTAGATATAGGGGGCATCATATGTGGCATGATGCCTCTCACTTCTAGTTTCAAATTGGGCAGTTGGTATAACTTCCAAATCATAATCCATGTTACAAGCACCAGTGATTGGAGGTAATGTACACAACACATTTGACTTATTTTCTTTTCAAGTTTAGTATATTACCCAAGAATTCTTATTAGTTTCATGCCGTACTCCATCTATAGATGGTTGGCATCATTCTTGAGTGGCTTTCACATAAGCGTAGTTTCTTATTTTGCAGTGGCTTTCATATAAGCCTAATCTCCTCCTTATAGGGTTGGCCAAGATTGGCCTAGTTTTTAGTACACATTTGCCTATTCATGCCACATTGTCATATTATAAAGCATTCATGGTATTTAGGAACCATCTCATATGACACACATTCATATTGATATCAGTTCATATCTTCACTTAGTGGGCAACAATAGAGCCAAAGGACTAGTTAGCCTTTGTATTCTTGAGCCACCTACTTATAGGGATTAGACACATAGTCCAAACATATATTATCACATACATGATCACATAGCTTCATTTAGTAGTGATGATGGAGCCAAAGGGCCATCCTTTACATTCTTGAGCCACTCGCAAGAAATTGAGCACTCAACTATTTTCATGATATCACTATTGGTACATCACATATCTAACATATCCAGCATATCTATGATCATTTAGCATCACAATAGGTTTTGTATTGGTTCATGTACCTAATGAGGTGTATTCATTCCTTTCTCTTCCTCTCTCTCTCTCTCTCATATCTAGATTTGTAAATTCTTATTTTATATATAGTGTATCTAGTAAGAATTAATCGACTTTTTGTTTTCTATTATAGATTTACATTTCACAATGTGTTCTCTATATGCACACCTAACATCACACAACTTCATGGGCTTCACCCTTGTAGGTAAGTTTAGGTATGCTTTCTACTTTTCCTTTATCCTTGTATTTCACTTTACTACAACACTAAAATAAAGGGGGGGTAAATGTTAAAATGTCAAAATTGGTATCTTAAGTGTGACTTGTGACACCCAATCCATATGACCCTCTTTCATGCTCTCATGACCCTTCTAGACACCTTTTTGCTTACTCCTAGTCATTTGTAAACTTTTGAGACCTGATTCTAGCTCAGCTAGGTTACTTTTCCCATGCTAATTTCATCTCCTTAGGTCCCGTACTTGTAAGACAATAGCATCCAACTTGGACTATAGCACTGAACCCTAGGGTATCCCATTTTTAGTGCTCTTGTCCAATCACATTTTGAGCCCAGATGATTGTTTCTTTTCTATTCCTCTTCTTCATTGTGTAGCCTAGCATGAATGCATTTAATGCATGACCAATAGATCTCTATAAAATCCCATTCAAAGTTCATTTAGAAGGGGTTGTAAAATATTAAAAAAGCAAGAAATAATACAAGTAATACCACTAAGGTAAATTTCCCTCTACATACAATCATCCCATACAGCTACCAGTATATTCAAATCCTCATGCCAATCCATACCCACCTTAAGCACACCTAGTTTAGCATTTTTTTGCATTTGCATAACACTATTGCACAAAGCACATCAAATGGGATAACTACATATGTCTTGATCCCTCGTCAAAGTATTGGTATGTAGGCAGCATGCCCACACAAGGGGTGTGGATAGATATGTTGACGTAGTGGATTGTACCCAGGTTAGGAGGCCGAGCTCCTGCCTTCCACACACAATAATGGAAACTCCCCTCTTTCCTATGGGGATAGCAAATTTAGGGGGAGATTCTATAGATAAGGGCTAGTTCCCTTTGATGCATCTGAGTTATTCCAGTAAGTTACTAATACATATATATATATATATATATATATATATATATATATATATATATATATATAATGGGGGGATTGAAAAAGGAGAAGGATGCTGAAAACAATATAACCTAACCTAATAGGGTGATGCACCAAACAAGTTTGATATACTCACACTCACACTCTAAACTAGAAGAACACATACATACACTTTAAATGATAAAAGGACCAGACTACAGGAAGCTTGACAGGGAGGCTTTAATGGAACACATAGAAGAAGGGACTTACCATAGGTGTTGTAGGAAAAGCACATTGTCTAGTAACCTCTTTCTACCTTTTGCTCTAGGTACAGCTCTTCTTGTCACCTATATGAATGGCACCTTATAGATACCAAGTGTGTTGGTGTCAACCCTGTGAAAGCATTTAGGAAGCAATGGCTGGACACTAGACTAACACTCAGACACACTTAGAGATATCTAACTAGAATAGAGGTAAAAATGAATTTTTTATTGATTCCAGGTGAAAATTTCTAGGGCTTCACCTTACAATATGAGAGATAGATCCTTTCAAAAATGAGAAGTCTACAATATATAGAGAAAAGAGGCCTTTTGGCACCCTTTTTACAAGTGACCCATGTGCGTTCTGATCATTGGGAAGAGGAAACCACTTGAAATATAAATGTTGTGTCAGCTCTGATTCTAAATTTAGGCATTCAAAAGTATGGGCCACACTATTTCCCCACAAATAAGACTGCTACTTTGAAGGCAACCACTTGGCTTCTCTGCTCATCAATGCAAACTGAAGAAAAATGGGTTGCATCGTTCACTATTTGTGCCTCTTGATGATCAATTCATAGACACTGTGTCAACCACTAGAGTAACTCCTTGAGTTGACACCTTCCTTTGTCACTTGGATTGCTTGTCCATTTTTTCACTTAGTTCTTTTGCCTCTTCTTGGCTTTGTCTTTCTTCTAAGCTTAAGCCTTTGAATTCCTTCGGGTTTGCGCTTAAGTCTGTGAAGATCAACAGCTACTTCATCACCACAAATTTGATGTCCTTAGGTCCGTCATCCTTCTTAGCAATTTGTTCATGCCTTTCTCACTTGCCTTGGCTACTTTATACTAATTTTAATAAGTGACACGTGGCATGTTTTGCTATGAAATAGGTAGGACACGTGGCAGCCTCAGTTTAACTTATAAAAACTTGAGGCACCTTTTGAGAGTCCTACAAAAGATGACACATGGTAGCTTCTAATGAGCTTTAGAAATAATACAGAAGCATTCAAAACTGATTTGGATTCATCATGGATGATGACACTTGGTAGCTTCCACTCTCTTTAGCAGTCATCCAAGGCCCACCATAGTCTTTACTGAATAAAAGGAAGAGATCGTGGATGTTGACACTTATCGGCTTCCACTGAGCTTTACAGGGGACACATGGCACATTCCACTATTTTTAGAAACTTTAGATGTCCCTCAAGAGTCCCACAGAAGATGACACATGGTGGCTTCTACTAAGCTCTGGAAATAGTATTAAAAGCATTTGGGACTCACTCATATTTATGCAAATGATGACACTTGGCTCATTATACTTACTTTAGAAACAAATCCCCCCAAGGCCTGCCACAGGTTTTACCCAATAATGAAATAAAATGAAGAACTGTAGATGTTGACATTTGGTAGCCTCCACTAAGTCTCATCAGGGACATGTGGTGGATTTTTCTACATTTATAAAGACACATCAAAAACTTCTACAGTTTCCACTTGGCACCCTCTACATGCACTAAGAAAATCTTATTGAAAGAAGCCCCTTTTGAAACTCATAGGAACCCAAAATGTGGTCACTGACACTTGTCACGCTCTATTGAGCTATAAAGGGACACGTGGCATGCTTCGCTATTTTTAGAAACAAAGTATAAATGGGCTCAGGAGATGACACTTGGCAGCTTCTACTTGACTCTGAGAGACACTATAGAGATCAACGGTTATTCATCAATGCGAATTTGAACCAAGCCGTTGAACTAAAGTGATAAAATGTCTAAGCACTTGGGTCTTGTTTCTTGTTTGCAAAGCCCATCTAAACTCTTTGTGGAGTTCATATAATCTTCAAGACTTGTGTAGAATCAAAAAATGAAACTGGCTTGGGAAAGCAGGGAAAGAAAGGGGCCAATTTTTTTGGCCTGTTGGACCAAAAATGATCAACAAGATGTTCAATGCATCTTACACACACTAACCCCCCCTCTATCATAATTTTTATTCAATTACTATGAAGGTTTAGGGTTAGATATTAAATCAGATCTAAAAGGATCTTCATAGACATTCAATATCTAAAATTTCATAATTGGGCTCATATAGAGACAATGAACAAAACCTAGAGAACTTGGATCTCTGTAACTAGTTTGGATGATAGCGATAGGACCTAGACTATAATGTTAGACCCTAAAGTGTCTTATTTTTGGCACTCCTATCCTTTCATCGAATGAAATCCAAATCTAGGTTCACGACATTGTCCCAATCCTACATAGCTAGTTTTATCCTCTATCTTAGCCATCTTAGTCCATTTTTAAGCTAAGTTGCATTTCTCCTTGTTTATTGTTATTTTTAGAAAGGTTTAAAAGGCATAGTAAATTATATAAATTAGTACTCTAATTATTGAAATATTATTTACTAACTTAATATTCTAGACCCTTAACTAAATTAGTAATAATACTCTAATATTCCCAAAATTGTTAAATCAGAACCCTATATTTTTGTGACAAAAACTCCAAAATCCTCCATTGGGGTTTTTAATTTTCAAGAGTCATTGACACCTAGTTTATCTTACTTTCAACCATAGTGTCCCTCATCAAATAAGGACCCCATCATGGTTTTCAAGCCTATGTAAACTCACCTCTCCCCTTGTCACTAAGATATGCATTGCTCATGGATCACCCTAGCAAACATGAGGAAGATCTTGTGCATAATGAATAATGGTGTATTATGCTTGTAGACTTTCTTTCCAAAGGTTAACAGAATAAGTTCTTAAATAAACTCTTTTTGGTGCTTGATGACCAAGATGGAAAAATAATGAATCTTGATGGTTTTTAATGAATTTTTACTCATGGAATGTCCAAGGATTAACTAACCTAACATGTAACTACATGATCCAAGCCAGTTGTCATACTTTTTTAGATTTATATATTCTTTATCTCCATGAGGTGAATATTAATGGTTTTTATCTCTAGATGACAATTAATACCATTTGTCTTGATGCAAAATGTCACCTCTACATATGACATGGTTCATGGAGGATTCATCGCCTTAATAGCTCTATTTTTCACCTTGTTTGTAATAAGTTGGCGAGTGGACCCATATATTTATTCTCTTTAAATGATGCTCAAATTGTATGGGAGAACCCTAGGGCTATTTAATATCTATTCCTCCAATGATGCCATTGAGTGGGTAACACTTTAGCAGTGGCTCATAAATCAACTCCTTGTCATCCACTAGTTAATTTATATGGATTTAAATATAATTGAATCTACAAAAGACAAATAAGAAACACTACCCATGAGATGGTGTGTTACAGAATGATAATCTTGGTTTTACATGTGGAATAAAATTAGGTTACTTCACCCCAACCATTTATGTAAATCATCTCCTACAACCTTTTGGTTTACATGGTCTAACTTTCACCAAGGGAATGAAAGGGTCCTAAAGATATTAGACAGAGCCCTTCTTTCTAAATAGTATGTATCATCCTTTACCCATAAGTATGATAAGCCAATCAATGTACTCTCATATATTATTTTATCTGACCACCAGCCCATCAATTTTTTCATTTAATGAGCTACTCCTCTGACAAATATTTTTAATAATCAATTCTATTTCAACACTTTGCATGTGTAGCATAAGCAAATTCTTACTTATAGTAAATGGGCATAGATCCTCATTTCATTCCCTCTAATTCCTATGGTTGGATTGATTAGTGGGAAGTTTTGATGTTACACATAATCAATTTTATGATAATGTTTGGGATACAACTTGCCTTGTTCAAGAAAAGGTCCAACTATGCCTATACAATGGAATTCAATCGAGTTAATCAAGAGATTTAACAATCTCCACTAGATGAAACCCTTCAACATAAGGTTGTTGAGTTTTGATATATTCTTAAGATAGTATAATTTCATCAAGCTCAAGGTTACCAAATTTAATCCCACATCCACTAGCTTAAGGTTGAGGATCAAGTTTCCAAGGAGTTATTATATAAGCTAAGAGCTTATCTAATATAGGAGCATCAAATTTCATGTGAACTCTTACATCAACAAAGAATACACTAGTTTAGTAAATTTATATAAGTTTTGTTTTTTTAACATTTCTTATTATGCATAAGACTTATTGTAAGTTTTTTATAAGTCTTATGTGTTGCACAATCCTTCTTTATGGTGTTTTTAGTTGCATATGAGCTTGCACATGTTTGCAATTTTACATGCATATTTTAGTGCCCACAATTTTATTTTTTTATTTGTATAAATAAGCTTTCAAATCCTTCACTATAATTTGTGTTAGTTTTTTATATAAGAAGATTTATGCAGAGATTTACAGTACATTTCCATCAGTAGGTGATATTTTTTGTGAAACAAGGCATTCGTTTAGATTTTTTTATTCACTATAGAAGTAATTGAGTTGATGAGGTTTATTGGAGTTATATCTTCATTATGCAAGGCATGTGTTTAATTTTAAGTTATTTGAAGCACTTGAAGTAAATTATAATATTATTATTTAGTAGACATGAGGATTACAACTCAAGGTTTTTTGTGTGCAATGTTTGGTTATGAAGTCTTGAAACTTTATTTATGAACACTTGGTTTGGTAAATATATCCTTTTGATGTGTTTTGGAAGGATTTGTTGTTGACTATTTGGAATTTAATCTTGAGATTCATGAAAGTTGATAAAGATTCATTTAATATTTTATAACATGTAATAGGTTGTAATGTGTTAATTTGTAAAGTGTTATTGTGCTTTGGAATTGTGAGAGACACTTAATCTTGGTAACACATTGAGGTGTGTTAATGATGTTATTGGAATAAAATCACTTAATGTAAGAAGGTGGGTCTTGCACCTTTATAAGCATGCCCCTACACCAGTGTTATGGGACAATACTTTTCTAATGGTTATAGGTATGGAAGATTAGATCTTTGAGCTTTGTTCTAAGATAAATAAACTTAAAAATACTGAGTTAACAAGTAGAGATCTATGGATCTGACATTATAACATATCACGTTGTGAGACTTTAATGTCATTTTTTTCATTTTGCCTATTGTAATTTCTAGTTTTTGAAATCTAATAAAGATATGAACTTTTTTTATTGTATTTTATTACATATTTTTTTCAGTATTATGAGGGTTGTGTGGTCTAAGGATTCTATTAATTTTGACCCCTAACTATGACTACATATGGTATCAAAGCAAGGTTTTAATCATTGCTAATTATTTTTACTTTCTATATTTTTAAATGTAGGTATAAATTAGTTGTAGACATCTCCCAATGATATTTTTAGAGATAAGGTGTAAGTGAATTTTTTAATATAATATCATCATTTTTTATAAGGATATAGTTTTATAAGGAAATGGCACATAGAGGAGGCTTACGTGGAAGAAGGGCTTGAGTGATTGGAGCACCAAAACTATTAGACCTGGTGGAATTAATGAGAGAAATGCAATCCCAAATGGAAATTGTACCTCACTAAGGTGTTTAAGTGGTAGTAGATGACTAAATTTATATTAAATCCATAGAATAATCACCCAATGATTTGGTTATGGTAGAAGAGGTTGATGAACTTGAATATAGTTTCTTGTGATTTATTTTAAGAATGAAAAGTAAACCAAAGTTGGACCCTATAAATTATTTTGGAAGTTTGAATCCTAAAGAGATTATTGACTAGATCATTGAGTTAGATAAATACTTTGAGTATGAAAGTATGAAAGATCCCAAGCAAGTTAAGTTTTTTAGCACAAATTTCAAGGGTCACACATCCTTATGGTGGGATATGTTCAAAATAAGAGAGTGTATAAAGGATAATATAAACTTAAGACTTAGAATAGATTCACCGTGAAGCTAAAGGAAAAATTCATTCTTATGGATTATAATATGAGTTTGTTCAATGAGATTCAAATATTATGATAGAGAGAAATGAGTGTGAAATATTACACTAAAGAGTATTATAGGCTTACCATTAGATTAGGTCATGTTGAATATTATGTTGAGAAGGTCTCAAGGTATGTGAATGGATTGCACATGGAAATTTAAGATGAGTTTGGGATGATCAGATTATATTTTATTGAGGAAGACTATCAATGTGCATTAGAGGCAGATGAAAATTTATCATGAAAACAATGAGTAGCACGAGGGAAAGAAATATTCACATATGGATATGGAAGTGGCAGAGGTTATTTTGTATAATTGCAAGAAGGTGAGATGAGTAATTCATAGTGAAATGATGCTAATACCCAAAGAGGTGGAGGTAATTTCATAGGTATATGATCTTATATATGAGGTAGAGGTTATGGATTTAATTGTACATGTTTCAGTTGTGATGAGACTAACCATAGAGCATTTGAGTCTCCTCATATGCATATAAATAGAAGCATAAGAAAAAAATCTGAGTGCACATATTGCACAAGTAGATGAAAGAATGTTGTTTATAATCATAACATAGATGAATCAGAGAATACAAAACCTATCATGATGAAGAGGGCATTCTTGAGGCCTACAAAATAGGAAAATATTCTTGCACAAAAAAAAAAATTGTTCAAAACCATTTGCAAATCTAAAGGTAAATGTTGCAAATTGATTGTTAGTAGTGGCAGCACTAATAATATTATCTCATAATAAATGGTAGATAAACTTGATCTAACAACAATTATATATTCAAATCCATATAAGGTTCCATGGTTGTTGAAGGGACATCTAGTTTTGTGAATGAAAAATGTCTCGTAATTAATATGAGGTTTTAATAAACATAATGTTGATGGATGTTTATCATTAATTTATTGGAAAGCCTTGGAAATTTGACTATAATGCATAGCATGATGGTTGTTCTCATACATATAAATTTTGGAAATATTGGATAGCACACACGCACACTAAAACCTTTAAAGGATAAATGTGAAGAAGTGGACAAGATTTTAAAAGTGTTGATGATTTTAGGAAAAAACTTCATGAAAGAAGTGAAGGATAACACTACCTATAAATACATGAATTTTTTTTATCAAACACATATACCAAAAATAGATTACACCATGAGAATATAAATAGAGATCATATATATAATAAAGTGTGATGATAGTAAATAAATATTACATCATAAATCATTGATCTTTAATATCATGAGAACATATCATAATGCAAATATAGAAAGTAATTGCATTTACTTAGCCACAGTTGATACAAGTCTATAGCCACTACTGTCAATAAACAATAATAAGTAATTACAACTCTTCATGACAATATTCAATAATAATTTCAATATAATACAATGTACATATAAGATACATGGCTCCTTCAAAGCATAGTTCTTGAACTCAAGTATCTGTGGTAATCTCAAGTGTCATCTTGATAAGTAGTAATGTTGTGGGGAGGGAGAGCATCATCTGAGTGATTTTCTACACTAACCACATACCAATTATCCCCCATACTAATCTCATTAGGAAATGGCCCTCCCTTCATAGATGAGTAGATAGTGATGGCACAGGAATCTAGAGAGACAAGCAAATACATTTGTGTTATATGATTTCTAAGACTAAACATGCAGTGTATCATATAAAACCCATTCTATTGCAAGATATTGCATAAACAAGTAAATCGTACTCATAAAATGATAATGCCTCACTAAACATAGTTTGGCCAAAGTTTTAAGAATAGTAAATAAAAGTAATCTATAGATCAATCAAATTCATACACACTACTTGATCGAACTACCTTCATCTGGTATCATGATGCTAGTAAGCTAATGAATTCCATATTACTCCTTACTCAGTATCAGCAATGTAGATTGGTCAAACATAATTTAACCATAGTATTCATATAATTTACTTCTTGTTATAGTAGTTTTTTCATTTTTATTTTTAATTTAATTATCTACTAAAAACTTAAATGAAATGCAACATTTATGAAGAATACTTGGAGATAAAAAAATGGTTATACACCACTTGAATCTAGTGAATGAGGGAACTTATTTTTGGCTTGGAAGAATAACCTACATATAAAGAAACAACTTGGACAAATGGCTTAATAGATAGATAGGTGAGTTGCTTGATTAGGAACCAGTCCCAAGAAGTTATGAGTTTCCTTAATTGGATGTCATCTCACTATTTTCAAAATTAAGTGAATAAATAAACATTGAAATTATAAAATATAAAGATGCAATAAGATGTGATAAAAAAATTATTATGAATTAATCTTTGTTTAAACTATCAATGTAAGCAAAGTATTCATCCAAATAAGTTATAGCAGTATTCACATCCTATTATATAACATCTAGTTGGTCAAAAGTGGCTTCAATTAAGGGAGAGTAAATAATGGCATAAAATAATAACTCGAAGGCTATATCACTCTAGTCGATGAAAAAAGGGTTGAGATACAGTGGGCAGATCGGTAACAATTATGACATCATGCACAATTCTGGTCAAAGTCATATACACATTAATTCAATGTTTAAAAAGATAGAAGATTAAATCAGAATGGATTCAATACAAAGTTATAAGATTAAAAGGATTGAGTTTAAAAATAGAGTGTAGTGGATTGATGTTGATCCTGTATAATCGGTGCCGATTCAGATGAATCAATGTCAATTTTGTTTAGACTACACCTACTTAAAATAGGGAGCTATATGGTGATAGAGGATAGTAACAAAGGAAAATGAGGATGTATGTTGTGTTCTAAGAGAATAATAACTAGTAATAAATATAAGTATAAATAATAAATGAAATAATTAAAACAACACTTACCTTGAACTGAATTATAGGCAAAATGTATTCTTCCCATAGGTGCAAGTGATCCTTTTGGTTCATGATGATGGATGTGGACTAGATGTAGTGGAATTTTAGTAGAGTGGTACTAAGGTTCTCCTTGATTATCCTAATAAAATCCAAGTAACATTTCAAGATTTGAAATTCATGGTCCCTGAGCCAAAGGGCTTGTTGTGTATAAATAGATCATCATCAATAGGGAGAATCAGCATCAATCACGAGAGAATCGGTAATGATTCACCTTTTTTAGTTGGGGAGTTATTTCATCTATGTTATTTTGTTCCAATTGTAATAAATTTTAGGATTATATGTGTAAGTTTATTAATAATAGGTTTATATGTGGGTAGGTTGGTTAAAGGGTTAGGATTTCATGGGTTGTAATTAGATTTAGGTGGTTATGGAGGTAAAATGGTAATTTGTAAAACAAATTATTAGGTGTTTAATGGTAAATAATTTAAAATTTAGGATAGGGATAATTGGGATAATAAAATAAAAGCAAGGGCCATATGACATCAAATAAATCATATATGACATACGAAATTGTAGTGTCTACATTTATCCCTTTTATGGAGCGATATGTAATATGTGTTACGAGATAAAAACTAAGAGAGGTCTAATGCCCTAATTTTATGTGAGGAAGTATCCCCCCTAAAACTAAGATCTAGTATAGGATGAGGATTAGGTGATAGTTTTGAAAGATGGAGTAATTGTAGATAACAAATAAGAGATAAGAGTGCAAATGCATAACATGAAGTATACACTTTGCCCTAATAGGGTGTGAGATAATATCGGTAGAGATGCCCTGAGATAAATCACATAATAAAATACCATGGCTATAAATAAGTGGGCTTAAATGAAGACAAAGTAAGAGGACAAGTGATAGAGTTTGGATAACTGAAGCATCTGGTGTGATATACGGTGTGTGTGCTACCTATAGACAATTGTTCTCAAGAGGACATGCACTCTTAAGACCCATAAAGGGAGATGCCTAAAAAATTACATGCCTTATGTAGGTTATGGGGCCAATAGGGGGTCTATATCCATAAACATAAAATGGTATAGGAAAAATAATAAGCTACATGTGGAAAGATAACAAGATGAGGTTGTGGAGTAGCACTAGATGCATGAAAAACTATAAATAATGAAAAATAGGTAGATCAATGCCAATTTTGAAGAAATTGATAATGATTCACTAAATTGATATTGATTTATAATAAATTGATGTCAATCTAATGCCAAGTATATAATCAAATCTGACATGGAGATAGCTCATTTTTTATCAATGTGTGGCAAGTTAAAAGTAAAAATTTGATGATGATTGTGACATGAGGTGAAATGAAGGTGAGATAGAAATCAAAGGTGATGATGATGGTCTTAGGATGAGGTAATCCCTATTGTTATTTAAGTTTTCTTGGTTTTTTGTGTTTTTTTTTTTTTATAGAATAGGATAATATGTACAGTGCTAGGGTAGTATGGTAACCTAGAATCAGCATCAATTCCCATGAATTGGTGATGATTCAGGGGGAACATCACTAATTCATTATAAACATTAGGTGATCAATAATGAATCAAGGTCAATTTGCTAAAAAGGGTGAAAAACTAGGTTAGAGTGTTGAGGGTTAAACTAAGTAGAGGTTTAGAAAATTTAAGGCTTATAGAGGATTTTGGTAATAGGCATAGACATTATTGTGGATGCGAGATCGAGTACCACCTTTATTAAGTGGTTACATGACTAGCTAAGTAATGATGACTAGGCACACATGGAGACCATGGGTTTAGGAGGAGTGCAATTCTATCATTGCATTCATCATGACATGAGCCTATTAGTTGTATTGCTGGAGAGATGATATGTGACCATGAGGAAATTTTGGTTTCCTATATGGGAGATGACTATCATCAAGGAGGATATTTATAAGATATTATGACTTCCAGTATAGGGGTTATAATTATACTTATGGATGAGAGGGGTTGCATAATAGCATTGACATGGTTGTATGGTGGAGATGTTACAGATATTACCTTCACAAAAAGAGGATTTATAATCAATTAATTATGTGATGTTGAGATAGGGGGATGGGAGTATTGATGATGATGATGTTATCCATCTCATGCTACACTCTCCCAGATTTAAGAGCATGCAGGTTCCCATGGAGATTTAAAAATGTTGTTATGGATATGTTAAAGCATCAAATAGTATTTACTTAGGATTTGATAGTATTAGTGAAGGTGTAATGGCAGTTATGGGGGTGGAAGACCCAGAGGAGATATGGTTTAGATGTGATCATTGTTATATAGTGTTGGGCCTACGAGCAATCAGGGTAGTGTGACCTTTTGGTACTTCATGGATACATTGGTATGAAACTGACCATATTATATCCTTCCTTTAATGGAAGGAGGATTTAGTATAAGCTTATATAGATGGTGTGACCTGGGACCTAACATACTACCAAAGAATCCTTAAGGGATTACATAATGGGGATGTCATTTAGAGGCCTTACATCAGATTTCCTATATGACCTAAGATAGAGGCTAAGCTAATAAACATTCAGAAGGATAAGTGGCTTACAGGGAGGAGGACATACTATGTGTATTATTTCCATTTTGGGAGGGTAAGGAGATAATTTGGTTTGATATAAGATATACCATGGGCCCCACAATTGTACATATGGTATGAGATAGAGCCTAGACTCTCAAAGCCATATAATATAGATATCTTGATAAGATCCAAGGAAGACATAGTAGGGTTAGATATAGATGATGCAAGGTGTACTCTAGTATTCTTAGTGTGTTGGGTAGGTTAGTTGGATGTTATGAAAGATAGGGTGGTAAAAACTTGGTAGGAGGGAGAAAGTAAGGAGATGTGGGATGCAGTAGAGGAAGGAAGAGGAGAGGAGGGAGAGGGGAGAAGAGGGAGAGAGGGGAGAGGAGAGAAGGAGGAGATAGATATTGTAGGGATTATTGCTAAGAGGGATACACTGAGAGCCAAGTGTATTGAATTACATGGATAGGTGGCCATAGTGTAGGGGGCACTCACTACCATGTAGATGTAGTGAGATGACCTTCAGACTAAATTAGATGCATTTTAGGTGGAGTATGACATCCTAAGACTAAGTTGTGATCTAGTATTTAAGGCTCGGGACCAATACCATGTAGAGAGGGATAAATTATGATAGGGGGATAGAGGATTCTTAGGTCAGATAGTTTTAGGGGTGGTTGGGCAATCACTAGTTAGGTAGGTATTGTGAGTGTACATAGGTACCAAGAGCTAGCAGCCAAGATGTGAGATTATGAGTAGATTGTAATATATTTACATTTAGAGATTCCATGGTATGCCACCTATTTGAACACATAGGTTAGATCCTCCATATGGATGAATACATGCTCAATAATCATAGGGAGTGTATCCCACAGGAGGGATCAGAGGAGAGATAGAAGAAGAGATGGGGGAGGGGATGGGAGTGGAGGTGGTGGTGGAAGTCTTGGGAGCATCCATCTGAGTTAGCTCTAGTTTATAGATTAGCTCATTTTTGTACTTATTGTACTATCCAAAAAGCCACAAATATTGTATATTGAGATTTATGATGTACATTTTAAGCACTTATATATATAGATACATGATTTGGTTTATAAGTTGTGATGTTTATATTTTGTGTTTTAAGGATTTTATTACATTATGAATGATCATGGAGTTAATTTTAGGATACTTTGTATTTAGATTATGGATTTAGATGATGTGATAGATGTATTATGGTTTGAAAAGTTATGGATTTATATTAAAATGTTTATGGATCATGATTATGTTACTATGGATGTGGATTAGATTATGGATTATGGATTACAGATTTTATGTTATGTGATTATGATTATGGATTATGGATTGTATGGATTGATGGATTTTAAATGTTATGGATTTACATTTTATGGATGTGTATTTGATGTGATATGATTATGGATTTTGTATTACCATATTAGGATGTCCTTATACTTTGATTAGGATATATATGGCAATTATGTTTTTAAGTAAATAATCAGCACAATTTTGATTTACTTAAGATAAAGAGACACAAAGGTTTTATTGCTCATTATTGGCCCATACCAAAATCTAAGAAAACCTCTTGAAATAAATGCATGTGTGTCATAAATTGATTTTTAATAGATATCCCAATAAGCTTAGGTTAACTAAGTTTAGGATCTATTAGTTTGAGATGGAATTTTATAAGGATTTGCTTCAAGGTTTTGATAAAAAGTGGATTCTTTAAGAAGAATAAGCTTTTACCTTGTATACCCAAAACTAAGGCCAACCCTAAGATCCTTTCATGTCAATCCATGTACATTGATCAATGTAGAAAGTATATTAATTTAAATAAAGTTGATCAATGTGGGAAGATTTCTTGGGATATTTCATGCATGATAGCCATCCTTCAAGGGAGTGGGCTATATTTTGAGAGATGTTTTTTTAAGCAGTTATCCTTGGAGGGATCAATCTTCAATTTTGATATATATATGTGTGTGTGTGTGTGTGTGTGTGTGTGTGTGTGTGTGTGTGTGTGTGTGTACATACATACATTCATGGTAATCCATATACATTGATCATTGCGAGAAGTACATTAACTTAAATAAAGTTGATCAATGCGGGAAGTTTTTTTGGGATATTTCATGCATGATAGCCATCCTTCAAGGGAGTGATCTATATTTTGAGAGATGTTTTTTTAAGAAATTATACTTGGAGGGAGCAATCTGTACTTTTGATGTGTGTATGTGTGTGTGTGTGTGTGTGTGTGTGTGTGTGTATTTTTATAGCTATCCTTCAAGGGATCAATATGTTTTATCCCAGTGTTATTATTTCTTTATGGATTGGCTTAGGCATCCTAGAATAGTTCCCCAAAGCTTTGTTACACAAGATGAAACTCTTATTCCTGAAATGAACTACTGATGTGATAGGGAGAATTTTAATAAATAATGATTTGAGGTGAATTCCCATTATAGGTAGAGCTTTTCCAATTAGAGCATGCTATGAATAGAGTCAAGGTATTCATATTCAAGGTTAAAATAGAAAATTCTTCTAGATAACCACATGTCTCCATATATCATTATTTGGTATAAAAATGAAAGGGATATGGTTTTAACCTAATCAAATCAAAAAAAAAACAAGTTGACCAAAGTGATTAAGAATTATTAATAGTGTAAAAGATGTAAATGCAATGAATTAAGAGTTTCTTAATCTTATTTTCCATCAAGAGAGGCCAAACGATATGCCCCATATCCATATTTATGGGTGATAATATATGGTCCAAGCCAATTTGGATCAAGTTTTTCTCATTTTCTCTTTTCCATATTAGTGACATGTTGATTTTATTTTAAGACAAGGTCTCCAACATTAAATTCACATTATTTTAGATGTTTATTATAGGCACACTTTATTCGTCCATGATATACACAAAGATGGGTTAGGGAAACCAATCGATGCTCATCCAAGAGTTTAAGTTGGCTAATCATTCCTAATTGAAGTCATCCTTAGAAATGATATCTTTAAAAGAGATGTGAAGGGGAGGAGTTTGAACCTGAAGAGGAAATATAGATTTAGTACCATAAACTAGAGAGAAAGTAGTAGCACCTGTTAGGGTTCAAATACTAGTTTGATAAGCCCATAAGGTAAAGGGAACATGAAGATGCCAATTCTTTCCTATTTCATTAATGACTTTAGTGAGGATTTTGATAAGAGTTTTATTGGATATTTGGGCCTATCCATTAGCTTAAGGATAGTAAGGCGAGGAGAATCTTAGCTTAATGTTAAAAGAGTCACAGAGCTCTTGAACCCTTTTGTTTTTAAAATATTTTTCATTATCTATGATGATCTTATGAGGAACACCAAAGTGAAAAATAATATGTTGATTAATAAACTCCATAATTTTGTCTAATTTTGTTGAGATAAGAGGAATACCCTCTACCCATTTAGTGAAATATTCAATGGTAGTAATGATAAAACTATGACGTTGGTAAGATTTATGATTGATTTGACCTATAAGATCGATCCCCCATAAGAAAAGCGCCAAAAATCCTGTGTTACCTATAATGTTTGACTAGGTACATGTGATAGGTTGGTATGTTACTAGAATTTTATGCATTTCTTGATGTATTCATAACAATCCTAATTTAAAATTGGCCAATAATAGTCCAATCATAAGATTCTATTAGTGATGGTACAACCACTAAAATGTCCACCACATGACCCATCATGAGCTTATTTGATAGCAAGGGTAGCTTCATGATTTTGGAGACAACGAAGAAGGATACCATCAAAACCATGCTTATAGAAAACACCCCCGAGTATGACAAAATGTGTGATGCGATGTTGGAAAGCTCACTTTTCATTTCTAGATAAATATGGAGGAATAATCCCCTTTGATAAATACTCAAATATCTACATGTACCAAAGATCCAATCGATTTTCCTCTACATTGTGGATGGAGGGAAGATTAGTTTTGGTAAAAGAAGGTTGATTAACCTTGTGGATGAGGACAAATAACTTAGACTCCTAAGATGAATATGGGATAAATGAAGCCAAAGAATCCATGGTATCTGTAAACTTGTTAGTTGACTGTGGAGTGGCTTGGATAACATTATGCTCAAAATTAGCTAGCAATTGATCATCCAAGGTCTTATAATTTTGAAGGGTATCATTTTTACACTGATATATGCCCTTAATTTTATTGACCACAAGCTAAGAATCACCATAGATATTAAGTGTTTTAATACCTAAAGCTAAAGTGGTTTAGAAACCTATGATCAAAGCCTCATACTCTACCATATTATTGGTACAGTCAAAATCAAGCTTAAAATATAAAGGTATAGGTGTCCTCCCATGAGGGGTTAGGATAATTCGAGCTCCCCCACCATGATCACACTTAGATCCATCAAAGAATAGAGTCATTTGATATTACAGATCTACTTGAGATGTGGAGGTTAAGGATTCATCTAGGAATTCATAATTAATTAATTAATTAATTATTAGCAAGAGGTGCCTCAGTAAGCTAATCAACAATGATTTAACCTTAAACTAATTTTTGGTGGATAAACTTGAGATCAAATTCTGCAAAATCATGAGCCATTTGGCCATTCACTAATTCTTATAAGGCTTTAAATGCATAAATTTTAGGGGATCAGTGTTTGTGATCACATAAGTTTTGTGATTGAGTAGATAATGGTGAAGCTTAGAGGTTAAAAAAACAAGATCCAGGCATAACTTTTTCTATGTGTGAATATAATCCTCATATTCAATGAGATTATGATTGATACAGTATACCATCATTTCTTTATGTTATTCATCACGATGGGCAAGCATGGCTCATAGGGTATGGTTCATGGATAAAATATACAAGAAATGTTGCCCTTCCTTGGGAGGATTGAGAATTGGTGGTGAAAGAAGGTAGATTTTTAGAGCATTAAAGGCCTCCTAACATCCAAATTCCTAATTAAAGTGGGTATCCTTCCTTAGGAGGTGATGGAATGGTTAACATCGATCAGATAGCTAGGAGATAAAATAATGAATAGACTACAATTTTCCTTGTAAACTACGGAGTTGCTTGAGATTATATGAGGATGGCATTTCTATAATGGCTTTGATCATAGCGGGGCCAAATTCTATCCCTTGAATAGAGATGATAAAACCTAAAATATTACTTGTCAAAACCCTAAAAATGCATTTCTTGGAATTGAGATGGACATGAAACTAGATTAGGCAAGTGAAGATTAATTTAAGCACTAAAATATGGTCTTTTTATAGTTTTAACTTGCCAAAGAGATCATCCACATAATATTCAATGATCTTATGGATTATATCATGGGAGATATAAGTCATGTCCCTTTGATAGGTGGCCTCGACATTATTTAATCCAAAATTCATAAGTCTTATGTTGATCTTCTGGTGTGATAAGGATCTAATTGTATCCAGAGAAACCATCCATAAGTGACAACATTTCATGATTGGCTATTAACTCCACTAATTATTCAATATTGTTTTGTGTTTCTTTTCTTTATATTTGGTGTGATTTCAAAGGTAAACTCAATGTCAAACTTGTGTATAGGAAACTTTATGGCTCAATGGATAGGATTAGGTTATTGGTCTTGGCATAACAAGCATACCACCCCTAAGAAATTACCAAGAATGTTGACTATTTTGACCACAATTCAAAATAGGTCAACCCCCTATAGTTCAAAACTTGATATAGGGGTCTATTAGATGTAATAGGTGTGTCGTGATCAATTTGATTTCATTCAATGTGTTATTAGCCTTGGTCATAGTTTATTTTAATCCTAAGTCATTATATGTCACTTAAGGATCATATTTGGGCCATTTATGAAGGTGGTATAGTTTTCCTTGGTATAAAAGTGTTTTAAACTCTCTTTCAATGTCCATATGTTAGATTCCTTATCAGGTATGTTAGTCCTAATTGAAACTTGTTGGTTCCTAATTGAAATCAAGAAAATAAGTTTTGGTAGTTGTAAATCCCATAGAGGAGAGTGAAACATGGGGTAAGCTCATATAGAGACCCTTAATTTTCCCTAACTTCATTTCCATGCTTGATCTACTTTGGAAGCATTATGCTCCTTCATCACTCTACTAGATATGCAAAATTAGTCAATAGGTCTTCTGATGGTACAACTAGTAAGAGAGGATTTAGTTAAAATGTGTGTGGTTGTATATATTAAACATAATTTAATTAATTTTAATGGTATGAGTTGGAAAAGTGGTTATCTATGCTTTATGAACCATTCTTAAGAACTTGAATGTCTCATTTTACTTGCTAATCCCCACACCCTGTAGGATTTGCTTGTGTTTGAGCTAATCCATATAAATAAATTGATGAAAATTATTTTATAGGAGGTATATATACTTCTCTCATGGCTCCCATATTTTTTTCATGTTTTAAGGTGACTTGATGAGCCAAATAGTTCAAGTTTTAGGTTAAGACGACCATTGTTAGTTACAGGCATGTTACACCAATTACAGAGGTTCTTGTCCTTTTGTTGGTTTTATATGATGATGATGATAGTTTTTATTTCATGTCTCCTATATCTATATTCACCTCCTTCCTTTCAAACTTAGTTTTAAAATGTTTCATATAAAGTTGCAGTCAAGAACATGGCACACAGTTAAGTTTTATGCATATCGTCAGTTGAGTCAAGTGTATAAAGGCTTTGATCATGTTAATGGAGAGAATATGAAGAGTATTAATAGGTTAAATACATTCTTGGAGCAAGATAAAACAATCTAGTCCCTTCAAATGACAAGTGATGGACTGTGATGACCAATTCAGTCCTTAACATAGTCTTGCACCATTAACGTGCACCTACAAGTGCCCTGAGGGACAATGATCACATGGAAATAAATAATTTGAATTGGTTTTCACTCCTTCAATGTTAAAATATCCATTTGAAGATGTTGATAAGGAAAAAAAATTATTTAATTCTCATACACTATGCACATTGACCTATATTTCTATTCATGGCCCTGTATATTGAATGTTCACATACAAGTGGCTCTCACAGAGACATGAGAATGTTTCATAGTGAGTTTTGACATGTTGGAAACCTCCATAGAGTTTGAGGATTCGAATAATGATATATCAACCATGTTTGAGGTTATATAATGATAAGTATACTTGAACCAGGGTCATGATTGAAAAAGTTTGTTTTATGGATAAGTTACCTTTAAAACTCCAAAATAGAACCCTGTATGCTTTTGATGCTATCATATAATAGTGTAACATGGAGTCTATATGAATATAAATTATCCTATCATGTAACCCTAATGTAGGGTAAATATATTGAAAAATAAAATTATGTGTTTGGTCCCACAAGTGATGTAAATAAGGCTCCCAATTCATGCATTTTGTCAATGTAGAAATTCAGTACTATATGCATTATCTTGAACTCCAAATGGCCTTATTGTTTAGGGTGGAATAACAAGAGCATACCCTTATGTTAGATGATCCTATTAAGGTTAGAAAGATATTTTTTTTAAATATAATCAACAAGGATTATATTTTATGGTATTGACCTCTATCAACATCTATAGGTGTGCCCTTGTCTTCAAAATATTAACCTACAGTCTCACTGTAGATTCTTGCAAGACCATGTTGTGAACCTAGAATTGAAAACCTAAAAACATGGAACATTTGTCAATAGATTTGGTTTCAATATATAAAAAGTATCCTAAGGTGTGAATTTTAATTTCTAACAGTTGTAATGCATCATCAGGACCTCTATTGCTCTCAGAGAAGTCACCTATAGTCATTTGTAGGGTGATAGTATATTAGCATGTGATTGTCTATTCTGATCACAAGTCTTTGTGCATGATGAGAAAAGTTAAAATGATTTTTAATTAAGCCTATAGGACCTCAAAAATTTATTATATCATGAAACAATGACTAACCCTATAGTGCACACCTACAAGCATGTATCTTTTTTGAGGAAATACACAGTCATAATTGACTATCAAATTGGCCTTGTCAAGAGAAAGTTATGCATTGAAGAGTTGTCAAAGGTTGAGTATTTACATACATGATAAGACATCCATAGTGGTTATATTCACTTCATAATACTCTCATACAGTGTAAACAGGGTATGGAAGGGTTTTAAAGAATAAACTACAGTCCATAATTGCAAACCCTGCAGTCAATGAATCACATAGAAGTCTGTTGAAAGTTTTGAGATATTTGGAGGTGTTAAAGACATGACCAAACTAAAAAATGTGGTAAATAACATCCCCACCACATACAAAATCCTATCATGTCTTTTTTTTGTTTGGTACAATAGGGTAGATAACCCTTTATTCTATCTCAGATAGAGGGCACTCCTAAAGAGACATATCTTGTAGGTTTGTCATAAAGATGAATAAAGAAGGTACCAAAGAGACTCAGAGCCTTGGAATAAGATGTCAGGATCTATGTTTTACATGAATTAACACAATTAATCCCTCATATGTGATATAAATCAAGCATATTTTTCTAAACCCACATAGATGCAGATAGACCTATTAGGTCTTAACTAAGCATAATGCCTAAAAGAGGTATAGTCTCACTTATAACACTATATGAGAATTATAATGCATTTTAAAATGTTAATATATATATATATATATATATATATATATATATATATATATATATATTTTAAGTGTGTTATAACATTTATTTTATATATGGTGACATGATAAAGTCATTTATTGGCTTGAGAGCATGACAACCTGCATAGAATGCCTTGAAGGGCTCAAGAGGCCAAGTTTGGAAGCTTACATTGGTACCGATGCTTAGCATGGGATATCAAGGAGATATGGGATGTTGGATAGGGTCTTAACTTAAATTTTGTGGAATTTTTCTAAGGATTGGATGTCACAACTTTATGAATAATCCTTAAAGGCTAAAACCACCTAAAACCCTCTAAAACCTTTGATAAGGACCTAATTGGAAAGATAAAGAAAAAGAAGCATCCAGATGGGATATTTTGAATAATATAGTGATTTTAAATTGTATAAGACTCCCTAAGTCTCCTTTTCATCAATTTTGATTCCACCCTACTTGTACAAATAGGGTGTAAAACTAATTTCCTTGTTAGTTTTTGGTGTTTTGTAGGTACATAGGGGTTTAAAAAGATGAAAATCACTTTGGGAGGTATATTGAGACCTATAATAACTCTTAAAATCCATATATTTCTTTATTATAGTTCACAAGTGCTTCTTATAACACCTTCATCTTAGCTAGTCCAAATTGGCATAGTGAACCAAGAGTGATCACCTAGTGAGAAGGTGATAACTTTAATTGGGAAGCCTTTTAAGGTTTTCCTAATGAATCTAAGGGTAGGAGGACTCTTTAAAATTGTTACATCACCCTCTATATGGACTATTTTTTTAAATTGATGAGCATCTTGGTGCCAAGTGTGAAGGGTGAGTGAAAGAATGGTGATTATGAATACAGTCAGTGATAACTCATGTCTAGAAGAATATCAATTATTAGGAACATGACCAATGCATGTTGGGTCTTATTTATAACCCTACCCTTCATATTTAAATCATCTCATTTGTTCCTATTCTATTTTGGAGTGCTCATGGAAGGCCAAATGATGAAGGCAATTTTCAAACATGCAGTTGAAAAGTCCTACGCTAGAATTGAGGAGTTTTATGCCTTGGATGGACATTTATCCAAGTATACCTTGCATGGTCTATCTCATACTTAATTTTCATATATATTTACCTCCTATAATCTTTACAAGTGGATTTGTGACTCTTGGACTTCATTCTCTTCTTTCCTTTCTCAAAATCTATAAGTACTAGCCATTTTGGTTCTTGTTGAATAATTCCACACCATGTATGGTGAAGCCCTACTAGTTTCATTTTGAGATTTGCCTTTGAATAATAAATAAAATATAATTTGATTTCATATATCATCTTTTAAAATTGTTTGAGGAGTTGTATAGTGAATAACTAATTGATATTCATTTATCCTTGCTTTCTCTCAATCCTTCCATGTTTGATGCAAGTTGTTTCACTCTAGTAGGTCATATCAAGTGTTTTCAAGTGTATGGATCTATTATCAAGTGTAAAATTAGCCTTATTTTATATAAATAATATATGTTTCACTTAATTTGGATATCCCTCATATGTATCACCTCCATATTAAAATACTAATGTTAGATCATTCTAGGACTTTGAAGCTAGTATTGTAGGTCTTGTTTCTTAGTGAAATAAGTATGATGGTCTTATGTAAATCCTTATATTATATCACCCCCTTATATTATATTTATCTTATGCATACATATATCTCTTTTCCCATAAATAATAAACTAGTATAGGTGATAAATACTTAAAGGCAAATTCAAGGAGCTAGCCCTTAAACCTGGAGGTCTATTTATACTATAGGTAAACCCGCATACCTATAAATATTCCAATATTTACCAAAAATTATATTAGGCTGAAAAAACATCTTCTAGGTTTGAATATTTGGTGACAAAAGTTCTAGCACACTCGGTGGGACCCATTGTCCTAAAGACAACTTTTCAAGGTGAATGTTGGTCTTGACAACATCAACTACATATTGGTGTGTTCCTCAGCATTTGGTGACTCCATTCAAGGTAAAATATTATTATAGACCCTTTTTTTGTCATATATTTTCTCTCATACTTTATGGTCCTTATTAACTAATATTATATTAGAGTGTTCAATCCTATGAATCCACCTATTTATCCTAAACTTCCTCTTGAAGTTCAATACCCTCAGCCTAATCTACCCTTTGAAGTGCATGAGGAATTTGCTATCCAAGAGGATAAATAAAGTGAAGAAGATATTAAAGAAAACATGGATAGGAAACATGCCTTTCCTATCTTTAATATTGAAAATCCAATCCATCTTGATGCATATGATACCATTCCCCCTAATGCTACAAATAGTATGTCTACATTTAACGGTGAAGGTCATGTTACTCCTAGTGAACACATTAGGGATATTTCAAATTTATGTAGTTTTCATAATGTCACTAAGGAAAATATTTCCACTAGACTCCTTGCCATGTCCCTTAGAGAGAAATGACTAGATTGGTATAGGACTTTGCTCGATGGTTGCATTACAACATGGGATGACTTTGGAGTGTTATTAACTTCAAGTTTTGAAGATGAAAATGACTATACTTCACTCATACATAAGCTTAATGTAATCCAAAATGTCCCCAAGGAAAAAATTCATGAATTTAATGAGAGGTTAAAAAATACTTGGCATAGGCTACCTCCTCCCATGAGACCACCTATTAGCTTTATCTTACCTACATACTTGAGAGCCATTGGTACTAATATTACCATCATGCTATAATCCATGGGTGGTTTCACTCTTATTGAAGCATATGAACTTGCCATTAGAGATGATAATGATCTCATTTAACCTATAAATATACCTCCTAAATTTCCTATGCCTCTACTACCTAATGTATATGTTGCTTCTCCAAACATTTCCCAAGTTCCAAATACAAATACCAAGCCTAAGATTGTTCCTAAGAAGGCAGATGATGTCATGGATAAAGATGCATATACTTAATGTTTAGAAGCTAAGCTTAGGAAATACAATATGCAACTAGGTGATAATAAAAATCCCTATCCCTATCAAAAATAATATGGTCAACAATATGGGAGAGGGTAGCCTAATTTCAACAGGCCTGCCAATGTCTACAATCATAATTCTTAATCCAACACAAGAGAGATAGTACCAGTGCATAGCAACTTGGTATAAGGGGAAGAGTGGAAACAAGGCCAATTCATAGATGCTAATGAAATTGGATATAAATCTCTAGTTTTTGAAGGATTCACTACTCTTCTATTAGCTGAAGATGAAGTCATGATGCAAGCAAGTGAAGGTTGGCAGCCTCAAGGAGAAAGTTTCACTAACTTCTTAGTGGAATATACTTATGTGATCAACCAAGTAAATTATTTTGAAGAAAACACTAAAGCTAAGATTAAGGCTTTAGGAGGTGATAATAATGTTCCTGTAAGTTCATTTAATCCTCCTATAAGGTAGCAAGGTATGGTTGTAAGCATGGCAGTCCCAAATACTCTTGCACCTCTTCCAAATCAGAATGTGGTAAGGTCTGCTCAAGGTGCTTCAATTCCTCAAGTTACAAGCACTTACATACCTTCAAGGACTTAGTATAAATTAATTAATTCTTCCTTAAACATAGTATATTTATTAAATAATGTTAAGGCCTCCATTTCCCTTTGGGTTGTCCTCTATATGTCTGGCCAAAACAATCTCTTACAAAAATAATTGTCCATTATTCCTACTAGTCTTCCATATATAAGCCAAATTCATGGTCATTTAGATCTTACCAATGCCCCTTAAAATATTTTAGAACCATCTAACAAAGCTGAGAAGCCTCCACCTTTCTACCTCACTCTCATTGTGGGTGATAAACTATTCCATAATTGCATAGTTGATAGTGGTGCCTCTACATCAGTTATGCCCAAAGTTGTAGATGATAATTTGGGCCTAAAATATGAACCACATAGGAAATAAGTGATTTATTTAGATGATACACCTACCAAGACAATACTATTGATCAAAGGGTTAAAGGTTTTCCTCCATGATTCTCCTAGTTTCCCCATCCTTCAAGACATTGTTGTTGTGGACTTGTCTGCTCATTTTGCAATCTACCTTTCAAGAGATTTTACAGCCAGTATAGGTGGCTACCTATCATCTGATTGATCCTTATTGGCCTTTAGGATAAGATATGGAAACAAGGTGACCATAATAACTCATCCACTTTCAAGGTTTCATATTGAGCCCTATGTTCAATCAAGCTCTAACTTGAATTGTGTTATCAATGAGGAGTCTAATGTGGATGATTATGCCTCTTCTAAGATTGAGGGCATAGTTGATTTTTTTCTAGATGAGTATGGAGTATATTCTTGTGAGCACTATTCTTATGTATAATTTTATAAAACTAACCTTGGCACCCATATCATCCATGAGGAACCATTTTAGCAAGTTGAGCTAACTGTTAAACATTCTTTCTCACAAGCTACTGAGAGTAACCACTTGATCCATGTATATGATGATGATAGATTGAAGAACCTGATTGATCACCATAGTGAGAATAATTATGTATTTCTTCCTATAATTGATGAAGTTTCCCTTAATGATGACATTCATGAGGAAGAAGAGGATGACTTATGGCAAAGGTTCAATGCCATATGTCAATAATTTAATAAGTTAAATAATATCACTTCCCCTCCTAAGAAGTCTATATCTGATGTGTTTGATAATGAGTCTAACAAACATGATGTTGAGTATTTCATAAAACATGAAAAAGAGTGACATGTTGTGAATGGGGATGAACTATGGCAAAGATTCAATGCCATGTGTCAAGAATTTGATCAATTGGGGAAGACTCCTTTTTCTCCAAGAGTTGCATATCTGACATCAAGATTTCTAATGAGACTAATGATCAAGTTGTTGAGTGTTCTTTCAAACATTAAAATGAATGTAATTCTATTGTTCAAGAGACTACAGGCATAGAGAAGCCTAGTGAAGTCAAGGCAGTCATGTTTGTGCTTGAAGAGCAATCAATTTCTCTACATGAAGTTGAACCTTCTTTAGAGGTATTGGAATATGGTGAAGATGGAATTGATGATCGTCCACATCAATTACATTCTACCCAAGAGGATGGAAAGGCTGAGGTAGCTATCATATCTTCTAATCTACAGGTTTAACAACATCCAATGGATATGACAGAGATCATAGTAGTTGCAGCCCAAATTAAGATCCTTGGAAATCAAGAGAGAGCATTCATGAATGATTTGAATAGTCACTTGTAGACATAAAGATATCCAAAGAAGGTAAGCTTCTTGACCATCTACACATTTAAGTAGTTGATGATGAGCATGCTTCACATATAGATTGCCTTCATGGAGTAATAAAGATGTAAGAGGAACCATCTTTGGCCCCAGTTTAAGTATGGTAAAAATTTTTCACCTCAAGATTGAGGACTTGTAAATATTAGATTAGGTGTGTGTGTCTATCTTTTAGTTGTGTGTATGTTTTATAAGTATTCTAGTTGAATACATGTTTGTTACCTTTAGTGTGTCTTGTGTTTTGTGTCTTTCCTTTGTGTTTTTTGTGATTTCAAAGGCAAAATCAGTTTCAAACTTGTGTATAGGTGACTCTATGGCCCAATGGATAGGATTAGGCTATGGGTCTGGGCATAGCAAGCATACCACCCCTAGGAAATTGTTAAGAATGTTGACTATTTTGACCACAAGTCAAAATAAGTCAACCCCCTATAGTCCAAAACTTGTTATATGGGTATATTAGATGTTATAAGGTGTTTCATGGTTAATTTTATGTCATTCAATGTGTTATTATCCTTGTCCATAGTTTATTTTAATCCTAAGTCATTTTAAGTTTCTTAAGGGTCATATTTGGGCCATTTATGAAGGTGGTATAATTATCCTTGGTATAAAAATGTTAGAAAATATTTTTCAACATCCATATGTTATATTCCTTGTCAATAATATCATTACTAACTGAAACTTGTAGATTCCTAACTGAAATAAAAAAAAACAAGTGAAAAGAAGGAAGTTTTGGTAGTTTTAAGGCCTATAGAGGAGAGTGGCACATGGGATAAGCTCATGCAGTGACCCTTATGATTACATAACTTCATTTCCATGCTTTATTTACTTTTTAGGAATCAAAAATGGTTAAAAACAATTATTCTCCTTCATCGCTCCACTAGACATGCAAAACTGGTCAATAGGTCTTTTGATGTTATGGCTAGTAGGAGAGGTTTCAGGTCAAACTCTCTTGGTGGTATATAATAAACTTGGTATAATTAATTATCATGGTAGGATTTGGAATAATGGTTGTTTATGATTTATTAACCATTCTTAATAAGTTGATTATCTCATTTTGTTTACTAATCCCCACACCCTATAGGTTTTACTTATGTTTGATCTAATCCATACAAATAAAATGATGAAAATTATTATATGATATTTATATATCCTTATCTCATGTCTACCATATTTTTTTTAATTTTTTGAGGTGAATTGATGAGATAAACAATTCAAGTTACAAGTTAAGACCACCACTGCTAGTTGCAGGCATGTTACACCAATTGTAGAGGTTCTTATCCTTCTAGTGCTTTTAGAT
Organism: Torreya grandis; assembly: GCA_037957365.1. Lineage (NCBI taxonomy): Eukaryota > Viridiplantae > Streptophyta > Pinopsida > Cupressales > Taxaceae > Torreya > Torreya grandis. The sequence goes on along the minus strand of JARHVA010000907.1, from coordinate 540,223 downwards.
GAGGATTATAGATTATATTTCATGTATCCTATATCTATATTCACCTCCATTAATATAAACTCAATTTCAAAAGGTTTCACATAAAGTTGCAATCAAGAACATTGCACACAGTCAAGTTTTTTTCATACAGTTAGTTGAGTCAAGTACATGAAGGTTCTAAGCACATTCAAGGAGAGCAGATGAAGAGTATTAAAAGGTTAAACACATTATTTTATAATTATAAAATAATATAGTCCCTTAAAATGACAAGTGATGGACTATGATGACCAATTCAAATCTTAACACATTCCTGCACAATTAACATGCACCTACAGGTGCCCTGAGGGAGAATGATCACATGGAAATAAAGAATTTGAATTCATTTGCAGTCCTTCAAGGTGAAAATATCCATTTGAATATGTTGAGAATGACTATAATTTATTTAATTCTCATACATTATGCACATTGACCTATATTTCTACTCATTGCTATGTATATTGCATGTTCACATACTGGTGGCTCTCACAGAGACCTGAGAATATTTCATAGTTAGTTTGGACATGCTATAAACCTCCATAGAAATTTAGGAGTTAAATAATGCTATATAAACCATTCTTTAGGTTATATAAATACAAGCATACTTGAACCAGGTTCATGATTGAAGAAGTTTGTTTTAGGGATAAGTTACCTTAAAAACTCCAAAATAGAACCTTGTATGCTTTTGATGCTATCATATAATAGTGTAACATGAAGTCCAGATGCATATATATGATTATATCATGTAACCATAATGTAGGGGTAATATCTTGAAAAATAAAAGTGGGATTTTGGTCCCATACGTGATGTAAAGAAGGCTCACAATTTATGCATTTTGTCACTACAGAAGTTAGTACTCTCTGCATTATCTTGAACTCCAAATGGCCTTATTGTCTAGGGTGGCATAACAAGACCATACCTTTATTTTAGATGATACTATTAAGGTGAGAAATATATTTTTTTTTAAATCACATCAATAAGGATTTGAATGCAAGGTAATGGCCTCTATCAACATCTACAGGTGTGCCCTTATCTTCAAAATGTTAACCTATAGTCTGAATGTAGATTCTTGCAAATCCATGTTGTAAACCTAAAAGTGAAAACATGGAAAAAATTTCATTCTATTTGGTTTCAACATCTCAAAATTATAATAATGTGTGAATTTCAATGTCTAATACTTATAATGCATCTTTATTACCTTTGTTGCTCTTAGAGACGTCACCTATAGTCAGTTGTAGGGTGATAGTGTATTAGCATGTGAATGTCTAGTCTGATCACAAGTTTTTGTGCATGATGAGACAATTTTAAATGAGTTTTAATTGAGCCTATAATACCTCAATAAGTTATTATATCATGAAATAATTACTAACCTAGTAGTTCACACCTACAGGTAGGTATCTTTTTTGAGGAAATACACAGTCACAGTTGACAATCAATTTGGCCTTATCAAGAGAAAGTTATGCATTGAATAATTGGAAAAGGTTGATTGTTCAAATACATGATATGACCTCCAAAATTTTTATATTAACTTCATAATAATCTCATATAGTATAAATAGGTCATGGAAGGGTTCTAAAGAATAAACTACAATCCATACTTGCAAACCCTACAGTCAGTGAATCACACAGAAGTTTGCTAAAGGTTTTGAGATATTTGGAGGTATTAGAGACATGAAAAAACTCTCAAATTTGGAAAATAAAATCCCAAAAACCTACCAAATACTCTCATGTATTTATTTTGTTTGGGTCAATAGTGGAGGTACCCTTTGTTCTATCTCATATAGAGGGTACTCCCAGAGAGACATATCCAACAAGTTGGTCATAAAGATGACTAGGGAAGGTATCAAAGAGACTAAAATCCTTTAAATAATATTTTGGAATCTATTTTGGATATGAATTAACATAGGTAAGTCCCCATAGGTGATATAAATCAAGCATAGTGGTTTAAACCCACATAGATACAAATAGACCTATTATGTCTTAACTAGGCCTAATGCCTAAAAGAGGTATAGTCTCACTTATAACACTATATGAGAAGTATAATGAATTATAACATGTTAATAAAGATAATTTAAGTGTTTTATAACCTTAAATTTTTATATGGGGACATGATAAAGTCATTTCTTGAGCTGAGAGCATGACAGCCTATATAGAATGCCTTAAAAGGATCGAGAGGCCAAGTTTTGAAGGTCACACTGGTACGGATGCTTAGCATGGGACCTCAAGGAGATAATGGATGTTTGATAGGGTATTTAACTAAAAAAAATTATAATTTTTATAAGTATTTGATGTCACAACTTTATGAAAAATCCTTAAAGGCTAAAACCACCTAAAACCCTCTAAAACCCTTGATAAGGACCCGATTAGAAATATGAATAAGGAGAAGCATAATTATGGGATAATTTGAGTAAGAAAGTGATTTTAAATTACATATGACTCCCCATGTATCCTTTCCATAAATTTGGATTCTACCCTACTTGTATAAACAAGGTGTAGAACTAGTTTCCTTAGTAGTTTTTGGTGTTTTATAGGTACATAAGTGTTTCAAAAGATACAAATCACTTTTATAGGTAGATTATAACCTATAATAACTCCTAATATCCATTTATTTATTTATAATATTTCAAATATTACTCTGCTAACACCTTCTTCTTAGCCAGTCCAAACTAGCATAGTGAACAAAGAGTAATCACCTAGTGAGAAGGTGATAACTTCAATTGGGAAGCCTTTTAAGGTTTTCCTAATGAATATAAGGGTATGAGTAATATTTATAATTGTCACATCACCCTCTATATACATTTTTTTGATAAAATTATGAGCATTTTGGTGCCAAGTGTGAAGGGTGAGTGAAAGAAGGGTGATTATGCCTACAGGTAGTGATAACTCGTATCCAGAAGAATATCATTGATTAGGAACACAAATAATGCATGTTTGGCCCTATTTATAACACCCCATTCACATTAAAATCATCTGATATATTCCTATTCTATTTTGGAGTGCTCATGCAAGACCAAATGATGAAGGTAGTTTTCAAACATGCAGTGGAAGAGTCTTACACTAGAATTGAGGAGTTTCATGCCTTAGATGAACATTTATCCAAGTAGACCTTGAATTGTATATCTCATACCTAATTTTAATATGTATTTAACTCCTCTCATCTTTACAATTTTATTTGTGACTCTTATACTTCATTCTCTTCTTTCCTTTCTCAAATTCTATAAATACTAGCCATTTTAGCTCTTGTTAAATAATTTTATAGCATGTATGGCAAAGCCCTGCTAGTTTGATGTATTGATTTTACTTTGAAAAATAAATACAATCTATTTTGATTTCATATATCATATTTTCAATGTGTGTGAAGATATTTATAGTGAATAACTAATTGATATTCATTTATCCCTGCTTTCTCTCAATCCTTCCATGTTTGATGCAAGTTGTTCCACTCTAGCAGGTCATATGAAGTGTTGTCAAGTATATGGGTTTGTTTTTAAGTGTAAAATTAACCTTAGTGTCTATAAATAATATATGGTTCACTTACCTTGTATAACCCTCATACATATCACCTCTATATTGAAATACCAATGTTAAAGCATTATAGGACTTTGAAGTTAGTATTTTAGGTCTTGTTTCTTAATGAAATAAGTATGATGGTAATATGGAAATCCTTATGGTGTATCACCCCCTTAGAGTAGATTTATTTTATGCATACTTATATCTCTTTTCACACAAACAATAAACTAGTGTAGGTGATAGGCAGTTAAAGGTAAATTTAGGGAGCTAGCTCTTAAACCTAGAGGCCCACTTCTACTATAGGTAAACCCACATTCCTAGAAGTATTATAATAATGCCCAATTTTAGAGTAGGATTGAATAACCTCCTATAGGGTGAAATATTTGGTGACAATAATACCCATTGAGGGTAATCAATAGGTTGGATAAAGTTGATGGATAAGAGACATTGCAACTCTTATTTGACTAAGAATGCAACATGAGGGTCCATCTTTTGAAGTTTTTGATTTATAGGCTTGGCATCAGGTAATGTGACAATTTTATGGATGACAATAGTAGGTTTGATACCAAGCATGTCACTATAGGACCAATCGAATGCTTCACTATGATCTATCAAAAATTTAGTGAAATCCTGGTGCTCCTAGGGATCTAAATATTTATTAACTTTAATGATTCATGGAGTTTCATGAGATCCTATGTTAATGTCAATGGTAGCCTCATTTAATAGACTATATATTTTATATGGAAGATAATTACATAGATGGGAGTTCTTCATGCCTAAATGATTTAAGATTGACTCATCGTCCTAACTTTGAAGAATAAGGATGGTTGGAAAATCTTGTCCTATCACGTTTGGGTAGGAAAGAGGAATTTTTTTGACCTCCCCATCATAAAGATAGACAAGAGGTTCCATAGTTATGGCATTGAATAAAAAAAAAGTTTGGAGGAATGGATAAAATTTCATCTATCATCAAAGGAATGTTGGATGGTGAGGATGGCATGTCCTCTTCAAAAATGGGCAGAAGAGTAACTTCTGGGGTAATTTTGAGATTTTTATTAAAACTGAGGTCATGTTTTTCATGAGTTTCCTAAAATATCCAAATATGACATCATGTAGCCCTTGTTCATAGTGTCTTATGCCAAAACCCTTCTAAACACATTATTGTAGGTATGTTTTTACAAATTAGGTTTTATCTAGGAATAAAAAGTTTGAGGTGAATGGTTTGGCATGGGTTTGATTAGTAAGACTTGAATAGGGATAATCAATCCCCCCATAGATCAAATGAGTGTGGAAGAAAGGTGGACTAAAGGGAATAATCTCTCCCAAATTAAGATAATTGTATGTTATTTATTTGGACACCCATATTCCTGGGGAGTGGGGAGAGTGTTGAGCATCATCAACTAATATTCTCCAATTGATAGCTATTAAAACATGGAATCAATAGAATCCTTATCATCAATCCTTATTGTAGGGATCATCATACTATATGTTGACTCATTAGATGATGATGGGATTGTACTTTTTAATAGGATTAAAATGTTATTTGATCGAAAGGTAAGGTTATAAGTTTTAAATGGATGGATATCGGTTGGGATGTTATGGATCTTACCCTCATGTTCAAATTTAATACATTGATGCATGATAGAGGGGATGCAATGCATATCACATATCTAAGGACATCCTAATAGGATGTTGTATTCAAAATCACCTTTTATTACATAAAATAACTCAGGAAGAGTGTGTATGCCTACTTGGATAGGAAGGCTAACCATTCCTAATGTAGGGGCTATAATATCATTGAATGCTCATAAAATGGCTAGAGATTAGGATACAACAATTTTAGGTAATTATAATTGATTAAATGCATATGAGGAGATAGTATTTATGTTTATTCCATTATCAATCACTAGTCATTTGATTTTGATCTGATCAATTTGGGTAGTGATAAATAATGGCAGATCCTAACCATTAGACTATAACGGTGATATTTTAGAATTATGGAATGTTATGGATGATGTATTTTAAAGTAATGTTATAAAATTTGATAAAGGCTAAATTCATCATATTGTATCTCAATAACTTGAAAATATTCTATCATAGCCTCACAATGCTATGGAGAGTTTTGGACAAGTTCATAGAAAGACATCTTGATCAAGAGCTGCTGAAGCTACTTTAAGATGGATATCTATATCAATTCTGAAGCATTATTATTTTGCACTTTTCCTAAAATATAAATTTTAGGTTTTGGGGTGGATATTGTAGGCCTATTTGTGGTAGGATGAGGATATTTTTCAATAGTCGCTTTGATTTTATCATGATTTTGGGTCTTATGACCCTAGGTCTGGGCTCACGTAGCTCTGTAAATTGCATCTATCTAGAAAAAAGGTGGATTTGTCATGTTTTTAGCTTCATCCAAATCTAGAGGGTTTATGAGGGTTTGATATTAAGCTATATCAGAGATTGTATCTTCCTTTGAATTTTGTTTTGATATTATTGGTAATATACTAGTTCTTGAGGTGGATGTGACCCCATTAGTTTGACTATGGGGATAGTCATGATCAAATTATTCCTTTTAAATATCATCTTCTTCTAATAAGTTTTAGACCACAACTTTTAGCATGTTATAACTTTTAGTGTCATGTCCTGCTATTTAGTGATATGTGCATTTATTCTTTTCTCAATACAACATTGGCCTCTGAATATGGGGGTTAATAAGTTTTATGGGTGGTAGAGTGACAAGGGAGGTTTGAATAATTTGACTAAGGATCTTAGAATAAGACCCCTTCAATGGATCCTGAGTAGGTTTTTTAATCTTTTGAGGCATTGGTATGGAAGTTGCATTTGAATTCAAACCTTGATCCTTCAAACTAGTTATTTGATTACTCTCTACAGCAAGTATTTTATGATTAGGATAAGACGTCATGCCTAGGCCTTATGGATAGTAGGTATTTAAATGATTATGTATTAGCATTATCATAGTGATAAGATCCCTTTGTGATGGTATATGCTCTTTAAAAGAGGATTCTATGATGGTGGCCTTTAGTCTTGCCAAAGGATGATGTCCCAATATAGATGCTTTAGTTTGAATACATGGTATAGGTGCCTTCCCTTTTCAAATCTGATCGGGGGTAGAAGGGATATCCTCTTTAGGGAGTTTAATCCTTAAGGGAGTATTTTGAAAGGATTTTCTTTTTGATGCTCTAAGTTTTTTGTTTCTAATCAACGAAGCACTTCCCATAACTTCTATGAGTTTTATCTCCCCCTGAGTTATGAGGGGAGTTGGTCTTGGGTTTGTTTGAGGCACTGTAATAATCTCCTCAAGGGGGAGTAAGCTATAGGGGATGGGTATGCTACCTACAGGTGTTGAGGTGATATGAGGAATGGTATGTGTATCTTTTGGGATGTCTAAACAATCATTCTCCTTAATATCTCTCTCATCCTTTATTTCTAGTCTATTATCTTGAATGATTCTAGGTAATGTTTTTTTGAGAGGATCCCAAATAATGAGATCCAGAAAGCTTGGGTGAGTTTTTGGGATATCTTCACTTAATTTAGATGGTTTGAAGGCATCTCCTATAAGGAGATAGGGGATTAAATCACTACCAACCTCTTTAGGCAAAAGTTGATCATGGATTATACTGATCACATGGGTCTCATCGTCGAAGGTAGATCTTGAATTAGCCTATACAGAATTAGATGTGGAATCATGGTTATGGAATGACTACCTAAAGATGTCTATAGACTAATTAGGGAGAGTGTTAGGATTATCTAATTATAATTCCCCTTGATCAATAAGGTTTTGTACTAAACCCTTCAAATAGTGACACCTATTGACGTCATTACCTATTACACGGTGGTAGTTGTAAAATTCATTTTCCTTAAACTAGATAGGTTTAGGGTGAGGGTCATCAAGAGGTATAACTAGAGTAAGTTTGATGATAGACACTTTTAAGAGATTTTCTACGATAGAAGTGTAAGATTCTCCTAAGGGTATGTAATGTTCTAAACGAAAACATGTTAATGGTTTTTGGGATTGTGTTTGAGAGGTAGAGGGTTTAGATTATATTTTTGTTTGCGGGGGTGTTGATTTTAATACCACAACATTAGCAGTGTCTTTGGTTTTTTTATTGTCAGTCCCTTTAGAAGGATCAAGTTTGAATTTTTTACTACATAATCTTAATTTCCCTTCTTCCAAAGCTTGAATTTATAGTTTACAGGCCATCGAAAAGGCCTCATCAAAAGTTTTAAAGGATTGAACTCAGAACATTGATGAGATATGTTTAGCACATGATTTCATAAATAATTTGATTAGTTCAAGTTAAGGGAGGGAAAATGTGAGTTGGTTTGTAAGAATCCTCCATCGAGCCATGAAATTAGTAACAGATTCATCATCAAATTGTCTAATGACATAGAGATCAATGATGGTCACTTTTCTCATGATGTTGATGGAAAAGTGCTCCAAAAATATTTGGGCTAACTACCTAAAAGAAAATAAGAAATGTTGAGGGATTGAACTGTACCAATCTAAGGCTGGTCCAAATAGCGATATGGGAAAGGTTCTAAGCAAAAGAGTGTTGTCATGGGCTATAAGATAGCAAGCATGTATGAATGCTCAAATGTGTTTTTAAGGATATTCCTTATTTTTAAACTTCATAAATTTTATAAGCTCCCATTGTGAGGGGTATGGTCTAATAGGGACCGTTGGGTTAATGGGTTCGTTGTAGATTTGCTCATAAGTGAGCATATTTTTCTACCTGAAGGTAGAGGCTTTTATATTTTCCATCCTATTCATAAGGATATTCATAAGGTTTTGTTGGTTATTATATTGAGAAATACCCCCCAAAACATTCTGATGTGGATGTTGATAGATAGGAATCAGAATGGAAAAGGGTTGTGGAAACGGGTAACCAATTGAAGTGGTCATAATTATTTTAGATGTTGTCACATATTGTGGGGATTATAAGGGTATATAAATGGACCCAAGGGTTTATGAGTGAGCTATGTATTATGTGGTTAATGGGATATATTACTAGGGAGGTTGACTTATGGGGGCTTATTATAAAGGTTGAGTTTAGGGATTTATACGCTAGTTTGAATGAGTGGAAGAGTTTTTGGGATTGAGATTACTACATTATGAGGTGTTGTGGTAAGAGGTGGAGTAGAAATAGGTTAAGGTGTGGTAATATTTTGAGCCTGGGTACTAGTTTGGGATGGACTACTAGATGTTACCAGAGGTATATTGTTTAAAGGTTGTGTAGTGTTAATATCAGAACCTATCAAGGGAGCATTGTTGAGAGAAGACACCATAGTTGTAGTAAACCCTTCATTTTCCTCTAGAGGCATGACAAAATCATTCCCAAAAAAATACACATGAGGGGAAAGTGGAATCTAGATAGCTCAAGTGCTAAGGTAATGGTTAATCACAATTGGATTACTATCTAATATGGTGGTGAATTTAGGATCCCTCTGAGTATAGAATTTGTGAATACCCTCCCCCATAGACTCAAGGGAGCTAGGAGGACTTCAGAAGTTCTCCATGGATGAGGATGAAGCTGGGATTTGGTTTACTTTAGCGATAGTTTTTGCATCAAAACCATGTAGTAATGAATAAAAATCAAGAAATGAAAACAAAAATCACACAAAAGTCTTTTTGATTATCTCATTTTTAGTGTAAAAAAGGCACACACACTACAAAACCTACATAAAAATATTTTACATTTTTAGGTAATTAACTTAAAAGTGTGATAAGGAAAAAGGTTAACAAGGGTTCTAAGAAACAAAAATCTAGAGATGGTTTTATGTTTATTTAGGCTCAAAGGATCTGTGTATTGGAATTGATACATGGCTTGGTATTGGGGCTTACCCCCTCACATCACAAACCACAATGTAAGGGTGATGGGTGCTTTTCCAGTATATATCTAATATCCAAATTTTATACTCGGTCAGCATACTAAATTGGTTCTCCCTTTGGTGGTGAAATCTAAGTAGGATAGTTGGGATGAAGGTTACCATTAGGTGATGAAATCTCAATTAGTTCCCTTATGTCAATGTTTGATGAATTGATTATGTAAGTGGTTTGGTATGTATGTGAAAATAAGTGATTACTATGATAAATTGATCTACCTAAATTACTCTATATGAATTATCTAAACAAGCAAGGAATGGATGCAATTCTTTTTAAACCTTTAAAAGGAAATTAAAAAACAATTTTGGTTGTTTCTTTTGAATGAAGACAACAATCAAGAGAAAATAAAATGAATGAATGAATTCACAATAAAATGTAATAAGAATAATGAGACCTTAGGGGTCCCACAGGGAGTGCCAAAATGTTATAGCAGTTTTTTTATTTTTATTTTTAATTTAATTATCTATTAAAAAATTAAATAAAATTAAGGTTTTATGAATAATACCTGGAGATACAAAGATGGTTATGCATTGATTGAATCCATCGAATGAGAAAACTTATTTTTGGCTTGGAAGAATAACATACACACAAATAAACAACTTAGACAAATTAGATTAATAGATAGCTAGGTGAGATGCCTAGTTAGGAACCAATCCTAGGAAGTTATGAACTCCTTCAAGAGGATGTTAGCTCACCATTTTCATAATTAAGTGAATAAATAAACACTAAAATTATAAAATATAAAGATGCGATAAGATGTGATAACAAAATGATTATGAATTAATCTTAATTTAAACTATCAATGTAAGCAAAGTATTCATCCCAATAAGTTGTAGCAATATTCACATCCTATTGTATAACATCTAGTTGGTCAGAAGTGGCTTCAATCAAAGGAGAGTAAAAACTGGCAAGAAGTGTTAACTCGAAGGCTATATCACTTTGGTCGATGAAAAAGGGTTGAGATATAATGGGTAGATTAGTAACATTAATGATGTCATGTACAATTCTAGGCAAAATCATTTACACATTAAGGCCATGTTTAAAAAGATAGAAGATTAAATAAGAATGGATTCAGTATAAAGTTTTAGGATTAAAAGGCTCGAGTTTAAAAATAGAGTGTAGTGGATTGATGCCAATCCTATAGAATCGGTGTTGATTCAGATGAATCAACATCGATTATGTTCAGACTGCACCTAATTAAAATAGGAAGATACAGGGTGACAGAGGATAGTAACAAAGGAACACAAAGATGTATGTTGTGTTCTAAGAGTAGAATAATTAGTGAGAAATAGGAGTATAAATAAGAAATGAAATAATTAAAATAATACTTACCTTGAATTAAATTATAGGTAGAATGTATTCTTCCCACAGGTGCAAGTGATCCTTCTAGTTTATGATGACGGATGTGGACTAGGTGTAGCAAAATTTCAACAAAGTGGTGATAAGGTTCTCCTTGATTCTCCTAATAAAATTCAAGCAGCATTTCAAGATTCAAAATTCAAGGTCCCTGAGCCAAAGGGCTTACTGTGTACAAATAGATCATCATCGATCAGGAGAATTGACACTAATCATGGGAGAATCAACAATGATTCACCCTTTTTAGTAGGGGAGCTATTTCATCTTTGTTGGTTTGTTCCAATTGTGAGAAATTTTAGGATTATATGCATAGTGTTGTTAATAATGGGTTTATACATGGGTAGGTTTGTTAAAGGTTTAGGATTTCATGGGTTGAAATTAGATTTAGGTGGTTGGGGAGGTAAAATGGTAATTTGTAAAACAAATTACCAGGTGTTTAATGATAAATAATTTAAACTTTAGGATAGGGATATTTTGGATAATAAAATAATAATAAGATCCCTACGATACCAAATAAATCATATATGAAATTATAGTGTCTACATACCCTACTAGTAATCACATCACATAACATGCTAAACATAGGAGTAACCAAAACATACATTTATTTTATCAAACATATGAATGAATCTTATATTATTTTCTATCCCATATTACAAATAATGACTATAGTTAATACCATCTAGGTAAAATACACAATAAACTATAGATTCTAATTATCATAATTTATTTCCAAATATACTACACCCTATGATAACCCATATTATCATAGTCTATTGTTTTTATTATAACTACTAAATGTCATAACTAGTCAAATAAAGTAGTCACAAATTCATGGAAACCTAAACTTTTATTCAAATAACTAGATATAAAAAAGTAATTCTCAATTCAGAGGTGGCCTGGAATAAGCATAAAGTGACCATCTATGGCATCACTATTAACATTGGAGTTCATTGGTGTAGTAACTGGAATGTCATGTGCAGGCATAAAGACTTTTAAAGATCAATCAAAAAAAATAGAGTTGTTGCAGCGCTTTTTCAAAATAAATGACTTTGTGTAGACAAACAAAAAAGACTTTCTACAGGTTGATATTTTGTGTTATTGGCCTAACATTTACCTTCAAATCATATGGTACATGACACTAAAAGGTAAATATACACTTATTTTCTCCCACCATTTTTTGCTTCTTAATCATTTCATTAGATATAAAATTAGCTTGCCCTACTTTCTACTCAAGTCCTTTGAGAGTACTATCCTACTATACCAAGTGAATGACATAAATTTCATCCTTCAACAAGGCTTGATTCTCATTTTTGTTAAACATAGACAAGATCTCTATGACTAGGAGGTACGCCCACGTGTTCCTCCTCTCGGGAGGACCTCCAGTGGAGAATCCCACTAGCTCTCTGATCGTACCCCCCAGGATAGTTTATCAAAGTCCCCCCTGATGATCTCTTCCCTAAACTATTTATCCCCAAATCAAAACATATTTCTCTAGAACTGGGTACCCCTATAAAGACAACTTGGAAAGTAAAAGCCATTGTTATGGATGAGCTAGAAAAGAACAAATTGCAACTTGATAATTTCAACTGAAAGGTTCAGCAAGCAGGGTTGGGTCTAGCCAAACTCATTTAGGACTAGAATTCATTCCACAAATAGGTTGAAGACAAAGTTTATGAATTTTTTTTTGGCACAGTCCACTCAGTCCCCTACCTTTCAATCACCAAAGGTTTTAAAATCCCCCCCTTACGGATCCCCACCAAAGGTTTTAAAATCCCCCCCTTAGGGATCCCCCAAGGGGGTCCCCCCTAAGTAATCCCCCATGTAGGCTAAAGGAAAAAAGTGCCCCAGAATGATCTTCCTTGAAGAAGTGGTTGAAGACCCTAGGAACCGTACTCAATCAAAACTATCAAAGGAAAAATAGATCATTCCAACAAAAGACACTGCAGATGCTGAAGACCCTTAGGAGGGACTTTCCTCTTAGTTCTATTCTAGTTTCCTATTTTTTTTTTCATTATAGCTCTGTAACTTTTTGTTTTTGATTAATCATCCCTATTGATGGCCTTTTGATACTCTTATATTGCACTCTAGTGGTTTTAGGTCCCTTTAAAACATGGCTTTTACCTTATCAAATTAAAAAAAGTAATTCTCAATTTATACGAAACCTAGAATACTCTATTTTTAACATTTGTTATATTCTCAATGTCTTGTTTACATGCCTTCATAAATATCTATTATGCATAATTTTTTAATATAGTTTACAACCAAAATTACACACCCCTATGTATAAATATATGCTAATAGGCACGTTTACACCTATTTTCTCAATAAGCACATCATTGATAATTCATAAATACGTAACTTGTTATAATGTTATATTCTATTCAACAAGTTTTGTACCACAAGTTACATATAACAAGTGATCTCAAGCACACCACAAAGCTTATCTCATGATACAGGAAGGCTATGTTTACCTATTTAAATCTTGCATGTTTAATCCAAACCATGTTACGATATATATATATATATATATATATATATATATATATATATATATATATATATATATATATATATATATATATATATATATATATATCGTAACATGGTTTGGATTAAACATGTGAGATTTAAATAGGTAAACATAGCCTTCCTATATCGTGATGTGTGTGTGTGTGTCAGTATAACAAGAACTATGACTATTATGGTTAATTACATGATAAGATTTAAGACATTGGGTGATCTTATATTACCACTCCACTAGCTAACAGTCATAAAATAAAAGCCTTATGTTCGTCAGAACATTATATGGATATTAGTCTTGTTTTAGCTATAAGCAAAAAATTTATAAGGTTTGTTATATATATATATATATATATATATATATATATATATATATAATAAAATCAGATTTATGTTTTATGACCACCACTAATAAAATTATAAATTCCATTCAAGTTTCAATGCAACAAGGAAGGGTTGAATAAGTTATAAAATCTTCACATTATAACTTTATATCTTTTCTCGTTGTATGTCCACACATGTATGGCATACATCATGTTTATTTTAGATCCATGCTTATTAAATAACTATGGTAATATTAATATCAACCCACACCCATGTATATTATTACATAATGATATGATTTAAGTATACATATAAGCATATAATACTACGATATATTAGTATCAGTTTAACAGTGGTATGAACATATACAAATATAAAAATCATTTTCATATATATACAAAGTGAGTTTCCACCCTTCATAAAAAGCACACAACACCTATTAAGGAAATGTTTAGCTTAATATAGCATATACGAAATTGATTTCCCCAATTATGGTGACGCCAGCATACAGGTTATGGGGTTGTGTACTACCAAAAGGATAGTTTATTCATACGCCACCTTGAATATCTTTCCTTAAGTAAAATATGCTATATAAGAACTCATAAAATTGCCACATAGGGTTATCCTGGTATTTAAATAAATGGATTTTCTCTATAAATATATAATTATCAAATCAATCATAAATCTGATGGAACAAGTTGTTGTCGTATTCAAACACATCATCTATCCCCTAGTGCCTGAGTCATTCAACTAAAGGTAAAAATATATGGAAATTTTGAATCAATTTATGGATTATTAATTTTTTCTAAATACTCTATTTTTATAAACCTAGTCATTGTACATTTATTTCTTAGTTACCACTCAGATTTATCCTCTTTTATTGGGATGCCCAGCCTAGGTAAGGCATAATTTAATTCATAGCATCGATGAATATAGCGATGGGAAATTTGTTTTTAAATTTGTTTTATGTCTCTAATAAGTCGATGCTTTTGATCTGTGTGTGTGTGTGTGTGCATGCGCGCGCGCGCGTGTGTGTGTATAGGTTATTATATCTTACAAATATTATCTCATTTTATATGTTGAACTGATACATTTATACAACACATCTAGTTGGCTTCAACCAAACCAAAACATTATATAGAAATTTATTTAATAATGCAAACTAACTCTACTTAAGCACGTAGGTCGATGCTTCTACATAGACATACAAAGTGAAATTCATCTATTTGGTTTATTCAAAGTCATCCTATGGGGCATCTAGGCTGTATACAAGTACAAATTTGTTCATAATTCTATTTGTTTACATAATCAAAAACTAGATTTTGTAACCAAATATCTATACAGTCAAAATTATGGTTTAATCAAGAGTCCAAACACCTACTTAATTAGGTCTCCTAGACTAATAATCATATAGATAATACATTCAGCATTGATTTATAGAATTGAAAAACACCACCTACCTAGCAAGATTATTTTGTTGATTTCTTGGGTTTTCTCCTCCTATGCTATGCCCCCTTTGTTTGCTCTCCTCTCTAACTTTCTCTTCCAAAATACTTATGATCCCCTTTATTTCTTAATTTCCCTTATATAAAATAGGCACTTTTATTTTAAAAGATTTTTCTTTGTTTTAGATTTTAGATTTTGTTTTTTTTTTCTTTTTTTTTTTCCTAATTCTAGTCTTTCCATTTCCCTTTTTTTATTTCTATTATTTTTTTTATTTTTTCTATTTTCCATGATAATTTCTACTTTTTTATATATTTTATCATTAATTGTCTAAAATCTATAATTTTACTAAATTATTTAACATCCACTAATGTTATAGCAAATTAAATGATAATTTCATAAATTACTAATAATCTAGATTTTTTTAATCTAATTATGCTAATAATGTTTCCACTATCTTTAATGATAAAATGTATCAATTACATAAAATGAATTCATTAAGCTATTTAAACTATACTAGCAAACCCATAGAAATAAATTGTCCAATACAAGAAGAAATAAACACACCATGTGCAAGCTATTTTTTTAATACATTTTAGCATGTGCTAACTACTATAGTGTGTGCAGGGTTGTCACCAGTTTCTCTATCATCTTCTAACATCTCCATATATGTCACCCTCTTTGATGATTTTCTCCCTCCGACACGCTCTAAAGATGAATTCTCATGTGTCAACCTCACAACAAGTAGTTAGTTAGATTATATTAACATGATAAACATACAGCATAAAATATAACTGAAATAACACATCAACATATTCATAATGTAACCACATACACTACATCTAACTCACAGTAATGCAAATATATACCATCATGTATCTAATCAATATCTTACTATCCCATAATAGCATATATACTATAGCTTAATCAAAATATAACCAAATCAAATGTGTTAACTATAAATATCCATGAATAATCAAAAAATTTGCTTGGCAAAGAATCAGGTGTAACAAAAGAGATACTAATTGAGTTCTATGAGATTGTGTCTAATAATTTCCCAGATGGATTACCACTAACAAGGAACATAACTCATTGCATGTATTTAATACCTTGTTTGATTTTAATTAACAAAGTGGAACATAGGTTGACTTTGAAAGAGAATGCAGAGGTGTAAAAACAAGTTTGAGATATATTGGATAAAGGTTTAATCAGATAAATTTTGAACCTGTGTAGTACCAATAATATTAGGGCGTAAGAAAAATGGATATGGAGAATGTGCACTCATTCTAGAACCATTGACAAGATTAGGATTTAGCATATATTTTTGTTTTTATGCATGGATGATTTGATGGATTTCTTGAGTAGATCAAGATATTTCTTGAATATTGACTAAATAGTGGATATCATCAAATTTGTATAAGAGAGGGTGATGAATGGAAAACAATATTCAAGACACAAGAAGGACTATATGAATGGTTGGATATGCCACTTGAGTTAACTAATGCAATACATTCATGAAATTGATGAATAAAGTTTTTAAGCCATTTTTGAGTATTTTTTTCATTATGTATCTTGATGACATATTTATTTTCTTTAGAACAAGGGAGGAACACTTATAATATTTACGCAAAGTGCTAGAAAAGTTGCATAATGAAAATTTCTGGTGAATTTAAATAAATTAGTTTTACATAGAAATAATTGGTATACTTAGGGATTTTTGATTTCTCAAGAATGTTTGAATATGGATCTAGAGAAGGTGCAAGCTAAATTGAATTGGCATCATCGTAAATTATATTTGAGGCATGTAGTTTTCATGGGCTGGTAAGTTTTTATAATAAGTACATCAAAAACATTAGTGGGACATGTGCAGTGATAAAGGATGTGATGTGGAAACATATAAAGGATTTTGTGTGGACAATGGAAGTAGATAATAATTTCTAATAGTTGAAGAAGAAGATGACAAGCCATTGTTGGCATTGCCATATTTAAGAAAGATATTTCAAGTAGTTTATGATGCAAGTAGCTTAGTAATAGGAGTGGTATTAAGTCAAGAAGTAAGACCTATTATAAATTTTAATGATATAAAGCAAAAAATATTCATTGTATTATCAATAATTATATGCAATTGTGCAAGCACTAAGGAAATGGAGACATTATTTTTTGTAGAAGGAGTTTGTATTATATACCTACCACCAAGCACTACAGTTTATTGATAGTCAAAGTAAATTGAATCAGAGACATATGAAGTGGATTGAATTCTTATAGATTTTCATATTTTTATTAAAACACGAGTGTAAATACAAACAAAGTGGTTGATTAATTGAATTTTAGAGTTATTTTGTTGAATAACTTAAGAGTAGAAGTCATAGGATTTGATCTTATGAAGAAACAATATGAAAATGATTTAGATTTTCAATAAGCATGAAATTCATGTGTAAAACCAATGAGTTGTGATAAAAAATTATGATTATAGGATTTTTTCTAAGATGGTTTATTATTCAAAGAAGTGTAATTATGTATACTGAGAGGAAAAATATGTGAAAATATAATCAAATAAAATCATAGTGGAAGTTTGGCAGGTCATTTTGATTATGATAAAACATTGACACAAGTGACAAAATTTTAATTTTGGCTACAAATGAGTGTAGATGTGAAAAACATTGTTCAAGGGTGTATATTTTGTTAGTGCAAGTTTTAATTTCATTTAATGGTTTTTCCCTACACATATTTAGTTAGCTTGCTTAAGTGTCTTTTTAGATCATTATAAAAGATAATATCACATTCATGAGGAAGTGAGGACATGTTTATCTTTCACCTATATAATGTACCTTCCTAAAGCTTTTATGGCTAATGATGTTAATGCTAATATTACAATATTTTGATTATTGACCAGTTACTTATTCTTGTCTCATATTTGATTTCATTACTACATAAGTAATTTCTTCATGCACTCGACTCTATTTAGTAGATATTTAATTATGGCCCACTCGAACATGGTATCATAGCTTTTCTAGTAGATGAATGTCATTGTTCATATTGCATAAATCTTGATTTTCATCTTGCATGTCAAAGATCTACCATTCATTAACCTAGCATATTATAGATTCATCCTTTCCTAGATTTTGCACTTTTTTGGGGATCCTCTATTGATCTAGATTCAGAAAAAAAAAGAATAAGAGAAAGGTGTCTCCTATTGGTCATATTTCATATGGTATTGGTTTTCATGTAAAACAACCCATTATGCCATCATATTCAAAAGGCATCAAAACCCTATGTGATCAACTGTTAAACATTACCTAGTTTTATGATAGTCAATTTTTTATCGTTTTTGGAGGCTTTCAAGTATTTTTTGGTGATTTCACATAAATTTTTACAATCTACAATATTCAATATAAAATTATTTCTGGGTTTTTCTAGGTTTTTAGAGATCTTTAGTAGGTATTTGATCGATTTTCAAGAGCATACCAGATTTGGTGATTTTGAGATAGGTTGAGTTTTTGTACTTAGATGTATAATATGAGAAACTTTAGCATTCTCGACATTATGAGAATCATCACCATCTCTCACACCTACAAGGACACATCCTACCTTCGATGTTCCAAATCCTGACATTAGGACTTATGACTGTGAAAGTAGTCACCATCCCCAAGATCGGGACTTTTGACTTTGGGAACAACCAACATCCTCGACATTAAGAATTTTTATTATAGGAGCAATCTCCATCTCCAGTGTTGGGATTAATGACTACAAGAGTAGTCAAAAACTTTGACAACTATAGTGAACCACTACAACCCTAACACATTTTTGACTGTGAGAAGTGTTGACTATCCTGACATTGGGACTTCTTGGTGCAAATGCGAATCTCAACCCAACATCAAGAAGGCCTTACATATTTGATGCCAAACTCTAATGTCAGACTTTTTTACTATAAGATTAGCTAAATACCCCAATGACTACACAAGGAACCCCAAACTCTGATGATGACCACATGTACGTCAAATGTAATCTCATGAGGTGTGACACTATTCATTTTTAAAAAGGGTTTATTTTTTAAATGATGTCACTCATCTATCAATTACATCAATTAAAATGAGGGCAAAAAACACCCAAAATAGGTCTTATCCCCTAGTCATATGGGAGTTAAACCCTTGGTTGATATCCAACCCAAAATTATTTAATTTTGACTCCAAGGGGGCACAAGTTTATTTTGTGGGGAAGTTGATTCCTAATTTTTTTTGCCCACTAAATTTTTCAATCTAAAAAATTAAAAATTTATGCAAAGTGGAAGATCATTATTTTTTTTGAGTAAGATAGACTTTCAAACTTCAATAACTTTCAGTCGACAACTTCATTTCAAGCACCTATTTTTTTGAAAGTGCAAGTTTTTTTAGCTTTATACATTGGTGATGTTTTCATGCCTTGTAAAATTAAACTTATGTAGATTCATGGGGAGTTACATATCATCATCTTTCAACACACACAGTTTCAGCACATACTTCCTTTCTCCACCATGGATCTAAGTTTCAGTTCCTAATTCTTATATTATTCAACTATCATGAGTGGAAAGTTCAAAGTGCAAATCCTCTTAAGAAGTAAAGGATTACACTAAATCATGATGGGTACAAAAATAAAATTGAAACTTGAAGTAGAGAAGGTGAAGTGGTATAATAGAAGTGATGAAACCTATGGTCTCCTACGTCATGTTTATGTCTCATGACTTACTCTTTCATATCAAATCTATAACAACTCCAAATCAAGTGTGGACCTTATTGAAAAAACTCTTTAGAAATTAGCAAGACATCATGAGGGGTCATGAGTTGGAGAATGAGTTCATAAGTTTGAGCCCAGACAATTTTGATATGATACAATATCTTCTTCACAAAGTTTAAATCACTCATGGTTGTAGCTGAAACTGTATGAGGCATTGACAAAAAATATGATCAATTGATTCTTTCCATCCTTCCCAGATTGGGATCTAACTATTATGTCTTCAATTCTACCTTTAATGCCACCAAACATGCCATTAGAGCTACATGGACCATGTCATCCTTAGATGACTTTGTTGCTGACTTGACTCAGAAGCAAGACAAGCTCATTCAAATGGGTACACTGAAGTCATCTAAATTGCATGCCTTAATTATGAGTCATGATAAATAAAAGGCTTTTAGTAGTAATGAGAAGAAATAGAATAAGAAGGACCTAAATCAAAGAAAGGGTTAGACATATGATGTTAAGTCAAAAGCATCAAAAGAGTCCTCCTCTTCAGATGAAAAATCTAAGAAAGAGTGATTCACTTGTGGCTATTACAAGAAATATGGACATGATGAATCCAAATGCATGAAGAAGCAGAATGACCAACTAACAAAAGTGTTTGAGAAGCACAGTATCAATGTCCTTAATTATTCTAATCAAAGTTCATCATTTCAGGAGTCTTCTAAGGCCAACAATAGTAAGAAGGGAAAAGATAAGGAAAAAGTGCTTGTTGCAATTACGTCTTAGCCTTTGACATGAGTTATTAATTTCGGTGCATCACACCACATGGCTTTGTCACAGGACATGTTCTCATCCTTAGAGCCTTGTTTTATGCCTTCCATCTTATCGGGTGACAATACTTATGTTTAGGTTAGTGGGAGTGGATATATTGAATTAAATGATGGGATATTTCATGATGTTTTATGGGTTTCCTCTTTATCCACCAATCTCCTATCTATTTGTTAGATCACTCACAACAGTTTGGGTAAAAGAGTTGAATTCACACCCAATTTCATGTTTATTAGGGAAGCAAATAGTGACATCATAATTGCACTTGGAAAAACAAATTACTAGTCATGATAATATACTTTCTCACATTTTGCACCTAATCAACCCTCCACTGCACTACTCACTCATTCAAATGGGGTGAGAAAATTATGGCATAAATGATTTGAACATCTCAACTATTTATACCTGGAGCGACTCAGTCATCATTACATGCTCTCAGGGTTGCCACGAGTCAAGTTTTCTGACAGATTTTACCCATGTTGGATACATGGTAAGCATCCTAAGGAGAAGTATGACAAGGGTAAATCATGAGAGAGCTAAACAGATATTTGAAGATTGTCCATAGTGACATTGCTAGCCCATTTCAAAACATATTCATTCAACAAGGACAAAAAACATGCTTAGTTTCATCGATTATTATTCAAGAGTATACTTGGGTGTACTTTTTTAAGCAAAAATTTGAGGTCTTTGATCATTGTTAAGGACTTTAAGGTGCTTGTAGAAAAATAGTGAGGTAAAAAAATCAAGATTTTTTGCACCAATAATGGTAGCGGAGTATGTCAGTAACCATTTTGAGCAATTTTTTACATCATAGATGGGATTGAACTATAGCAATTTATAGTTCCATATAGTCCTCAATAGAATGGTTTTACATAGCACAAGAATAAGTCCTTGAAGGAAATGACCAACTGTATGCTACGCTCCAAGTCTCTTGCACCTCATTATTGGGCTAAGGCCATCAACTATGTGCATGTTATATCCAAGAACTAAGTTATTCATAAAGCATTGAAGGGAGTCACTCTTTTTAAATCTTGGAGTGGTCAGAAACCCATAGTGAAGCACTTTTTAGTTTTTAGATCCCCTTTTATGGTGAGCATTCCTTATAAAAAATGTAAGGCAATGGAACCTTAAAGTAAACCTTGCATCTTCATTGGATATACCATGAGGGTGTTAAGGGATACATAGACTTCTCCATCTGGCACTACTCATGATTTATTCATTGCAGAGGAGCATGTTGATTTTCAAGAGGGTCCATCAGACTCCATACTTGACACCTCTCCCCATTCCTTAAATGTATTAGGATTTTATGATAATTATGATGATTCAGATCTACCTAAGTAGATTCTTGATGATCCATATTCATCTTCTAGTTTTGATGATAAGATTAGTGATGAGTATTCTTATCCTCCTTCTCCTAGGATATCTTTAGAGGATGAGGAATCTCCTCCTGATTCTCCAATCACTGGTCCTATTTGGGTTAGACAAACACTGCAAAGTGTTGGCCAAATGGTTGGAGATCCATTAGACAACAAGTAAACCTGATCATAATTCTAGGATGCCCCAATTGCTTTCCTTACATTTGAATCTAATCCATAATCATTTCACAAGGCATCAGG
Source organism: Torreya grandis (assembly GCA_037957365.1). Lineage (NCBI taxonomy): Eukaryota > Viridiplantae > Streptophyta > Pinopsida > Cupressales > Taxaceae > Torreya > Torreya grandis. The sequence continues at coordinate 517,991 of JARHVA010000907.1, read as the reverse complement.
CACTCTTGAGTGGGATATTACTATGGAAGAGGAATATAGTTTCTTGTAGAGGAACAACACTTGGGATTTAGTCCCACTTCCTAAGGGAAGAAAACTTGTTTGATGTAGGTGGATCTACTAATAAATTTCCATCAAATGAGTCTAAAGACAAGTTCAAATCACTTTTGGTAGAAAAGGGTTTTTCTTAAGTACCTAACATTGACTATACCGAGATGTTTGCCCTAGTTGCTAAAATGAACTCAATCTGACTCACTCTCGCTATTGTCATAGCACATCATTGGGATGTTCATCAGAGGGATGTGAAGAGTGCATTTCTTCATGATGACCTCAAAGAGGAAATATACATGGAGAAAGAATGATGATTTATAGAAAATTCTTCTTTAGTTTGAAAACTTCATAAATCTATCTATGGCCTCAAACGATATCCTTGATCTTGGTATGTCAAGATGGGCTCCTTTCTTCTTTTTATTCAGTTCACTAGATGCCATTTTGATCTAAATTTCTACATTTTGTTTTAGGATGATTCATTGTTGATTTTGATTTCTTCATCCACCATAATAGCAGTGAAAATTGCTTTGTCTGACATGTTCTCAATGATTGACTTGGGCATGTTACATTAATTTCTCAGGATTTAAATTTCTCATTCTAACTCCCATATCACTATTGAATAATCTAAGTATTCTCTTGATTTACTTTCATAATTTAACATGGTTGACTATAAGCCAACTCCAACTCCTGTTTTACCTAGTGTGAAGCTTGATGCTAACTATCCATCTCCTTTAGTTGATGTTACCTAGTATCGATAACTTGTTGTAGTATCATCTATCTTACGCATACTATACCTAATATTTCATATGCAGTGGGCATGGTCTCCATATTCATGCAAGAATCACATGAGCTACACTAAAAATTAGCTAAGAATATTCTCCACTGCATTCATGGTACTCATGGATTCAAGATTCACTATGAAGCAGGCATAGACATTGACTTGATTGGTTATACAGATTCAGATTGGGATGGTGTCATTCAGAATCATAAGTAAACTCTAGGTTGTAGTTTCTTCCTCAGTTCACGTCTAATTAGTTAGTTAAGTGAGAAGCAGAATGTTATTACTTTATCTTCTATAGAGGTATAATATAAAGGAGTTGTTAATGCTACCACTGAGGCTATTTGGCTTCATAGAATTTTCACTAAGTTTAGCATCTAGTTTTGATGACCAATAGTCATCTTCTATGATAACCAAAGCACAATCTATATTATAGGAATCCAGCTCTCCATCAATAGACCAAACTTATCTAGATTTATATGCTTTTCATTTGGGAGCTCATCCATGAGCAAGTCATTGATCTCCATTACATCCAGACAATAAAGCAAATTATTTATATATTCAACAAACCCTTAACTGAGAGAAAGTATCTTCATTTATGGGATATTCTAGGGGTTCAGACAGCTCTAGCATCCTCCTCTAGGGGGCATATCATTGTACTTTGGTACCTTATCAAGCCTTTATGCCAAGACCCAATTCTACTACCCACCTAAGTTATGCTTAAGGGGAGGTGTTAGTGTAGCTTTTTATTCAGTTTAATGGTTTTTACCTACACATATTTATTTATCTTGTTTAGGTGTCTTTTTAGGTCATTATGAAAGAGAATCCCACATTCATGAGGAAGTGAGGACGTGTTTATCTTTCACCTATATAATGTTCCTTCCTAAAGTTTTTATGGCTAATGATGTTAATGTTAATATTTTAATCTTTCTATTCTTTAGCAATTACTTATTTTTGACTCATGTTTGATTTTGTTACTATACAGGTAATTTATTTATGCATTCAACTCTATCAAGTAGATACTCAATTATGGCCCACTCCAATATATTTTGCCAACTAGTGAAAACGAGAAGTCAAAATTCAAGGATATATCAACCATTGCCTACTCCAAAGAACTATGGGAGGATATAATTATGGATTTTGTTTTAATTTTTCCTATAACAAAGAAAGGAAATGATTTAGTATTTTTGATAATTAATATATTTTAAAAGATGGCACATTTTTTGGCATGTAGGAAAAATTGTGATGTAACAAACATTGCTAACTTATTTTTCATATAAGTTTCAATGATGCATGGTTTTTTGTGTAGCAAAGTTCCATATAGAGATGTGAAATTTGTTGGACATTATGGAATAAATTGAACACCAAGTTGTAATTCAGTTTAGCATTCCATCCTCAAAAGGATAGATAAACAAGTGTATTCAATAGGAATTTGGGTAATTTGTTGAGATGTTTAATTGAAAATAAGCTAGGGACATGGAATAATATTCTAGTGCAAGTTGAGTTCGCATATAAAAATATAATGAATAGAATTATAAGTAAAACACCAATTCATATTATTTATGGATCAAGTCCAAAATGTGTTTGGGAGTTACATGGCATAAGAAGTGAACAAAAGAGAAGCGTTGAAGCAAAGGATTGTATAGAGCATATGCAAGAAGTGCATAATCATGTGTGATAATAGTTGTAAAATAATACACCCAGTACAAGTAGTGTGTAATTGTAAAGAGAAAGAAAGTAGAATATCAGGTGGCAGAATTATTTTCAACACACTTGTGAAAATAAATATTTCCAAAGGGGACCTATGATAAGTTGAAATGGAAAAATATTGGTCAATGCATAAAATTTTGTGAAGAATGCATATGAGATAGAAGTGTCTGGAGGGATAGGCATCACCTATTTTCAATGTGGTTGATTTGTATCCATATTATGAAGCATGGATTAATGAAAGTGTATCAGAATCTAAATGAATAGATTGAAAATCTCAAAAACTTGGAAAAGAGTGTGAATAAATAGAAGAAGTGATTGACACATGAGTTCTAAAAATTACATGCAGAAAATAATATATATAATATTTGGTAAAGTAGAAAGGTGGAGACATAGAAGATGAAACATGGATTATCGCATAATAAGTATAAAGATAATGAATATCATTATTAGAGTTATTAAAAGTCACGAGTAGGAGCACATGTTTATTTTATTGGCCATGATGTATGATGCATGAGCATATGGGTTCACATGCAATCTTGCCTCAAAAAAAAATATGTTACATTGAGAAACTTTTCTAAGTGTTGTGTTGCACAAGTTTTTTATTGTGCATATATCTTATTGTAAGTTTGGCATAAGTCTTATATGTTGTGTAATCCTTCTTTGTGTTGTTTTGTGCTACCTATGAGCACACATATGTTTAAAATGTTTGATGCATATTTTAGTGTGTGGATGTATTTTTTATTTATCTAAATAATCTTATATAAATTTGAGTAAAAAATCATGTTAGTAATTTTTGTAAGCACAAATGCGTAGACATTTGTGGTACATTTTCATCAATTTATTATTTCTCTTGAGAAGAAGAGCATTTATTTAGAGTTTGTTTCTTCACAACATAAGAAACTAAGTTGATGAGGTTTCTTGGAGGATTTGTATCTTTATTGCACAAGCTATGTGTTAAATTTTAATTCATTTTCAATGAATGTGGTAAAGTATGATATTGTTATTGAGCAGAAAAAGGATCATGGCATGAGTTTTTTTAAGTGCAATTATTGGTTATGAATTCTTCCAACTTTGTGTGACTTTATTTATGTGCACTTCATTTGGGTGCATCTATCGTTGTGATGTGTTGTGGAATGATCCATTGCTAAATTTTTAGCATTTAATCCCCAAGTCATGGAAGTTGATAAGGATTTGTTTACTTTTTTCCATGATGGACTAGGTTGTGATGTGTTAAGTTGCAACAAGTTACTATGCCTTGGAATTATGAAAGAAATTTAATATTGGTAACACATTGAGGTGTGTTAATGTTATTATTGGGGTAAAAACACTTAATGTAACTATGCAGGTCTTGCACCTTTATAATCATGCCCTATACATGTGCTAGGGGATTGGACTTTTTAAATAGTTATAGATGTGGAATATTAGATTGTGTAGCTTTGTTCTAAGATATCTAAACTTAAAATGACTAATATTTGATGTGGTAAATTAATGCCCTAATATTAGATAATAGGGTATTGATATCTAACATTATAACGCATCTTGTTGTAAGATTATAGTGTCATTGTTATCATTGTGTATGTTTTAATTTCCATTTGTTTAAATTGAATAAATAACTGAATGAGAAGTTTTATAATACCTTGTGATATCATAGGTTATGTCAAATATCACAAGGCACAATGTCTCACAATGAAAGTGATATCAACAATAACTCAACTATGATATTTGATGTTGTAACCCATGATAAATGATGTTGTAATGCATAAAATTATGAGATTGCAGTGTCATTGTTGTCATTGTGCATGTTGTAATTTATAGTTGTTGAAATATAATAAAGATCTAAATTTTATTGAATATTTTGATAAGTATTATGAGGGTTTCATGGTCTAAGGCTTCTCTTAATTGATATTGCTAATTATGATTGCATCGTCATCACTCTGTTGTGTAAACCAAGACTATAAAATAAGCTAGTGACTGTATTATTGGTCTTGTAAACATTCTTCATGCCTTGGTCAACTACAAAAAATAAGTTTTCCTAGTCGAGGCCTCCTTTGAGGAAAGGGAAGCTTCCCTATAAAATTTATTTGATGTTATTGAATGCAAGCTCACATAAATTCAAAGGATGGCATGTAAAAGGTCTATTTCTTTTGAGGAACTCCACAATGTAGTGACAGGTATGGCCAGAATAAGGCCCTAAGCATTGATGGTTTTCCTTGTGAATTTTATCAAACTTTTTGGGATTACATGGGACCTGATTTTCATAATCTCTATTTGGAAGCCATGACTAGTGGCTCATTAATAAATTCAAAATTAAATTCATTCCCAAGGCTAGGGACCTTGACCTAATCACTATTTTGAGGCCCATAATTTATTTTAATGTCTCATACAAAATTATCACTAAGGCCAGAGTACTTAAATTTTGATATTTTTTACCTTTAGTGGTAAGGCCTGAGCAAATAGGTTTCATTCAAGACATATACATCCTAGAAAACATCATAGTTATTTGGGAAGGGATGGAATGGTCCCACACCTCTTATCAAAATGCCTTGTTTGTCAACATTGACTTTGAAATATATTATGATAAAATTAAATGTTCCATTTATTTTGGTCATTCTTCAAGCCTTAGGGTTTGGTCCCAAGTTTGTTTATTTCATCAAGACCCATTTCAATATATATCTTCTTTTCTCACTAACAATGGCCATCGATTTAATAATTTTGGGAGGATTTCCCTAGCCCCCTCCTTGTATGTCCTCATTGCAAAAGTTTTTGGCTATTTGTTGGGGAATTATTACTCTAAAGGGATTGTTAAGGGAATTTATCTTCCCTAACCATCTCCAAATCGGCTTCTAAATGGTCACTTTATATATCCACTACTTCCTCATGCTATTGAATGATAAAACTATGGTTCACAATGCCATGGAATGTCTTTATGTCTTTTTCTTAGCTTTAGGATCTAGCATAAAATGGGATAAAACTCAATGTTATAGGTAATCACATAGCCCCATGCATGCCTCACTAGGGAAATTTTGAATGGAAATGGATTTCCCATGGGGAAATTTTTAATTCTTTAGCATTCTCTTTGTCTTCCAAGCCTCACAAGCTGATTTATGGAATTATGTTATCTAAAGAGTTGTAAATAAGCTAGAATTTTGGATCATTAGGCCCCTATCTCCTATAAGCGAATCCAAATTATACTCCAAATTCCTAGTTTTAACTCATGTTTACTACTCCTCTTGTTGGGCCTCCTTTAAGTTTGACTCTTTTTAAGTCAACCTACAGGAAACTAGAAACATTTGTTTATTACCCTAGCCCTTATGGTCACGGTGCTTGGAAGAATTTATTTCAAACACTATTTTTACCTCAATCCATATTAAAATAACAATTAAATTTGTGGTTAATATTATTTTGGAACCCTAATAATCTATCAAACAATGGTAGATTTGGAAATGGGAAGGATTCAGATCTAGCCTCACCATTAACTCTCACTCTTTAAGGTGACCCCTGGTTATTACTATTACTATAAAACCCTTGGTAGAGGTTCCCATGATTAAATCCATAAGGTTCTTTCATGGAGGAATTAAGGTCATAAGGGGTATATTTTACAAGAGATCTTACTCTTAGGCAAGTTGGCCAAATTTAAAAACTAAATTCAAGCTCAATAACCAAGACTTTGAATCTATTATAGAAGTTCAAATGGTGGTATCTAACTATGCCCTCCATAAAATTGGAGTTTCAATATATCCCAAATGGTGTAAATATTTTAATTGGAACATGTCTACTCCCATGCTTCAGTATAAACCCCTATTTGGTTATCAATGGCTCTCTCATAGTATTGTGCTCTACGAGATGCTCAAAAAACTATGGAATCTCCATAAATATTTCATACTTTGCAATAAGCAATTCCAAACCATTTGGTTTGTAGTGATGGAGCCAAAAAAATGCTACTTTTTCTTGGTACAACCTTTGTCAAGGCCTTCCAATGGGAGACAAACTATTGCATATGGGAATCCCCACACCCAAATGTGTGTGGCCAAACCAAGTCTCTAACTCACATTTTTTGGTTTTGTGCTAGAGCTTAGGAAGCTTGGAGATGGATCCATTCATTCTTACATCCATTCAGACCTAAACATTTTTCCTATAATACGGTTATGTTGGGAGACTCTTCTCTACTTCCTGCAAGATTCAAGTATATTTGGCATATCTTTCAAATTGACATTATCTTTTTTCTCTAGAAAGTTAGAAATAATGTTATATTTAACAGTAAGCATTTAGATTAAAAAATATATACTACTAAAAAAATTATTATATTTTATAATGTAATGCTACATATATAATTGCAAGATGAGAAGGTGTCCCTTGAGGTGGATCACTTTAGAACTGTCATTGGTCACTAGGGAAATGCCCCTTGTACTGTTAGTAGGGCTCCCCTAGACGCACCTCCTCAAAACTTCCCAAGAAGGGATCAAGAGAGGCATGACCATGGCAAAGGCCATTTCATATTATGGAGCCATTATTCCTTCTCCATCCCTCCTTCCCATCAATGGTTCTCATCTTTGAGTGGTTACAATTGGTGACTCTATCCACAAGCCGAGTATGGATACTTTGGTTTTGTGCCTCCGGGAGGATATGCTTAGGGGAAGTTTCCTATATTAGATATTCCCATTTTTCCCACATGCCATCAAATTAAGCTTGGGTATACAAGAAAGAACAAGATGGTTTGGAACCCATACATGACAATCCGCACCCCAATGGGGGCGGATGTTGAGATAAGCTTAACAATTTGCCACCTCCTCCTCCTTCTATGGGGTTAGTAGTACATGTGGCCTAAGTCTTATTTTTGTGTATTCTCTATTGATGATCTAACTATGATTTTAGTTTGTATTGGTTATTGTTTGGCCATGAGCCTTGAACTTTGGTCTCTTCCAGGTGGTTTCCCAATTTTTTTTGGTTGTGTTCACCAAAATGTTTTATGATAAAGTGGTTTTACATTAGAATGTAATACATCTATCTATAAACAATTAATAATCATATCTAACAATATTTTCCCTAATAAAATAGTAAAATCATACCTAATTACATGAAGGAATATTCTAGAATAATTAAAATGTCCAAAGATGATGTTCTTAAAATATTACTAAATTTTGGGAAATATGGAGAAATATAGAAGAAAAAAAATGTGGGAAATAGATCCAAACATTAAGGCAAACAAAACCCAAAAACTCATAACAAGCAACAAATTTTCCAATTTTTGCCAAAACTTTACTCCTTTCTTGGCCCTGCCAAAACTGTACCACTACATTTTTTGGATACTTTAATATTTTAAATCTGATTTGATAATATCCATACCACTACAACAAACCATAAAGGTCAAAAAAATATGAACACATGACATAGGAGACCTAAATAAAGGCTCAAAAAGGCCCACAAAAAGGAAGCTAGAAATGTCATATTATGTTTCTCGCATACCAAAACCATAATGGAAAACCAAAACAAAAAAATAGGGGAGGAGAGAGAAAACTAGTGTAAGGGAAGGAAAATAGGGTCCAAAATATAGGAAATTGTGCCAATAAGAGTTTCATATGAACTACTATTCAACAAACAATAAGTACCCTAGAACAATGCAATTTGACAGCTTAAACTACCCCAAATCAAAATTAGGTGCCTTCACATAGTATAAATTGTTGGGCTCTATTATGGTCCAAAATCATAGAGTTGGATTGTGTCCTTAATAAGAGACTTTCATACTATAGACATTAACAAATTTTATTTCGTATTTTCACTTGAATATCAGGGATATTTTGATGTATAAAGTGGAGTAAAGTAAAAATATCACACAAATGAATTCAACAAGTTGACCTTACAAGTAGCTCATGTCGAAGATGATGAATAAAATATCCCAAGCTATGTAAATTGTCTCTGCCTTTCCATATAAGATGAGTTCAGTATCATAAAATTATGTTTTGTAGAGTAAACCTATTAATTTTCTTTGAGGGCTGAAGAGAAATTTTCTAGAAAACAACAAAATGGACAAGGATAAGTTAGATGACATGGAATAAAATCCTATGGAAGAGGCCAAACTTATGTGAAGAAGGAAGAATTAAAAGGTATTTCCTCACAATAAAACCAAAATGGAGGTTATATAGCTCATATAGAAGAAGAGGATATGGAAATAGAGGATCCAATTGCTCTTTTTCAAGTGTTACTAACATAAACACATATATTAATGCCCTAAATCAAACAAAGAAAACAAAATAAGTGAGAAGAGAATGCATGTCACACAAGTAGAAGAGGTATAAGTAAAAAAAAAATCTCATGTAGAACCAGTATATGGATATAATTTTTTGTGTAGTGTCTTTTTTAATCTAGAAAGGAAATAAAATGACTTATGGCATAGGACAAGTATTTTCAGGATGAAGTGCAAATCCAAAGGCAAGTGTTGCAAGACAATGATGGATAGTAGTAGCTCTATTAATTTATTTTACATTAAGATGGTGTTCATAAGTTGGAATTTAAGTGTGTGTCTCATCCCAATTTATATAAGGGTTTTTGGTTATGTAATTTTCATCAAGTAATGGTGGCAGAGCAATATAAGGTTGACTTCCACATTGGAAGCAACCATGATGAAGTATGTTGTGATTTAATACCAATGGATGCTCTTCATGTCTTATTACGTAGACCATGGAAATTTGATAGAAGTGCAGTACACAATGGGAGAATGAATACTTTCATGATTGCCAACGATGGAGGGAAATTTTAATTGTTGCCTATGAAGGGATATTGAAGAATGATCATGTAGCTTAGTGATGTTTCTTTCATCCGAATAAATTTTAAAAGTAATGAAGAAGAAAAAGGTTTGTGTTGTTGTATTTCCAAAGCTTGAACAAGATGTAGAAGATAGAAGTGTGAGCAAGAGTGATAGACATGTTCAAAAGATATGGGAAAATAGTGTCAAGTGACTTACCAAGTGAGTTTCCACCTATGAGAAATATCTCTTATCATATGTATTTTATGCCTAAATAAAGTTAACTAAACAATGCCCTTCATATAATTAATTTGCTTGTGAGTGTAGTATTGAACAAGAAGCTTCAAGACTTGTTGGATAGAGGATTGATAAGAGAGTTTGATTCCTTGTGTAGGGCCAATAGTGCTTACCCCTAAAAAGGATGGAGAATGGAGAATGTGTACAAATTCAAGAGATATCTACAATATTTCCATCAAGTGTTGATTCCTGCTATCAAGGGTGGGTGAATTTTTATATTTTATTAGTAGAGTTAAGTACTTCTTCAAGATTCATTTGAAGAGTGGTTACTATTAGATCAGGATAAGAGAAGGATATGCTTGAAATATTGTGTTTAGGACCAAACAAGGATTGTCTGAATGGTTAATAATGTCATTTGGGTTAACTTATTCCCCTAGTACATTTATGAGACTAACGAATGAAGTGTTGAAGCCATTTCTTGAAAAAAATGTTGTAGTGTGCCTAGACGTCGTAATGATTTTCAATAGGAAAAAAAGTATTTGATGCACCTAAATTAGGTCTTAAATAAGTTAAAGCAAGAGAACATACAATAAATTTGAAGTGTTCATTCATGTAGGGAGAGCTTATTTATTTAGGAGTTGTGATGTAACAAAAAGGATTGAAGATGGATCTAGAGAAGGTAAAGGAAATATTGGAATGGTCTACACTAAGTAATATCGCTGAGGTAAGAAGTTTTCATGTTGTTTATCAAGTTTTTGTAGGAATTTTAATAGAAACTTTAAGTGTGTGCACCATTAACAATGTGCATGAAGAAAGGATTGTTTAGTTGAACATCCCAAGTTGTAGATAGTTATTGAAAAGGATCACAAAGAAACATGTGTTATCCTTAGTGATTTTAATAAAGTGTTCCATTGATTGTGATGCAAATGGAACAATAATTGGTGATGTGTTGAGTCAAGAAGGAAGACCAATTACATATTTTAGTGAGAATTTGATTGAATCCAAGTTGAAATATTTTGCATATGAACAATACTTGAATGTTATAGTTCAAGCATTAAATAATTGGAGGCACAATTTATTTCTTAAAGAGTTTAAAGTGTATACAAGACACCAAGCCTTGAAGTTCATAAATACCTAGATGAAGTTGAAGTAAAGGTGCGTGATTTTGGTTGAGTACTTGTAAAATTATTGAGTGGTGCTCTAGCATAGCTCAGGTCAATATAATAAGGTAGTTAATTCCTTAAGTAAAATATTTGTGTTGTTAAACACTGTCTCTACAGATGATTCGACTTGAGAATATGAAGGAATTGTATGAAGAAGATACAAACTTTATAGAATCTTGGAAAGATTGGAAAGAGTTTTGGGTAGGAGATACATGCCCATGTGTGGAGGTGAATTTGCAAGAGATAACAACATTTGTATACCCTGAAAAGATCATTGAGGGATAAACTCATCATGGAGTTACATAGTGGTAGATTAGGAGGTCAGTTTGAAAAAGATAATACCCTGGTATAGCTAGAGGAAAGATACTAATTTTCAGCACCATGCTCATATTCAAACTTCTAGGGAATTTTTGTGCAAGAGCATCCATGGATATCCGACTGATCCTCCATGAGGAGCTTAGTTGATCACTTTTCAAAATATTTAAGCATTATTCCGGTAAAGATTCCAATAGTAGATGCAATAGATTGAGCTTTGTAAGCTTCACAATTCATTTTGGACTTTTACAAAACCAAATGGGTTTCACAAGCCTAGGAAACTTTGCAAGTCCTTGCAAGTTTCACAAGCTTAGGAAGCTTCACAAGTTTGTGCAAGCATCACAAACCTAGGAAGCTTTGTAACTTTTTGTGAGTTTCACAAGTTTGTGTGAGCTCCATAAGCCTAGGAAGCTTTGCAAGCCTACATGAGCTTCACAAGCCTGTACGAGCTTTTCAAAACCAAAATTTGCTTCACAAACCTATTTTTCCACCTTGTACAAAGAACAAAACATCATTTACATCATGCTCATTCCAACATGCCAATTTCTTTAGATTGTGTGTATTTTCCATTAAAGATGTCAAGGTGTGAAAAGTGATGGTTCAGCATCCCCATGTCCACCCCTCATGGCCTCAAGGCATAACTACCAACTTTATAGTACTATGACGCCTTATAGTGTACAAGTGTCATGGAACTTGTTCCACTATGCAAGTTGCACTCATAGAGAATCTCGTTGTGCAAGATTGGTGTCATCATCACTACTAGGTGTAGAGGTTAAATCAAGACTAAAAACATGCAATGCAATCCACCTCGTTTTGGATGTGTTACTACACAAGAAGATGTGATCAAGGCTTGCCAAAGAATGTCAATCCTAAATTACCAAATATGTCAGAAATATCAAATAAATGGCAAAGATAAAATGTCATGTAACAAGATTCACAGTAAAAAAACTCCTTAACATTAGCCATTTATTGTAACACATCTTTGACCATATACAACATGTGTAAGATCATGAAACGGATTCCACCTAATAAAGAGAGAGACAAGTGGATCCAGTGGAATATGTTGGTTTTGGGGTTAGTTACAATAAGAGCATTGTGCCCTGTAATAAGGGAAGGATGTAAAGCGGGCATAGTAGTGCATAGAAAAAAAGGTCAGAAAAACTATGAAGTGTAATGAATCTATGTGTTAGTTATGCAACATTGAAAGAGAGTTTATGAATGTAATGTATCCATCTTATATTGAAGAATGAATGAATGATGTGTGTGTAGTGTTGCCTAACTAGCATGAATAAGTACTTAGATATCCCTATGAGTTGCTAGATCATTTTTGTCAAGACAATCTTCAATAATTATCTTAAATGTGAGAATATGACCAATTGTAAAATGTTTGCCTCTAAATCTGACTTGGCCTTTATCTCTTAATTTATTTTCAGCCAGCGATTTACTGTTTTTTGTTCTAGAATGGTTCTTAAAAATTTGGAGTGTAGAAAATCATAATGACTATATAATTAAAGGGATTGTCTATCATGAATAGGAGCTTTAATAGTGTATTATTATTTTAAGTTTTGCATTTATCATAATAATCAAGTCGTGACTATTTAGTAGCCATTTTTCAATGACCTTTTAACACTTGTTACACAATCACGAGTACTCAAAAGGTATGGGGACACACAAAGTACACATGCACCTTTCATTTGTTGATTTATGACCATTTTTAAAAAAGTCAAACAAACTATAAGTGTAACGAATCTACGTACGAGTTCACCAAAGCTGAAAGGCAGAGTTTATGAATGTAATGTATCCATGGTATATTGAAGAATAAATGAATGATGTGTGTGTAGCACTGCCTAATTAGCATGAACTATGAACTTGGATATTGTTGGGAGTTGCTAGATCATTTTTGTCAAGACAATCTTCAACAATTATATTAAATGTGAGATTATGATCAATTGTAAAATGTTTGCTTCTAAATATTACTTGGCCTTTATCTCTTACTTTATTTTCATCTAGTCGTTTACTATTTTTTATTCTAGAATGGTTCCACAAAGTTTGTTGAACAAAAAATCATAATAACTCTATAATTAGGGGACCCTATATAGAGATCTACCACCATCAATCGAATATATATATAGCGAGGGGAGATTGGATTGTCCATACAGAGAGAACCAACTGAACCATTCAGAGAGACATCCCATCCTATCTATCTATCTATGTATGGGGTTCTCAAGATCTATCTTAGTAGGTCGTCGGGCCATATCACTGATAAGAGCTTTAATAGTGTGATATTATTTTAAATATTTTTAATTCTGTGGGATTTATCAAAATATTGAAGTCATAACTATTTAGGTGCCATTTTTCAATGTCCTTTTAACACTCTTTACACAATCACGAGTAATTACAAGGCATGGGAACCTAGGAAGCACACATGCACCTTTAAGCATTTGTTGATTTATGAGCTTTTTAACATTTGTGTACACATTGTTGAAGCTTTTCGCTATTTAGCCTCTTTTCCAATTGACAAAACTTTTTGGTAATGTTATACTAAACCTACCTTGAGCCACAATTATCATCATTGTTGGATATTTTATTCCCCAACACTACTTCAAAGGACTAGAAAATTCTTTTGTGAGATTTTTATGGCAAGTTTTAAATTCTCAAGTTATCACTTTAATAAATATTTTATATAAATATTCATTTCTCTTAAACCATCTATAATTTTTTAAAATTTTATACAACATTGGTGAAACATTAGAAAGCAAGGGAGCCTACAAAGTACACAAGCACCTCTACACATGAACAATGATTTTTAGAAAATCAAACATATTGGGCTTTTCCCTCTGTACCCTCTTCTCAATTGGAAAAATGTTAGTTGATTTTAAGTGAATTAGGAATGATAAATGCATTTTTATCCATTGATACTCTGACTAAATGTCATCTACCAATGGCTTCACCAATTCCTATCGCCTAAAAACCACTCAAGCAAAGCTCCATTGTTCCACCATCTAAGCCAGGAAAAGGGAATGACTACAAAACTATTCACCCATAAACAATATTTCATGGTATCTTCATCCAAGATCTTGTATGGAAACAAGAAAAGGTTCATTTTATTGCACATCAAAACATCAACCAAATGATGCATATATCTCATCTTAAATCACCTATGCCTTCTCAAGTGAAAGATTGTTTAGGTTTAATATATTGAAACATAGCTCAATCCAACCTCTAGAAGGTTTAAAAGTATCAAAATACAACAAAAACTAATTATATAAAATTACATCCGTAATCTTTGAAGTAAATACAAGTTGAACACACACCCCTAAATAATCAGAGGTGTCTTCGATGCACTTTACCTCTTTTACTTAACTTGATAATTTTTAGTACTTACCAATTTTCTTCTTGTAATTGGTAACATTGACTCCCAAATGCAACATATAGCCCATTTGATTTTCTTGTTCATTTATGCACTCAATCGACTTTCCTATATACAATTCTTTAGGGGCAGGCATCCCCTATTTCCTAGTCAGGCTGCCACCCCTACGTTTAGTAGACCTACCAGTCCCGACCTCTAATAAAGAACCACTACTTAATCATCAATCGATGTAGTTAGCTCGCCACTTGCAATGATACTGTTTTTTCCATTAATTTGTTTGTTTAGTTTCTTGAGCCATAAAAGCTGACTCAAAAAACTAGATACGTTCTTGCTTTAATGTTTTGACACCCTTGAACAACCTATACTTCAATGTTTATTACTCGACTGACTTGTGTGTACCGTGTAAAGGTAGAAACAGATGTATCGGTCTATCAAAACTCGCAAAAGCAGTTAATATCTTATATCCAATAAACGATGTTTCGAAAGGGGCTCATGCATGACATCATTATTAAGGCCACAAAATAAAACATGTGACAGGGTATTACAAACACAAAATTAGAACATTTAAGGTTGATATTGATATCTTTGATTGCTACATACTAAAATGCAAATACAGCTAACTTGTTAACATAAAGGTAACACTCACCAGCTTCAATCATACCTTCGTGAATTGTTGCTCTCAACTTTACCGACCACATCATAACTCATAACGAACAAAATAACTCTACATATATTACATGGAAAGCTCTACAAAGAACCCAAAACATACAGAGGTCAAGAAATATATTATAAACCAGTCTCGTTCTAGAAATTACTCAAATTGTTATATTAGAGTGTTTAAGAACTAAAGCAAACTTAAAAAGTACATACCATGGATTGCATGACAAGAAGCAAATTTATCAAACTTTGCCATAGATCAATTGCACATCTGTGTTCCCGTGTTGACTTTGTTAAGGTTTGTATAAACATTTAAATTTTAACTTTACAATGTAACCATGTCTCTATCTAGAAGTGCCATCATCTTTTCGTATTTCCAGACTCGTACAAGAAACCTTGCTGATTACCATATAGCATTCTAAGACTAAAAAATTTCAAACATAAGATGACACAATAAATAGAATAGAATTATTTTGGAGTCCAACAGAATAAAATTGTTTCTTCACAAAAATAATTTTAGGCAGTGAACTCCCGAAGAATTTCGTTATTACACTGCAAATAAATCAAGCTTAAAAAAAAAAGATGGCACAATGGTTTACCATGATGTTTTCCATAACTCAAGTGCCAAGCAAAACAATATTCTTGAGTAGCAAATAATTATCCCACCCAACACACACCAAATATTTTTAGTGCAGACAGTTGGGGTGTAAAGGAAGGTGGCACAAACCACACTTATTTGGACTGACTTAACCTGGACCACATCAATGCTTGAAAATTGATCCTGGTGTTTCAAGGAAAAACATTCTCAGCCACTAATATTTGCTATGATAGCGATTCTTTATCCCTCATAGGCCAATCACCAAAAAATGACTCGTACCACAATTAATCCCTCATAGGCTAATCACTAAAAAACGACCCATACCACACCAGCAAAACATCTGAAAAAATAAAATACAAATATAAATCCAAGGAATTCATTTTCAGCCAGAGATTCAATTTTAGAATCCTCAACCTACATCATTTGTGAAACCATATGCACTAATTTAAGCTTTTTGTTCTCCTTGAAACGCCTCTCTAACTGAGAGAAGCCTACAGAAACACCTCTCCGACTGAGAGAAGCCTACGGACACTGTTATATATTCTTACAACGCACACCAGCACAACAACAAATATCCTGCAGTCCATTTCTGTAACTGCCATAACATGCATGCAGTATAACTAGCCAATAGGCCTGCTCTCTTTAACTGTGTAAATGAAAAATTGAGACTTCAATCAACAAACATGACTAGCAATAAAGGAATAAATATTCATGTATATGGTGATTCCGTCTAGAATTGTAACTCATTTAGCACATGGTGGTGACAATTATTTATAACAGCTAACAAACAACATATTATTTTTCATATGTACAAAGATGGAACAAATGTATCCCTCCTGACTGAATACAATCTGCTAAATCCTTCCTGCAAAAATATGTGATTGCCGCAGCAACGAGCAATAATTTGGAACACTTGTATGTAAAACTTGCAGCAACCTTAACAAGGCAATAATCACATCAGACAGAAAATCCAATAAATTGCCATGACAATAGGGAATGTAATAACTTCAGAGACAAGGTGGGGTGGATCCCAATTCACATAAACATTCTGTCGCACAAAAGCCAATGGTGAGAGACTGACCAGTAATAAATTATTACCTCGGGCAGTACCAGGACACCTTCAATAGCACTGAGCCCAATGCAATTTCTCTTGATAAAGTACTAACCCTGGGAAAGCCTTCCAAAAAAATCAGGGCCATGCGACAACAGTAAATATTGGATTATGATGTGATGCCCGTGTAAATTTGTGTCTACTCTTCAAGTAACAAACCTTAAAATTGAGAAGTGAAAATTGAAAATCACTCAGACCACCCCAATACATATGGATATAAGGGTAGGGCTAAACACGGCCAAGAAAGTTCAACTTCACTCAGCAATTGCAGATATTGATGTCCCTAAATTCACTTCCTCCCCTGGTGATAAATCATTGCATGTTCTATCTTTGTTACTATCTTTTGGTAACCTGATCCGGAAGTCGTCCAATGTTTGGAACTCCTCTGTAAGCAACCTTTCCAATTCGTGATGCTTTTTCAGAGGCTTAGAGTCCTTCCGATAAAAATGGAATGCCCTGCAGCCGTAATTCATAATCAGATATGTGAAAACATTTAATGATATCTCAGATTTCTTATGTGCTAAACAAATCCAGAAAATAAACACGGAGAAAATATACCAGTATTTCTCGAGTCCATAAAGATTTCCCTTCTTATAAAATTCAATTGTAAGCTGCTCAAAATCTTCATACAGGATTTTCTTAAACTTCTTCTCCAATCCATAACTGAAATTTCAAAAGGAAACCATATTCTTAAATTCGGATAAACCTTAAAAAAGATAAAAGCATGTTTGAGCACAATATGAATATAACTCAAACCTTCACCTGTAAAACCTGAAGAGGCACTCCATGCCATAATTATACTTTGCTGCTGCATCTTCCAGTGCCAATCTTCTGAACTCGTCATACATAGAACGATTGAAATTTGTTCTGAGGAAATAAGACCAAAACCGATAGAGAGTATTCATTTCCTGCACCAGAAAAAACAGAAGAAAGCTACCATCATACCGAACTTCGATTTTGAAGTGTTTTACAAGCAGAAATGTTTTTGTTATTTTAACCACAACCAATAGGAAATACCTGTATAGAATGAGAATGCATCCTGTATTATGCAATTTCCTCAACTAATTCAAAGTATAGAAGAAAACAACCGTGAAAAGAAATAGTGATCTGTGGGCACCAATAAATATAAACATACTACAATTCATGAAAAGGCCCAAAATATACAGCTATTTTGTCACCTTCTACAGATAACATCTTGCTAGTAACATATGCTACAATATCCATTGCATGAAAATAGAAAACTCCATAACATTCCATAAATATTGCTGACAAGTTATAATGACTCTGAATCCCTCTTAAGTACAGACGAAAAGATCTTAAGACATTGTGATAAAAGCATCATACCATCCATGAAGGACATTTTATTATCTACATCATTATATGTTACTGGTCCGCTGGTTTTTGCGGAACAACCAGGGTCTGGTTCACACCGGATCCTGGTCCTGGTTCAGCACATCGTCAAATTCACCCAGGGTTTGTCCTGGGGCACCCGGGTTCCCTCGGGTTCTCCTGCCAGGAGCCCGAGCAAACCCGGATGCCCCAGGACGAACCCTGAGCTAACCCGGGCAGAATTCACAACAAAAAACAGTCAAAAACGAGATTTATTTTTTTATCATTTTAATGTACATGTACATTCGTTCCGATTTCGAACAAACTGTGCACGGAAAATTGCGAAGGAAAGATGAGAGGTGTGAAGTTACCACCGCGAGAAGATGCCTGTGCCGCCATTGTGGAAGAAAATTGCAATCAGCAGCATCATTTGAAGGGGCAGGGCACTGCACATTGAATCGAATCATGCTGCACGGATTCCTTGAACTCTGCACTGTGACGTCTTTCCATGCTGCAATTTTCAGAACACCCAAGCCCCACTACCACCGTCTGCTGCAGCCACCCAGGCACCCACAAGCCCTAAAACAATATTCTTTCTTGGTATATGTTGAATGTTTTACAGTAAAAACAATACCATATGAGGGGACTAAAAGTGAGTGTGCTCTACTGACGTTTTAAAAAGCTCTGTTGATTTTGGTGTTTTATCCTCCGAAATATTTGGATACCTTTCTTCCCATACCTCTAAACTTTTGTAGAAGACTAGCCTAGATTAGCCTATTCTCATAAATTAGACTCAAACGGGATTTTTTAATATGGTCATAATTATTGATATTTATTATTTATGATTAGTGTAAATGATTTTCATGACATTTGGCATTCAGTTAGTATTTTGTGATTATGTTCATATTTTGTTTTTAATATCAATATGTATACCATGTGGTTAATGACAATGTCACTAATTTCCTATTTATTAGTATAAAATTTCTATATTTTTTATTTTTTTATATATATTTTTGTGCAGATGAACGCAAGGGGAAAAAAATCACTGTAACAGCGAACCTGGTTCTTCGAACCCAAACCCGAGCCCAAAACAAACCAGTAACTTAGCTGATCATAACAATCTACCAGTCCTACTTTGTTAAAAATTAAAATGTTCCATAATATTAGGGCTTTAGTTTTCAGAAAAATCGAATAACACTGAATTCAATTGATTCTTATTGAAAGTCATCACTATCTATTTCTTCCAGTAATCCCAGAACATATTCACACAATTGCACGTCTGATATTTAGATTTCCTCTCAATTGTTGACCTATATTTTGTAAGAGAACTGTCACATATATATCCTGGATCTGCAAAACCTGGCACAACTATCTTTGCTGCTATGAACTAGAAGGCCTTCCCAAAAGTCAGAAGCAGAAAAAGAAAGACCAGTCTGTAGATAACAAAAATATGGTGGTGAAGAACAGGAAAACTTGATTTTCTTTATAGACACTGAATTTATCCAATCAAGGCAACTCCTCCATTGAACTTATGTAGTCAGACAAGGCCCCTCATGTTTAATTGAAGATGCATTAGAATCTGTTGAGCTAATGCCAAGGTTCCACCTTTTGCTTCGGAACTCAAAATGAACTAGTCAGTTATTCACACAAAGTCGAAGAAAATCTTCTACCAACTCTTCAAATTCAAAAAAAGTTCCTAAGAATACCTACTTTGATTGGAGTTGAGACAATGTGATGGAACAGCAAAATGATCAACCTACGGCTGTCCCTATCTTGATCAGATTTCTCAGTTAGTAAACAAATCTAGCTATTGTTACTAAGGCTATGAAAAAGAAGGCTAAAATTCTTAGTTCTGGAAAAAGTACAGTTTACCACTATTTAAAATTAATTGCTGCATTTTCGGCTTCACTTGTTAAGTAAAGCCTCCTGGTTGCAGCTTGTATTCTTTTTGTTGTATTCTTAACATGCTGCTTATATGTGGTTTTGATTCACAGGTTTTATGTTTTGTTTGTCATTAAGGATTAGTTTGTTTGGCCCTTGGACTAGCTTGATTTCTTGAAATCTCACATTTGCTCGTAATTATCTGTTCTGACAGACTTGAGCTCTCTAAAATTTCTTAGCTGTGCATTTTTGTCTCCCTTCTGCCCCAATTCAAAAGTTCCATTTAAAAATTAAATAGCCAACAGTTTCATCTAAAGTGATGCAGGAGCATCCAGGTAAAATTTGCAATCTTGCATCACCAAAAATAGTAGTAAAGAATTTAAGTTCTAAAAATTTTATTCCCTGCCCTTATGATTTTGGCCTTGGGGCCTGTCTCTGAGATTAGAAAGAGTATAATTACCTTGTTCTACCTGACCGAGCTATCTAGAACATTGTGTCTTGATGAACATTGCGTCTTCATCATCACTCCAAGAAGACTGAGTAAGTGGAAGCAGTCCTTAAATGCATTGAAATCTGTTTCCCTCTTCATAGAAGCAACCATGTAATAATATTTTTTTTGTGGGATATTTTTTATGAAGATCATTTAACAACTCCCAGATTCCATGATCGCATTGTGCAAGTGAAGAAGACCGCATGTCACAATACTAGGCCATGTTTTAAGTCACTTCCACACTGGAAGATGTGGGAACATTCCATGGAAAAGGATATAAGTCTTTGGCTTTATGTTAGAAACATAATTCCACACTCAAAACATGCAAACAAATGACCTCCATGAAGCGTAACTCGTTATTACTATATGTGGGCCATTTTTGGGGCATTGTGCTCATTATGAGGCATCAAATTGATGAGGATAGGTTTAGAATGATTCACCACAGGCTGTTGGGAGGCATTTAACATGATCCAAGCATGAAATAAAGAATGAAACACAAGTTCAAAGCCACAAAACTGTTGTGCACTCTTGCAAAACCATTTTAGGAAAGGCACGCCATGTTTTGGGACGTTTTTAGCAAGAGCAAGAGGAAAAGCATGGGGAAGAGGTAAGGACTGGAAGAGAAAGGGAAAACATCCCTAATGGACCCAAGAACACACAGCAAACCTGATTTGAACTGTTGATATAAGCCAAAAAAAAAGGAAAAATGGGAGAGGGGAAAGACTTTCTTTTGGGGATTGGGCACAGCATGATGATCGGAGAGCGTGAGGTAGTTTCAAAGAATGCTCAAGGTACCAAAGGAAAACATTTGCTTGAGTTCGGAAGGAAGAAGAATCAGTCACATTTTTATAACAATTTGAGACAGCGTCACTAAAAACTACAATAGCATCTTCAATTCTTAATGAAATCCAGTGATTTAGAATATTTTGGAAAGCTAACACACATGAGAACAAAACCCAGAAATGGTTTAATGCGATTGTTTGAATTGGAATAGTCATTTGACGCAGAAAGAGAGCAATATTTTAATGCATGTGTTTTAATGCTGCAAAAAAAATGCTTGCTGTCCAGATTTGAAGTATACATGTTTTCCAGTTGTTTGATGCCCCAATAATGTCTGTCAGGCATGAGAATTGATGCTGCAAAAGTGTTTGGCATCAGCGTCATATATGTTGATTTTCAGGTATTTTGTGTTTATGCTTTGCCTTTTCAATGTTGGGTATGCAAAAAATAAAAACTTTTTTTATTTTTAGGGTCTGTAATTTCACGCCCTTTCCAGTCCAAAAAAGTGAAAATTTTGTTTTTTTGCAAACTCGTCAAACTGAACTTTTTGCCAAAAATCAGGACAAATCAAACCTCATGTCACCATTTCTGCTATAGCTTCTGCATTCTGGAATATTTTTTCAAATTTTTCAAGTGTTTCGGAAACTAGACTCTGCTAAATTTCTGATGAATGGTTGCGTGATGAATTCCAAAATTTTCACTTGGTAGATTTTAAAGTTTGAAAACTCAGGCAGAAAATGGCATTTGAATTGGTGAAGGCAAAATGTGATATAAAACAGCTAGAAAGCTTTAAATTGTCATATCTTTGGCATACACAGTATGGGCACTCATCATTCATGGAAAGGGAATTCTGAAAACCGTTTTGGAGTTAGTTTCTGAGTTTGAAACCTTCTGACATTATATTTTGGTTGTTATCATTTTGCAACCTATTGTCAAAATGTTATGAATTTGATCATGTGCACATTGTTTTGCTATAATGAATAAAAATAGCATATTTTTGTTGAAATAAGGGTGTACCACTTATAAATTAACGTGTTTGAATGAGATCCAAGTGCAAAGACTCCTCAAACAAAATATTTTATTTTTTAGGCATTATTGGTTGAACCCTACTCAGATTGTGTTGAGTGTTTTGTCATTGCATTTGCATCATGGATTTTGCTCTTTATTTTGAAGGCATAGTGTTGGAGGCAATTTCTGCCAACAATTATGCAGTTTTGTAATCACTATACTTTGTTGTGATAGGAGGTAGATCATTTACAACATCAAATCAACTCTCAATGAACACATCCTAATGTCCATCTTTTTAGTGTCGTCAAGAAATATGCTGTCAAGTCAGTTGCAAAACAAACCAAATATGTACCATCTACTAATGCTCAAAATCATAGTATACATACTCGCCAAGTACGCGAGTACTTGCCGAGAAATCAGTTGGGTGAGTAATCTCCACTAAAACTTGCAGGTAACTTTTTTGCAGGTTCTGCAACTACTTTGACAATGCTCGCCACAAATACTAGCCAAGACTCAGCAAATACTGTCAAAATACTCGCCAATATGGTCAAAACGCAAACAAAATGTGGAAAAAGCACTTTAGGCATGCATGCCCCCACACTTTTATCACACAGCTAAAGGAGTTCCTTGTATATCAGCAAAAGCAGGAGAGATTGGAATGGATGACATCTTTGTCGATGTTGTCGAACATGAGGCAGAGGACTCATTGCCATCTAGTACTAGGGTGGAGCCATAGGCACAAGGTTCTAGGTAGAGCAAGAAGGCACAATAGAGTGCCAGGACTAAACTCTCTCAATGTCCCATGTTTTTCACTAGAATGGGGCAAAGTAAATTGTAAATTCTTGTAATTTGTAACTTCAATCCATATGCAATTTGTAATGATGATTCAATGACAATCATTAATTTATAAGTATCAATTTGATGTTGTTTTTGCATGATTATGCGATTTTGTACTCTATTTGTACTCAAATCTAATAGAAAACAGTTCCCCAATGTTTTACAAACTCATCTGATACATTTTGTAACTATAATTTGTATAAACTCCATGTTTTTTTAAGAAATTTAAGTATTTTTTTGAGTTGTCGAGTATTGGCAATTAATTTGCCAAGTAAGCTTTTTTTTGGCTGTGCAAGTACTCTCCGAGTACAAGTATGCGGATTATGCTCAAAATCATGTTGTAAACAATGTCAAAATAAATGTTGAATCTAGTGTCTCTAAGCATAAGATTGTTCAAAAGCAGTCAAACCCAATAGTAGATCATACCCCTGTTCAAACTCCTATTGTGGAATCATACTTGTTATCATTGTAGATCGAGGTCATGCATCCAAAAATTGTTTGTATTTGCATCCTTGTATATAATGTGGAAAAACACTCATTTTGTCGAGCATTTTTATATGTGATAATTGCCTACTAATACCATGAGCCATGTGCATTTTGGCTGGATTGATCATTCCAGATGCTAATCTAAGATTCACATGTTGTCTACGCATTGTAGGAGATTTCAATCCATTGTCAATGAGAATGATGATTTGTCTAGTGATGATAATGTTGATGTCAGCCATGCTTCCCATGATGCTGATGAGCTTAGCATTGTATATACTGGTCCAGATATTGTTGATGTCGTTGTTTATCAATATTATTTCGAAGTATGTTGTATGTGTATGTAGCGCGAGCTGCTAGACAGGATGCAAAGGTTCAATTGTCATTCATTTGACCCCCTAACTTGAATGAATCATATGGTATCAGAGTAGGAGTATCCTATAGGTGTGTGTCAGAGGGTGAAAGAACATCTTCCAACAAGAAAGTGTTGGGTAGAAGACGTTAGGACAGTGCAACAATTTGCTCTCCATCATGCATGGGTGGGTTGGGAATTGAAGGTACATCTTCCATTGAGTGAATAGTGGGTAAAGGGGGCATTGACTGCTCTCCATCGTGTATAGGTGAGTAGAGATCAAAGAGTGTGAAAGAGATGGCGCAAAGAAGAGTTGAGAGGAAAAGTGACCCAGAATCATAGATTACAAAGGTCGAAAGAATGTTAGAAGATATGATGACTCGATTGGATGCCTTGCAGACAATACTAAAAGTAAAAGAGAAGCACGTAGTTGAGAAACTAAAGCCTATGGAACCCAATGGAGAAGAGCCCACAAGAGAAGAGACCACTAGAGGTCATGATGAAAGAAGGAGAAGCAAGTGTCAATAACCCTTTGTTTTCAGGTAGAGAAAGCCCAAAAGAATTAATGACATGGATATTGGAGGTCGAGGGAATATGATCCAGCAGTTGGTTGAAAAAGACAAAAGATGTTTAATCAAAACTTACTAAGGTACCTACCATGGTGGAAGGGCATGTCACAGCCTTACTCTTCGGACCTAACGGGTAGCTCTACCACTCAGTCCTGCTTGTGAGCACTAGGCTCACAAACCAATTCCCCTAGGTAGTCTAATGCAAGAACATCCAAGTAAGGTTGGTAATCTTGCATCATCAAAAATAGTAATAGGGAGTTTGAGTTTCACAGCTTTTGTTCCCAGCCATTTGGCCTTGGGGTCAGGGTTTGTAATTAGAAAGAGTTTGATCACCTTGTTCTATGTAACTGAGCTATTGAGAATTGTGTCTTCTTGATCAACACTTCAAGAAGGTCGGGTAAGTGGAAACAGTCCTTAAAAGCATTATAACTTTTTTACCCCTTCATTGTCTATGTTGAAAAAATCAAGGTTGAAGCTTTCTAAGCCACTTATGAAGTAATTGTTAGCTAATCAGCCACCCTTGACCAATGTCTTTTCAAAACAAGTACTGAAGTCATCTAACCTTGTAAATGATATTGTTGAGAGTCATGTCTTGGTGTCATGGTTTGGTCTTATCAGATTGTCTCAAGGTGTAAACAAGGTCTTATTAAGATGATAAGGTCAATGACATTGGGCTTGCCTAATCAGTATTCTTAACATAATCAATTAAGAAGTCTTTTGCAAGCACTTTAGCAAAGTTTAAGGTAACTTTGGCAAGTTCAAGGTTAGTTTGTAAAAGTTAAGATATGCTTGTTCCAAGTTGAAAGCATTGATGGATGATCTCTCAGAATAACAAGGTGTTCCATAATGAATAAGTGGATCTAGAAGCAAAGCTAGTGAGATAACATTATTGTCTTTGCAAGCATTTTGGATAGTTTAACGTATTTTTGGAGAGATTAAGGTTTCACTTGTTTTGGTTTTATTGTTTGTTGCAATGTTGCAAAGTGTCTTGCTTGTAGAATATCAAGTGTGAAGAGTAAATACCATGGTAGAGGTCAAAGGGGGTCTTTTTGGGTCATTTGACACTTGTTGAAGAGCATATTATATATCATTTTGTCCATACACCCAACTAAGAGGTGTCAAAGCTTCATTTCTAACGTGCATTCATTCTTGAAACCTTTTTTGTTCTTTGCTTTAACTCCAAACATAGCACATCGTTATGAATGGCAGGAAAGGAAGGTAGAGAAGGTGCTTGGTACGTTACAATCTCATTATACTGGTCAAGAAGGATTACATTGACATCTGGTACATAGCCACAATAGAGCATTTCTCCCAAATGGACAAGTTTAATGATGGAGAAGAGACTTTTCAGGTTTTCCATGGTGGACCAGAGCATGTAGCAGCCAAGTGGATCATGGCACAAGGTGATAGAAGCCTATCACAACCTCCTTCAATCTCCTCCAAGCCAAAAGCATGCCAAAATAGAGGTTGCAGGTCCAAAAGGGGGAAAAAACTATTCAAGTCCTCCATCGAGTTGCAGGCAATTAGAAGAAAGGTCATTTTTATAACATTGTTTCATGGAGGAGATGTGCCAAGACAAATGTTCTTAAGAGAAGGAGACTACCCCTGTGCCCTTCCAATCCATGGCAAAAGTTCTGATTTTGAGGGGCAGAGCTTTATGAACAATCACTAATAACTCTATTGCCTCTTAAACCCTAAAAAACCCAGCATCTCAGTTCTCTTGTTTGAATGCACTTGTGAGCTCATTGATGCAAATGACTGGTTGTGAGAGCTCTTGCAAGGTCTAATAAGTCCTCCTACATCATCTCCAAGCGAGCATCCAAGCATGAATAAGTGAAATGTGAAGGTACAGGTCTGCAAACGTTGAGAAGATGCAAGTTTTGGGTCAGGTTGATACTATTTAGGGGTTTTGGGCTTATGAAAAGGGTAAGGCACATGATATGCGTT
The DNA here is from genome assembly GCA_037957365.1 of Torreya grandis. Classification (NCBI taxonomy): domain Eukaryota; kingdom Viridiplantae; phylum Streptophyta; class Pinopsida; order Cupressales; family Taxaceae; genus Torreya; species Torreya grandis. Next base: position 491,589 of record JARHVA010000907.1, on the reverse strand, counting down.
TGTACCAATCCCTCACATCCTATTCTATGTTTCTCTAGCCCTGTACTCATCTCTAAAGTGATTTTCTAGTACCGGTCAAGCATACAGACCCTAAATGAGAAAGGGACAGTCCTATGGGTAGGCATATTTGATGTTTTGGGGAGTGATCCATCTGAAATAGGGCTTGAGACACTCAGGGGGAAGTGTATGGGACACAAAGAGAATATACAAGTTGGAAAACCCTTCAAAATCATCTTTGCTATGGAATTGCAAGTACAAAGTCTAGGTCTTGTTCTCAGTGATGACAAACTCGAGAAGCCTAAGCCCTAGAACTCTATGAATGATCCTTGACGAGGTGATTGTATCTAAACCCTGCCAAACAATAAAATATGAGCTTGATGAAGAGAATGCATCATTTTTGGGAACTTAAAGGACTTCTCAAGCATGTCCACAAACTAAGCATCCATCTCATACTCTAAGAAAGCTTACACCCTCATAGACAAGCTTGTTTGAAGAAGGAGAATACACACAGCTATGTACAGGCAGTTGGGAAAGCACGAGTTTTGGGCACTTTGTATGCACTATGGAGTAAAGAAAGCATTGAGAAGGTTGAAACACAAAATACGATCTCTCCAAAGACCTCATCTCCTTATTCCTGAGTTGTGTAAGCCCCTCAAACTCATAGCAAGCCAGCTACAGGTCCAAATTGCCAAGAAGACAGTATGAACATAGCTTCACTTTGTCAATGTTGCAAGTATAACCATGAAGAGAGAGTGATTTTTTTGTGTTGAAATTGAAGTTTAGAGATTCATGCTGAGTATGAGGGACCCTGGTGAAGGTTTTATGAATGATTGAACAGGTGGTCAAGAGGACACAGAAAAGAAGCCTAAACTACCTATTTTGATTGGTTTGCAGGGTGTTGAGTGTGTTTGGACTTCCTAACCAGTTGAAGAAGGTTTCCAAGCTTGGACAGAGGCCTAGTAATCTTCCACCATCCATTCAAGAGGCCTTCATGATGATTTGACAATTTTCAAGTCACTAAACAAACAAGCCAAGATGAAGATTGTCCCTTGCTTGCATTGAAAGGATGAGGTTGCAGACCTTAAGGTCATCAATGGCAACAAGAAATTTCATAACACCCTATAGACATCTAATATCATCCTTGCATGACTCTCTAGGTCATATGCAAACCTATTTCAATGACCACACACATTGTTGAAGGGCTTATACATAGGCAGTCCACTAGCTTCATGGTGTTAAGAACCTTCAAAGACGAACACAGGCCTCTATCAACTGTTTCAAGCTTGTTCCAAGGTAATTGCACTATGCATCAAACTTTTGCAGGTAGTGATGAAGAAGGTGGCTTGGTAAACCTCAGTCTTACCTCTAAGAAGCTTAGAGAGAAGGCTCAAAAGTTGTTTTCAATCAAATGCCTCTCAAGAGACCTCTATCAACTGTTTCAAGCTTGTTCCAAGGTAATTGCACTATGCACCAAGCTTTTTTAGGTAGTGATGAAGAAGGTGGCTTGGTAAACCTCAGTCTTACCTCTAAGAAGCCTAGAGAGAAGGCTCAAAAGTTGTTTTCAATCAAATGTCTCTCAAGAAGAAGGTGGCTTGGTAAACCTCAGTCTTACCTCTAAGAGGCCTAAAGAGAATGCCCAAAAGTTGTTTTCAATCAAATGTCTCTCAAGAGACCTCTATCAACTGTTTCAAGCTTGTTCTAGGGTAATTGCACTATGCACCAAGCTTTTGCAGGTAGTGATGAAGGTGGCTTGGTAAACCTCAGTCTTACCTCTAAGAAGCCTAGAGAGAAGGCTCAAAAGTTGTTTTCAATCAAATGTCTCTCAAGAGACCTTGTAGTAGTTAAAAATGCTCTTGAAGACACTAGGAGGACCTAAGAAACCTGCAACATCAGTGTTTAAGATTCCTAAACATGGACAGATAATCACTTGAAGATGGTCTACAAGTTGGGCAGAGGTTGCATGATCTTCTACAAGACATCCATGAGGTTGACAAGATTGTTGTGGCAGTCTTCAAACAAAGACTAGACCTTATATGAAGGGATAGACTTGTCTTCATTACATTCCATTGGATTAAACAAGCTTAGACATGAAATTGCAGGTTCTGAGAACAGAGATCTCAGTATGAAAAGGTTTAAGCCTTAAGTCTCATCTTCACCAATATGAAAGATGCATTGAAAGAGTCAAGAATGGCATAGAAAGATGCTAAGGAGAGTAAGCTATGTGTCAAGACCTAAGCTTGTAACTCCTCGATCAAGAAAGGACAGTTTCAAGAGATCAAGAACGAGTCATAGAAGGCCAAGAGCCACTTATACGCGACCTCTCATAAGGCCATCACCAAGCAAAGCCAACACATGTAAAGGAAGAATCATTGGACTACTTTTCACCTTCCATTGAAGTTGTAACTGGTTTTATGATAGATGACAATCATAATGAACTTCCTCCACGTCCACCTTCTCTCTACTCTTTATTCTCCTCTATATACTCCTGAAAAGGACATTGTGAAGGATCCTCCATGTTAGTATGGTGAAGCCCTGCTAAAATTGATACTTGTTGGTTTTGAAATGAATACAAGTTGTTTATACCTTCTTCATCTCACATCTAGTGTTCTTATGGTGAATTGTTGATGAATGATAGTGATGATGTTCAATCTCCTTGCATTTGTCCTCTTCATTCTTGCCTCTTTGTCAGTAAGTCCTCTTCTTGCAGGTCATATGGTGTATGTCAAGTAGTTTTGCAAATGTTAAGTGTGGAAAACTTTCACTAATGTCTCCTTCTAGACCTCTTGATTATCCCTCTTAATGAATGTATCAGCTATAACCTCCATATTGAAATACTTATGCTAGAAAGACTGTTTGGAGTTGTGTGATCAAATTCAGCCTTGTCTTAGCTTTGTTATGAAATTATAGACAAAAGGAAACCTATAATTTGGTGCATCGCCTTTTTGTTTCATTGCTTTCAGATTTCTCTCTCCCTTTCCCTTGCATTTTGAGTAGGTGCAATGATAGTATAGGTGTAGCATCAAGGAAGCCAGCCCTCTCTAGAGGTTCTCTTTAGTCATAGGCTACCCGCGGCCTTAAAGAGTTCCCATTGTGTCAATTGAGTGAGGAGCCCTGAAACACCTCCCTAAAGGGTCCAACTCAAAATGACAACAATAAAACACCATGTTTTGGGGCATTTTGGCAAGGAGGAGGGGGAAATGTGTGGAAGAGGTACGAATTGGAACAAGAAAGGAAAACGACCCTAATAGACCCAAGAACACTCAGCAAATCTGATTTGGATTGTTGATATAAGCAAAAAAGAGGAGAGGAAAAAGACATTTTCTTTTGGGGATTGGGCACAACATAAAGTTTGGAGACCTTGGGGAAGTGTCAGAAGGGAGCCAAGGTACCAAAACAAAGGCCTTGGCATGACGATGGTGAATCCATCACCAAATTTGAGTTCCAACCATCCTCTTACGTGTGCAGGTCTGTTTTAGTAAAACAAAGGTGTTCTTACAAGTTGTGAAGGACACAGAGCTTTAGGAAGTTCCAAGCAAAACGAAAGTAGATTTGAGATGGGTTTTTCATTTTATTGAAGAATCCACCTTCAAAAACAAGACAGCAATTTGTTTTGCAAGAGATTTTATTACCTGAAAATATGGCTAACGGTCTTCCAAAATGCCAATTTCCTGTTTCCATGATATCTAGTTGTATGGGACTAAAAAATAGTTGTTTGTAGATTTTTTGGAGGTTTCTATGTGTGGAGAACATCAAGGGATCAATTCAAAACCTGCTTAATAAACTTTTGCTTCATTTTCAGACTCTTTGTATGTTTTGTAATGATTGAAATTGATCCTAACTTGCAATAAAGACAGTGCTTTAAAGTTTAAATCATTTATACTGAAAGTCTGAATATGATTTTTCATAGTTGTTTAACAGTTTTTATGGATTATAAGTTCATTTCAAGCATCGTTAGCCTCTTTGTTAAGAGGTTTGCATGACTGAAATATCGTGCACACGGTTGGATGTGTAAATTCCATGGAAAGTAGAAATTTTAAGACTTGTGTATGTAGTAGGAGTTGCTTGACAGGCTGCAAGGTTCGACTGCCATTCATTTGACCCCCCTACCTTGACTGCATCATAAAGCATCATAAAGAAAGAACCAAATCACAGGTGTGATGAGAATGAGATATCAAACAGTTCAATTAGGTTCAGTATAGCCCATATTTCTGACAAACTTTATACTATAGCAAAACAGCCTTTTGATTGATTGTGAAACAATGTACATAATCCCAATTAAAAACTAATCCTTCAAAAGATCCATTTCAACTCAACAGCCATCAGTTTCATCTAAAGCTAAGACGAGCGAAAACCAAATCGCAGATTCAATGAGAATAAGATACCAAACAGTTCAATTAGGCTAAGCATACCTGTATTTCTAGCTTAGATATCCTAAATACACATATCTAAAAACCATAATTGGCTTAGATATCCTAAATACATATATCTAAAAACAGCCAAAAAAGATCACTCTCAAGGCACCTATTTTTTGAATTTGGATGGTATGTGACAAACCTAACATTGGTGCCTCAAAATTGAGATGTCTCGGGCCTCAGCATTTTTTAGATGTGTATTTAAGATATCTAAGGTAGCATATAACTATAACGGTCGTAGCATGAATAAACATATGATTTTGAGGACCCATTGATCATGGTGATATTTTAAAAATAGATTTTTTTCACATCTAACCAAGTCCACCATTTCTATAACAAATATAACTATGGTGGTCTTTATTACTCTAGTGTTCAAATAATTAATTAGGTCTGATTTACTATTTTACATCTGTTTTGGACCTGATTAAATATATGTGGGTATTTATCAATGTTGCAAAGAGACGAGTCCTCTACCCCTTGAGACGCATCTCAAGTTCTAGTACACGTCTCCAATACGGAGAAGTCTACGATACCCGAACACGGTTGTCTAAGATGTTCAACATCTCCTTGCCACTTCCCAAAAACTTAAATGTGCCTCCAAAAAAACCCTCAATAAATTATAAACAGAAGTCCTAGACACCGGATTTAGATTGCAAAGTCCCTCCGAGTTGCTACTAATATAAGGTTTCAATGACAGTTTGCCTTGGCCATTTACTGTCTACATTTTTTTTTTGGTTAACTTATTGTCATTCAAAGATGGCACAAGTAAAAAAGGTTGGGGCATTGTCATTCAAAGACGGCATCTCTATTGAACAACCAGGAAATGTCACGTTTGAATGGCACCCCTATTGTTCAACTTCAAACACAACGTTGCGACATCTTTGAACAACAATGCATCGCCCCCCCCCCCCCCCCTCTTGTAATTTATTCACTTTTAACTGTCATTTTTGCTTTTAATTTTTTTAGTTATTTAATTTTATGAATTTTATTTTATTAAATAATTCCTTTTATATATATATATAATTTAAAATTTATTATATAAAATGTACTTTTTTATTTTTAAATAATTTAAATTATAATTTTATTTTTAGATTTTTTTAATTTTTAAGTAGGTGTTGATAAAATTAAAAAATTAAAATAATAATCTTTAATCATTATCTTATTATATATGTTTTGTTTTTTTTATTTATTAATAATTTAAAAGTATTTTTAAATTTATTTATTTATTTATTTTGTAATGCATTTTAAATTTTTAGATTTTTAAAAGCATTCTCTAAATTGTATATATATATATATATATATATTAGTAGTAGTCTTTGAGTACCGATTTCCTATTTTTCAAACATATGGCATATTGTACCCATCCCTATCTCCCATATCCGCCCCTATGGTATTTATGTTGCATTTTAGCATAAATCCCTTTATCCATATTAAAAAATGAAATGAACGTAATTTATACACATACCCAAACAAAATAATAAAAAATGTCTATTGGAATGAAAGACTTCCCCTCATCCTCCATTCTCTATTTGTCAAACATTATTTCCTTTTCCTCCTTAGCTCTCAAAATACGTTTATTTTAATATAAAATTAACGGTACATAAAAAAACATAATAAAAGACCTTTCAACTGAAAGAGTAATAACTGTTTTCTATAAATTTCATTCATTTAAGCCACATAAATATCTTGATCTCCTAGTTGTTTTATTACTATTATTATTTTAAAAACATTGTAACTTTCACTTATAAGGAAGCATAAGAATTGAACAGCTTTTGGTAGATTTGGCCTTCTTAGTTTATGTGGAGCCATGTAACATTCTTTTATGTGCACATTCGGTTTGCAAAAATCACCCAAATCAAACAACTAATGAATATGATTTTATATTTTCCTCATTCAATGCTGAAACAATCACTTTCAGTTTTACACAATTATCCTTCCCTCACATCCCAAAATTCTTTCTGCTATTTAGTTGCAGACCACCCATCCACCGCCTAATGCATCATGTGCGCTCCGCGTCCATCTCCCTCCAGCCTCTCTTCTTCCCACTACTGCATTCCTCCATTCCTCCACCCTTACGCCCTTCCTTTGCATTCAAATTCTCTTTCTACTTGCACCTTTGTTGTGCCCCTCCATACACTCTTCACCTCTATCACGCCTCTCATGTGTGTTGCTCTTCCACCAACATGCTGCACGCCCCTATGATATTATATTAGAATAATTATTAATTTATTTATATATTTTTTAAAAATAATGACAGCTCTTGGCTGCCACTGTGAATTACACCTCTCGGCATAATTAAGTAACATAAAAATGGACTCCCATGGCATTTTCAAGACATACATTGCAATATACCACTAATATTTTCCTCAACAAGTGGGACAGGACAAACCCCCTGAAGGCCAAGCATATATGATGTAGAAGGGAATGAGGGGGCCAAGTGAATGGCTGCCTTACTCCCCAGCAGTGTTATACTTCCTTCACTCTCAAGCACATATTCAAACACAAGACTTAGAATGGGACTCAAAAGACGCTCTTTATTGATGTTCAGCTGTGTTACAGAGATTACACACACACTCACACTCTCCCTTCTCCCTATGACTATGAATAAGACTCCCTCATTCCAATGAGTGGGTTACAATGAATATAAATCACTCAACCGACTCTTAACTCTGCTCTCACATACTTTGAACTTCTCTAAGATCTCTCTCTTCTCTGCTCTTCTTTGGAGTTGGACTCTCTCTCCAACTTGCTTGATCTTCTTCTCTCTACCTTGGTTGATTTCAGATGACTCTCCAACTCTCTTCCAACACTGCGTTCGAATCTTGGTGGCCTCACACTAACATTTTTGACACCCTTCGAGCTCCTTCTGTCTTGGAAAACTGTCCACAGCTCATGTTTGCTTGATCTAGGCAATTACTTTGTGTGCTTGATCTAGGAAATTACTTTGTGTGTTCTTTGAATGCGGGCGAAACTGCTGGTTGTTGAAGACCATCAGTTATGTATCCGCCATTTGCATGAAGCGATTTCAAAAACCACCCCCTGTATGAAGTGGCAGTTTCATCATGCTGCCACCAAAAGGTCATTCTGATCAATGGGAGATGACTGAAATCATTCTTCCTGCACTTCCTTGCCCTAGGGACTCTTGATGATGTTTTTCGGCTTGACGTTCTTGTTCCACACATACAACATTATTGCAAGAGACAAGTTGCACAACTAAAACATATATAAACAAGTGCACACAAGAACCCAAAACCATGTTTTTGGATGATGCTAGATAGTTTGTGAACCCAGATGCTCCTGCATCAATATAAATGCCCTCAGGCACAAGACCTAAATTAAGTATCATATGAACCTACTGAACTAGTCAACTACATATAGCAATGTTTTGTAAAGGCAGATTTAAGCAAAAGATCAATCAATGACCAAAGAGAAGCTAAGCTTAGAAATGAATCAAAAAATGCTTATTAAAGACAATATTGATTAAGGGGAAAAAGCATCTCCCCGACTCAACTTAAAGTAATATAATATTTACTAGATTAACATATGGTAACATTATTGAAATTGAAAAAATGAGCACACTGTTGCTATTTATAGGGAAGTAGATGCCAGCAAAGTTTAAGAGATAAGATGGAAAGCAAACCTATTTTAAGAGCTAATATTTTTAGAATTAAAACAATGGATACTGAGTATATGTGGTATTAGAGATCATGTGTGATAAGAATATGGATAAGATTAGCCAAACGGCATAATTATGGTACATAGGAACAAAAGTGATGTCAAGGGGAAATAATATTCTATCTGGCCAATAGATGAGCAACAGAAAGATACACAAGACACGCATGAAAAAACAGACACCATAGTCAACACTGATAACAGTGCATACCAACTGATATGATATGAGAACGATGAGATTTTAAACAATAAATTGAACAAACATTGTTATTAGAGACTGGTGATAAGCCCAGTTTGAATGGGGCTGGGTTTCTAAACCTAAATATTTGAAATAGAAAAATCAACTGAGCTTGAAGATATTGGTGATGACTCCCCTATCAATAAATAATACTATCTTATTTATAATTTTTCCCTTCAGTAATGTCAGCTCATAGGTTAGTATCATAACAATTCAAGTGAGATAGCCAGAAGAAAAAGTGCATTGACACCAAACACACAGAAAACAAATCTATAACTAGCATTTTATTGCTAACAGAATACAGATAAATTAAAGAATATTAGAAATAAGAAAATTGTTGCTTGTAGAGCACGCATGCAACCCAATGGGAATCACAAGTTAGTGCTCATCATCTTGACTGTTATATCGAACAAATGAAACCTTACCTCACTGCAACCAATGCCAACTCTCTTGCGCTCTCCTAAGCAACGCTTGTAGTATTTCAAATATCTAAAATCGAAAACAAGTATGAGGGAAGCATAAAAAATAGTGACTTATTTACTAATACGCCTTTATTTGACAAACCTATTAATTACAATGTGGGATACAACATGGAGAATTCGTTCATAGCTGTATGCCATGAATAAATATGCAACTTACTTCTGTTGTTTAAAGCCATTATCTTCCAATAGTTCATGACTTGGATGCTGAAAATGAGGAAACGATTTTGGCATAGAACCAACAGGTGGACTACAACTGCCAACAAAATTGCAACTTCCAACAAATGATCCATGAGGTGAAGATGCAAGTTTTGAAGATGACATTGCTCTACAATTCAAAAGAAATAGTAAGTTCAGAAATTTATTATTTCTACTGCCATGCAGGAAATTTCAAATACCTCTGGCAATATATTAAAATTTATATACTGTAATTGCATAAAACAAAAAAGCTCATACAGGTGGTAGGTTGACTCGAAACTACACAGTTCAATTCCGAAATCATATCACGTAAGAAAAAAGTTCATGTTTGACAAGAAAATTCTGAAACAAGTTAGTCAAACCAACCCGTCCGGGGGAGTTGAACTGAAGAAAAAACCAACAGAATTACTAGGTGGACTTTCTGATATGAAGTTGTGTCGATTACGAGGTCCCATGCTTTGAATTCGAGTGTTGCTAGGGAATAAACGTTGTTTCTGTGAAGGCTGTATTCTACCTCCACCACCTTTGTTTGGCCGCCTCCTAGAATTGGAGTGCAAAGGTCCCTCTGAGTTGCTACTACCAACACCATTAAGACTCAATTTAGAACTCACACCACCACCACTTCCACTCAACCCAGCATCAGTTCTATTATGCTTAATTTCCCAGCCTAGCTGACTCTTCTGACCATTCTCTGACCGCGCATTTCGTAGTTCCTGCAAATTAATAGGATCGCAGTAAGAACTCCATCACACTAGAAATGATAACCAAGATAGTATGATTGAAATCAAATTCACTCTAAATATACACACCCAGTTGTCCACATTATCCCTTCCATGGGTCCATACAGATACAAGATAGACCCCTACCTGTTCATAAAAATAAAGACCATCATTTATAGCTGTTGCAATTTCATTTGAAATGGCATCCTGCTCTCTTTCATCTCTCCTATCACCCCTGTGTGTCTTCAGATTCTGCAAAAACACAAAAGACATTAGACCATACCATATGCATATGCACATAAATATTAAAATATATCCTATATAAACCTTAATTTATATACATATATATATATATAGAGAGAGAGAGAGAGAGAGAATAATGGCCATTAACAAAAAAGTCTGAAATATGGTGGCAAAGGTCACATCCTTCTGTAAGAATATTACAATTCTTTCTCAAATCACTCACCAATGTTAAAAAAGGAAAGAAAAGAGAAAAAACTAAAAATGATGATATAATTTAAGAATGAATAATGTCAAGTAGCCATATACGCAGAAACAGACACATACTACTATGTAAATATGCAACCGCAAGCATTTGGTTCAATTCTCTAAAGTAAGCTGCCAAAATAGATTTTTTCTCAATTCTTTAGATAAGGTAACGTTGACTCCCTATCTGAACAGATCATTAAATGTCCACGTTAACATTAGAAGAGTAATAGAAGACTATTGTTAATCCTTCTGTAGTCCATATGTTACAAACCAAAAAAGGCAAAACCCTGAAAAGAAGGTCAATATAGATGAACGCAAAATTGTGTCTTCTTTGGTGATGCAGAAGCTTCCAGGTTCACAAGTAATACATCCGCAGCCTTTGTGCACGTGTTGTTACTTCTGCACAGCATTATTGGTGTGGGCAGCGTGTTGTCACTTGCAAAGCACTGTGCACTTTTGTTTAAGAGTATTTGTTTGGTTAGGCTCAGAGAAGAGGACTTAAGTCATGCAACACCTGAATGACCATGCACAACTTTGTCTTGCAAAGTTGTCAATGTCTTATTCAGACGCAATGGGCATGCAGAAGTGTGTCAATGAGGATCTTGCGCAACCCGCACATGGACATTTTTGCACAAGCTTTTGGTTTACAATTTTTTGCGACTTGATACTTGTGAGTTGTGAACTCCATGCAGTCTCTTTGTGGAGCACCGGTTCTTGCAAAGTCAATGTGACCATTGGGCACAGGAGCCGTCGCAAGTTTCCAACCATTTCATTTAATGCCTTGAATAATGCAAGGTTGTTGTATACTCATTTAATATCACTCTCTAATGTGTTAAGAGGTGCGATGTGTTATAACTCTTTGGGATTGTGTCTTGTATTAATTGCTTGTAGTGGGTTGTTGAGCTGGTTGTGATACATTATTGTAAGTAGGTGGGTCTTGTGCCTATATAAACATGCCCATACACTGGAAGGAAAAAAGGTAATCTTAGTAGGTAGCAGCTAGTTGAGATATTTAAGATCTGAAAGAGATAAATAACTTAACTTGCAAAGACCACAAGTTAGCAAGCTGTTGTAACGCATCTCATTGGAGATTGCTGTGATTTCCATATTACTGTGGTGTGTGTGTGCAAACTGTATTTCCATCAAATAAGGAACATTATTTTTGTTGTTGCATTTTGTTGCATTATGTTTCCGCGTGTGTAATTCTGAAGGTTGTGTGGTCTAAGGCACATATTCATTAAGACACCTAACCGCGACTGCATCATTTGGACAAGAAAAATAAATATTGCACAAGCAAATACTTTTTCTCTCCAACCAAAAGATCATTTCAATTAAAAATGCAAGCCTTATATCTGTATATATACAAAATAGGCATCAAGTCTTTATTTCTTGTGTTTACAATGCAAAAAGCAAATGTGAAAATCTAAAAATGTAAAGTAAAATTAGTGCCTTTCAAGGAGATAAGACAGAAACATAAGCTATGATCAGAATTCCCAGTCAAAGTAAGTTCCTACATGTAACAAACACATCTAAAATTTCAAACAAGGTACCTAAGAGACATGTTCTTCATTTGGGCTTGAAACTTTCTAACAATTTGAACGTTGCTTTCTTAAACCAGAGATAGAGGAATAATGGACCTATAAACCAGAAAAATAAGAGAACCAACTGACAACATGTATAACCTGATCAATAGAGAATGATAGGCAAACTGATAATAAATCAATTCAAACAGCATCAGACACTGAAGGAATGCCATTAAACAGCAACAATACCAATTTCTGATTGACATAGACAAAACAGCAACTACCACAATGGGCCAAACAGCCATCATTTGCATGAAGTAGCAGAGAACAACCCAAAAGAATGGGAATTACATCAACATCTACAAACAACCATAATACATCACAAAGACTCTGTTATGTTGTGGAGCCTATTTCCACATTACAATGTATTTCAAATATTGTACATTAAAATGAACTATACACTCTTAATGTACATTAAAAAAATTTCAGGACCCCCTTTTTCAGGGAGTATAGATACGTGGTTTATTTGTACTTGTATATGTGTGGTGTCATCACCCATGATTAATAGGGAACCGTTATGGGTTGACTTGGCCCATGGTTTTGGTACCCATTTTTTTGTAAAACCGCTATGTCGATAACCTATGAATGTAATAAATATAGATGGACATACAGTAGGTAAAATATATACGAAGAACTAAGTTTGAGAAGGTGAATAGGTTGTGTGAATTCAAGTGTGAATTCGGGAGAGTTTGTTAAGCACAACTCCAAACAATATTTGTGCATTGTAATTGTGAGAAGACTGATCTGAGAGTGGATTGTACTCTTGTTGGCTTGTAATAAGATCTGAGCAAATGTTTATTGGTGGATGTAGCCCACATTGGATGAACCACGTTAAGTCCTATCTTCTTGTTTTGCCTTTTAATTTATGTTCTTTATGTATCTCTGTTCATAGCTCTTGTTATTGCAATTCTGTGAAATTGTTTCGCATTAATTGCTGATTTTATTCCTAATAGACTCTATATCTAGATATGTCAAAACAATAAAAAGACTGCAAAGAACAACTCCTCCCTAAAATTTCTTTTAAAACAAGACACGTAACACCCAAAAAAACTTTTATATAATGAGGTTAGCCAAACTGGTAAAATGCATACAGGAGGAGGAAACAAAGACACCCTTCTCTTATCCTCCTAACAGGAATTTCAGAACACATCAATGATCAGTATTAGGTGTGACAAAAGGATTCTTTGGGGAAATGCTACAAAAAAAGAGGATGTGAATTGCTAAGACAACAGACATCTCACCTAGGATACTAGGGGAGAGACTCGCTACTTGTAGCACAGAAAAAGTAGGTAATTCATCCACAGTTATGGATCCTGAGGAAATTTAAGAGATAAGAGATCTGAGTGGAGTGTGAAGTCAAGCAGCCCTCATCCTAGCACCTTTGTGGGGACAAAAATTTCAAAGTCATATCTAATGCATGTCTAGTCCATGTAACAAGACAGTTCCTGACCAGTCTATTACCATCTCCATGAATATAAGCTATGGTTGCAAAACACAAACGATCCCATTCTGTGAGATAAGTTGTAGTAAGGGTGTAATCACTGTAGTTGTCTCTGATGAATAGAGGCAGGTATCTGTTTTCAAGAGTCTCCACAAACATCTCTAGTTAACTCTTAAGCAAAATGAGTTAGACTTTATAGTTTGAAGTAAATGCCTGGAAAATAAGTTTTAGATTAATAAGTTTGGATTGATATGTGCTTTGATAACAAAGATAAGATCTTGTTTGGTTAAGATCAATATTCCATTTGTCTTCTACACAATCTTTCTGGAACCTAAAGGAGTGTCTCCTAAAAAGCCAATTAAACGTGATATTCATTTGTTGACTGCCTCACTCTTACCGAAAATTGGTTTGTATAGAGCTTCACTGTTGGAGAGTGATGTGTTTAAGCGGCCAATATGGTAACTCTTGTATCAATGTGTGATAAGACAAGGTACTTCTCCATGTGACTCACCAATCCTTAATATGCGAAATAATGACAGGGCTTGGATGATGCACATATATTTTAGGGCAGTTGATTAGCATCAAAAAGCAGTATCCATTACCTATGATTTGTTAACCAACAACATGAACTTCTAATGGCATTTATCAGCCACTTTGCTTGAGTAGTTGATACCACGTATATTTTTTTGCCTTTATAAACAATGATAAAGCAGGGGTTCTCCTTCTCAATAAAGCAGTACTTACTGACTCTTCTGAGGAAAACTTGAATATTTCACCAATGACAGGCATCCTCGCAAACATCAAGAAGCAGCATATCAGACAAAATTTCAACCATATCAATTACAACCTCACAAACATCAAGAACCAGCGTATCAGACACAATTTCAACCATACTGATTACAACTTCGCCAACATCAAGAGGAGGCATATCAGACAATTTCAATAATAAACTGAGCAGAAATTGAAAACTTAAATTTTTGACAGTAACCTGCAGTTCTGCATCCTTGTCATGGGGTTGCAATGCTTTCTTTTAACAAGTTTAATTTTTCCTTCTGAACAACAGTGGCAGATCTCTTTCCTTTAAATTTCTTGAGGTGATTCTTTGACAAGTCCTCTTTCCAGGAAGCTGTTTTGCTTGATCCTTCAATATGGGCTGTCTTCTTGCCCTCAATGAAGAATACCTTCTTGTGTCCACTATAAAAAAATAGGCCCTAAAATAGGACCATTGGTTTTCTGATATAGTCATGCAAACCCTCAAAATACTTCAAAAAAGGTCATCCCACAAAATGTCCAGTTGAATTGCTTGCTTCAAAAATCCTAAACTGCGAACTTGGGCATTCAGTCCTTGCCTTTTCCAGACACATGCTTGCCAGGAGGATCAATTCAACACATAGGATGTTTCCCTTCATAGTGCAAAAGCTAGGATGGAAAAGATGAAGGTCAAGTTCCTAGACATTATTGTTATGGTAAAGGTTTATCATTGTGAGGAGATGAAAATTCTCACAAAGATTGCATAATCTCTGAAACTTAAAACTCTTTTTTAGTAGGTATGTGTGAAGCCAATTCTCTGCCCCCAGTCGCTCAAATGGACCCTCCAGTGTCAAATTGAGATACAGGTATGTAAGGTTGAGGGCATACTCCATCGCTTCATAATGCGAAGGCTCTTCTCAAGAAAAAGCTTGATATCAAGGTGGTGTTTAAGAAGCAATGTGGCATGTGAAATGCAACAAACTCAACAGGAAGACCCGTACCTTCTCTGGTTCCGGTTTTCAATAATTTAAATTTCTAAGCATGCACAGGTTTGGGGTATGATCCTGAAAGGAAAGATGGAAAAGCAATCGGCAATGTACGAAGCTCTTTAAATCAAGGTCTTGTTCACTGTGTTTTCTTTATGTCTTTTTAAGTTTTCTCTGCTTACCAGCACTGGATAATGCTTCTCAGTGTTGGTGGGTTCACATGCTTGGGTAGGCATTTGTGGATTTTCTGGTTCAAGCACACTCCCTCCAGCTTTGATGCCCAGCTTTTTAATTTCTGTTTAAACAAAGATAATGACAGAGGATCAGGAGTGTGATCTGGATGCAACGTATTGCATGCCTGATGAATACTTCAAATTCCAATTTACTCTGCTATAACATTTCTTAACTTGTAGACATGAAATAACCTAAAGAATGGAAGAGTTGCATGCTTGGGTTGGCATAAGCAAATTTGTTGGTTCAAGCATACTCCCTTCAGATTTGATGCCTGGCTTTTAAACTTTTGTTTTAACAAGAAAATGTTAAGAGGATCTGGAGTTTGGTCTGGATGGACTATCAAGGTCTTGTTCAATGTGTTTTCTTTATGTCTTTTTAAGTTTTCTCTGCTTACCAGCACTGGATATTGCTTCTCAGTGTTGGTGGGTTCACAGTCTTGGGTAGGCATTTATGGATTTTCTGGTTCATGCACACTCCCTCCAGCTTTGATACCCAGCTTTTTAATTTCTATTTAAACAAAGATAATGAGAGAGGATCAGGAGTATGATCTGGATGCAACGTATTGCATGCCTGATGAACACTTCAAATTCCAATTTACTCTGTTATAGCAGTTCTTAAATTGTAGACATGAAATAACCTAAAGAATAGAAGAGTTGCATGCTTGGGTTGGCACAAGTAAATTTGTTGGTTCATGCATGCTCCCTCCAGATTTGATGCCTGGATTTTAAACTTCTGTTTTAACAAGAAAATGTTAAGAGGATCTGGAATTTGGTCTGGATGGACTGCATAACATGCCTGGTGAACACTTTAAATTCTGGCTTACTTTGTTATAAGGTTTCTTAAGTTGTAGTCATGAAATAGAATAGAGAAAAGAAGAGTTAGAGTTTGGCATGGTCACTATCATAGGCCCTAATGATATTCGCTGGTTGAGTTAAGAATCAAGTTTAGTAAATGTGATAACATGTATCTGAGATCTGCATATGGAACTGGGGCTCCTCTTTGCATTTGATGGATCCTGTTTATTTATTAAAAAAAATCTCTTATTAACCTTTACTATTAAAAATGTGTCTGTACTTATTAAAAGGGCCTACAAATGGAAGAACAAGAGGAGATATTGATGTAAATTCAAAAATACCAGAAAATTATACCTTATTTGTAAAGCCTACAGTTCCATTGCACATAAAACTAGGGACAAAGACTACCAGGGTAATGATTTGTAATATCATAGGACAAAAGCTCAAGTTCATATACTTAAAACTACTGAGCTTGTCCTTCCAGTGTAAATATTCCCATCGAAGCATTATAAAATATAAAAGGCGAGGAGCATGACCATGCCTGTGTCACAATAATCAGTCGATGTACATCTTGATCATTTACATCTGGGTCATCTTCATCATCTTCAGTCCGGCTGTCAAATCCAAAAATATGAATCAGGTAGAAATTAGGGCAAAAACGTGTATATTATTCACACCCTGTGAAGCAATATAGATATATTAGCCTACAATCATTGCACTAGAATGCTTTATTTTGCCAGAATTGTTGACAAAGAATAGATGTTTAGTATACATGGATATTACTCTTGCCTCTTAGGTCCCACGAATATTTAAACTTTTAAGTTTTCATACAATTTAAGGTGAGCAATCACCTTTTGGAGAATTGTAGTTGGTCCTTTTTCGTTGACTGATCAGATTCCAGCTCTTCATCAAGAAGGAATGTATCTTCTTCATTCCTGGACATTGAAGCTTGAACCGCAAACGCTTTTGAAAGGCCACCTTTTTTCTGTCCAACTGATCTCACATTGGAAGATAGAGATGTGTTGCTACCATCAGCATCATACCTATCTAAATCGCAAGTCTGTGAACTACCATCCTTTTCATTTCCAAGATCAGATTGCTGCAAGCAACACTCTAAAGCTGTGCTACTGCTTATCCTAAAATTATTAGCCTTATCAAATATGTCCCTACCAGATGAACTGCTCTCAGTGATGCCTATCTCTAAACATCTGTTATCAGAACCTGTATTCGAGCTAGATGCCTTATGGGCGATACTCCCTCCCTCACTCATGTCATTTTGTTGTTCTGCACATCTAGTTAACAATTGCCCATTAGAACCATCTGATAAGCTTCTTGTTGAGGCATTCACATCATCATCCCTCATTGACAATATATTACTAGAATTTTGACTACTTGAAGAATCTATAGATATGTCATTTTTGTTTCTGTGATCTAACTCTGTACTTTTTACATTATTTTTAGCTTTGTCATGACTGTTGTTTTGTTGAGGCTCAGCATTTGGCACAGAATTGTAACGAGATGGAAGCCACTTTAACCAGTCCCCTCGCTTCCTTACCTTATCACCCTGGAAAAGAGAGCACAGATTCATGTAAGCATACATAAAGGCAGAAACTACAACTTTATGTAACATAGATACTCAGACCCATGTAAGTATATATCAAATGCATTAAATGTAAAACAACATCCCAAATTAAGAACTTCAAACCTGCACTTCAACCATATTTGAGCTCCGTAGCACATCAAGAATAAAATTGATATTAGTTGTCATGTTGCGGACCTGCAAACAGGCAGAATTAGCATTCATTTCGCAGACATGGTCCTCCTAAACAAGAAAACATAAATCACTATGACATAAGATGACCAAGGTCCTTCAGAGACAACTGAATTTGTTATACATAACTTACATGTTCAAATTTAATGGCATCAGATTTAAGTGTGTCATAGTGTTTCCAGTTTTAGTGGTATTTAGCTTACAAAATGACGATCGCTTAGGCATCATAGATGGCATAAGCACACAAGACATTGACATAAGGGATTAAATTTCCACAGACATCTCAATGAAGCCTCGAGTTCATCATCCTGTTAAGAAACCCTAAAACAAGCAGTTGCTCCCAGGGTTGCATAATTACACCATGGAGAATCTGTTCTTTTTTTTTGTTTTAAGTGTGTGTTTCCTGCATATAAAAGGATTTTCTTTTCATTTTGTTGTATTATTTTATTCATTTCTTTTCATTTGTATTTTTCATGTTGCATTATTAGGTGCAGTAGAAATAATCGTGGTCAATGGAATTATTTCATTAAAAAAATTCTATCATCATTCATTGATTTGGATATCTACATTACCCATTCATTATTGTCATATAGAGATAATCATAATTTATTTGTCTACATATTTCTGAATTTATTTCTTGCACATAGCAATTATTATCAATTTCAAATTATTTGTCGCACCGTTGCACGTAACAATTGTGTTTACTTGTACATATCATTCGCATTGTCGCACATAACAATTGTATTTACTTGTACATATCATTCCTTTTATATCGATGTGCTTTGTAATAATATCGTAACAACTTTGTTAGAACTACTTTCTACTTCATGCATGCTATATCTATATTATAAAGTTACAAAAAAATTTCTAATAACTTTTTGAAAAAAGTACATGTTATAATTCTGTGAGTGCCTTTGAAGCAATCTCCTTGCTGCGACAGAGCAATACATTAAAGTGGAATGGGAATGGAAAGATTATAAGGCAACCCCTCAGTCCTCACCCATTCAAGTGGATCAAATCGAAGTCCTAAATTCTAACAACTTTGACTACTCTTACTTATACTAAAAATGCAACGCATGGTTTTGATCGGAACTTGAGTCAAAAACAACATACAATAGCATATCCCTTTTGTTTAGGAATGATGAGCTTTTTCTTCGAACGCCACTCTAGTACAATATAAGAATGGGTTAATCTATATAATACTAATGCTGATTTTTTAAAGTGCAAAGTAAGATGGGTCACGGAAGGGATGTGATTTTTGATATATTTTATTTTAATATGAAATAGGTACCAACAAAACACCTGCCATACAAATGATATCTTTAAGAGAATCATTCTGAATATGCTTAGTTTGCCATGTGTATAATGCACATTGAGTATAAGCAGGTAATTCATGTGTCATCACGAGCTAATTATAGAAGTGGAAAGAGGACTCATCGACATGAAAACTCATCATGTCTACACGTTGCGCCACACCCCATTATTTTTCTTCTGGTTTTGATTTGGAAGAATGCAGAGGTTCTGCCCCCTTATGTTATGTCATTGCAATTATTTGTTGAAAATTGAAATCATCAAATATCATCTTTAAATCTCCTCATATAATAGTGGTTGGTGCAAGGTGAGTCCTGTTTAATCTTGTATGATTGTTGATGTGTGTAAAGTTTGAAAGTTTTTTCAATGGAAGAACGGAATTGATATGAATTGGTCTGGTTAGGTATAAAGCACAAAAGCCCTGCCAAACCAGAGTTTGAATTTGGTAGATTAAATCCTAGTCCACAAGATCAAGATGCTCCACTGTTTAAATTGAAGGAATCCAAGATTATGTTCAAGGAGGAAGCTTTTTCTACCAGGATTAAATAAGTTGAAGGTTCTTCTAGATTTAGTTTAGGCCACAAGAATTTTTTAACTCTAACCCCTCTTAGCTGCACAAAAACAATATCAAACAAAGCATCAGGATTATTCATAACAAGTATGTGTAGATCATTTATAAAATTCGTCTAAACCTTTTTGACCCTATCTTCAAGTGCTGCAATTCAGTCCAGAATTGTTCCTTTGGCTTCTGCTTCCTCCAACACAAACCTCATGGGCTTACATCTTTTCTCTAGTCTTTTATCAGATGACTCCATTTCCAAAGTTGCAGATTGTCCACTCATTGGTGTTGAGTAATTTTTACCTTCCGAATAATCAAGCTGCACTGAAAATACTAAAAAATGAAATATCTTTACAAAATTACATGACACTACTTCTGCTGATTGTATTTTCATTATAAACACTCATGTCTTGGGGGTACTTACAACAATGTCAAGCTGATTTATTCTGGTCAAGATAAGGGTATCCAAAGAAGTTGGAGACACTGGCTAAGTCCTTTGCCCGTGTGCAATTATATTATTATCCAACTGCTATGATATGATATTTTTGCTACCCACCTGATCTGAGATCTAAAATACCCCTTCTCCTCATCTTTTCCTTTGGGCTTGATGGTTTTTATATCCTGCAATTTTTTTGGCCTAGAATTATCTAAGTTCCCAGATCTCGTCACCCATGTACTCCTCCCAAGTGATACATGAAACACCAGGGGATCATCATATCTCCAGTGTCTGCTGCTTTCAATTATCTCCATGAGTATTGCACGGCAACATAAAATAATTCTTCATCAAGATTAAGAAATGAGAGATATATAGCAAGGGTTTGATGTGCAGTTACAAACCAACAACAAAAACACATATTGCCCAACTACAGCAATCAACAAATAAATAAAGATCACAAAAAAACTGCTCACAAACAGCTGACCGACGACCATCCAGGAGGATCTCTCCCACTATAGAAACTCCTACAGCGTAACAATAAATTAAGATAGCTAATATACTTCATAAAATCCTCTACAGAGACACAATGTTGAATGTGATGTTTTACGCAAACAAGAACAATAAGAGACATAGAAAACATGTTAATATCGAAAGAATAAGCATTAATGATTTATATTATACTCAAATGCAAAACTCACCATGAAAAATGACAGTAGATAAACGGTGTAGTTGTCAACAAAAGTAGGACTATCGTAAAAAAATACATTCAGAAGATTGAATTATTTGTCATCAGATATTTCAAACCAAGAAAGAGCATGCCAGTTCAAAATAAACATCTAACTTGCACACGAGGCTTTAAGGCATGTTTTGAACCTTAATATAACCTTGGATAGCCTTTTGGAAAAGAATCCTGTATAATGATTACTGATAGTTCCCACATTTCTGGTGCTTCCATTTCAATATTAGATAATCCAGTTTACCATATCTTCAATGAGTCCAATGTCTGTTTGGAAAAATAAAGGATCTCTCCTTACCAATTTATTTGGATTCACTACAAATAATACAATTAAATGTGTGTTTTAGTAGGGTTTTTCACACATAAAGAAAGAGAATCTATCACACACTTCCATTTGCTTACATGATTCTCTAAGATATTTTCTGCATAGTGTGACTAGATTTTAAGGGTGACAAATTGGGGCGCTAGTGTTTGAGGCGTTTCACTTACAATCCAAGTTACTTTCAAAACAGAATAATAGGATAGAAGGAAATGACACATTCATATTTGTGATTTACTCCATTATGAGCATTGAACTGGTCTATAAAACAGTAACACAAGACATGATGAAAATGTGAGTGTCTTTCATAATTATTTATTGCAAATTTGCAATGTACATTGATCACTCTATGAATATGATATGGGCCCAAAAATTGCAGTGAGTGATCCCTCCCATAATTTACATAGAAATTTATAGACGCAACTCAGTAGTAATGGTTAAGGACAAGAGGTTCCCCGTATAATTATAATTAAATCAAATTTAAGAAGTGTTCTTACATGAAGCATATTCCTCTTATTTTTCCTTTACAATGTGTTATCATTAATTTAACTATATGTAGACAAGTACAAAAATGCCACTTTTCAAAATCAGTATACGGTGTTCTTTGGTTGGGATAATTCTTGGCAAGCTTCCTCAACTGCCATAAGAGGCAAGCTTTAAGCATGAATGCTCAGTTAGGTAATAATGGTTCAAACGCTTGCTTAGGTGTAAAAACAAATGATTGAACAAGCTTATACAAAAGGTGGAATGTTGTATCGTGGGATTGATAGAGCCTAAAGGGAATAGATTAAAACTGGCCCCTTCTGTCCTTGTACAATCAAATGAATAAAGGAATTGTTCAATGTCCCCTCCAGACCAGTTTTTACCATACTAAAGATATGTGAATTCAAACCATTCTTAAAATGGGCCCCTTAATGTCCCATGAAGTCCATAATGAGGTTCACTAAAGACTATTCCTGATATTATAATCATTAAAGACATCATTATTCCTTATAATTTTAGGTATAATATTGCCTTCACCTCTTAAAATAAATAAATCTAGAAGCACAACTACAATAGTGTTTCCTCTTTCCAAAAAGAGAGCACTTGGGTCTTGTGCTGAGTAAAATAAAGGTAGTACAAATATCTTAAATACATATATCTGAAAATCACCAAGAGATATCAATCTCAAGGTGCATATCTTGGATTTGTCACAAACTGCATTGATCAGTGACTCCATTACCTTATCTATTAATTTCCCACTGGCTGGTGATAGATGGCCTCAATCTAGCTACAACAATGTGTTGGGCTCAAAAAATCTTTCCAGTAAAACAAAGCAGGCTCCAAACTCCACCATATGCCCAAGATATTATAATTTTTCTATCAACTTCTCCAAGCAAGTAGAAAAAACTATGACGGTCAAATAGACATCAAATTTAAAGTCAAGCATTAATTGTTAACATCTCATAGTCAATACAGTCCACCAACCCTAGCAGAATTAACATGTAGTTTTTGTTTTCCAACAAATCTTCCATTAACGTTGCTTGCTGACATGCTGTAAAATGTGATCTTGTAAGACTTTGCTTTCCTGAGACAATTAGACTTATATGGCTTTTTTCATTTGTGTAAAGATAGAGGTCCAGCTTCTTGACTTTTAATTTAACCAAATCAAAGAGCTACCTGCTTCAACCATGAAAAGTACCCGCGCACAATTTATTGTCTGAAATATTTAAATGTATATGGACTTCATGATCCTAATATTTCAGCTAATGAAACCTTAGAAATTCCTGTGCTACTTGCTAAGCCCTTTCCCCAATCATTTCATCTTCTTCTATATTTCATAATCCTGAGTCCTGACAGAGTGGTTAGTGATATCTTCACAATTCCTTTGATTATCATTTTGTGGGGCCCTTTTCCCCTTCCCTTCACCTTGTTCGGAATTGTTGATCAGGCCATTAATGAACTTGCTCATCTTTTCTTATCTTCATTAGTTTTCTTTGTTTTCCTCTTCTTTTGGGGGTGAGTAGCACACTTGCTCATTCCCTCTTTCCCCTGTATTACAAAATCACTGAGAATCATCCTTGACACATGGTTCTAGTTTTTAGTTACTTTTCAAAAACCTAGGGTTCTTATTAGCCTAGCACATTTTCTATTGTAATAGCATGTACCGTCAGGTCCCATTATTCAACTTCACTCATTTGTTGACATTTAATATAATTCTATCTCATTTAATTTCAATAATTTGTTTCATTTCCCTTCAAACTTATCTAGGTAACATAGGTTACAAGCCATCTTTCTCTCTTTTTGCTAAGGGTTTTAGGGTTTAAAGGTCATAACCTCCTCTAACTTAACTTATCTATAACCCAGTCTCTCCTTATTGAAAATATATTCAAGCATACACCTTTTGAAAGCTCTTAATGTCCTACTCCCAATGAACCTAGTTACACTTGATTTAAAGCTGCATTCAATAGTTCATGTCACTGTGATTGTAACATCCTCCACAATCTATAGTTTTAAGGCTGAAACTGTGAGTCAAACTTTTTGAACCATAACTTGGCCTTCTTTGCTCCAAAACTAAAAGACAAGTTTCATGTGAAGTCGCAGACCCTCCTCTTTCCAATAAAACCAATTCAACTTAATCAAGTGATGTAAGACTTGTCGCTCTTCGAAACAGATGCACAGACTTTGTGAAGCATTTTGACTGACACAACACCCAACATTGTGTGGCTGATATTGTTCTAAATACAACATAAGTATGACAAACACTACATCATCAAAAAGATCAAGATATCCTCTATGCACTTCAAAATGGAAATTAATATTAATTGTGAAAGAACCCAATATCATGGTAAATGTACTCAAAACTCGAATATGGTCAATGTACTCAAGAACCATGATAAAACCTTAGTAATGGACTGAGTACATTGTTAAAAACTAGGACACGTGCAATAATAGACATGTTGGGCCAGTTGTTCAATGTGTCACAGCAACATTAGCTTTTCTTACAAAATGGCAACTAGACAACCAAATGATTGTACTTTGCTTTTGTGATGCCCATACTAGTGAACAAAAGTATAAACTATAAAGAATCACTTACAAGAAACTAGGTACCAAATGCGGGACATGTTTGAATCCTTTGGCTGCACATAGTATGTTGTAAGGCATAAAGAAGGGTAAATATACAGACAGGCCACACTTCTAAGAACATAATGGCACAAAGCTTCTAAGTTCCAACACTGCTGCATTCCAATGTATTGTCAAGTAAATGAATGTTAAGTTCTTGTATGATAGTATGATTTGTAAAACCTTTATTGTAGAAGTCTAACTCATATTCAAGCAGCCCCAAGCAAATAATTATACATTTATTGGTCTGGAACTTTATTCAAAAATATCTTCAGCTTGCAGTTATGTCTTCAAGAATATCTTCAGCTTGCACTTAAAGTAATGAAAATAAAGAAAAAATAAAAACACGTACAAATCCCAAAAGTTCCCAAAAAATCAAAAAGATAACAGAAAACAACACTTATCTAGAATATATATATATATATAGTGTATGGCCGTACCTTGGGTAAAACAATCGCCGTATCGGCAAACAGTACTCAAACACGTACCCAAAACAAACGGGCTACTTAGAAAATATTATTAATACACTGTTTCATTCAGTTTGGACTATGTTTACAGGATACTGCTGTAGAGGATCCTGGATACGATACGAAACGTCATGGGATACGGATATGGCGAGGTTACTCAGGATACGCCCAAGATACTTCCCTGGGCCTGTGGACACGTTCTTTTTTTTTTTTGTTTTTTTTTCAATTTCTCCTAATGAAAAGTCAAACATGGACTTCAAAATACAAATTAAAACAAACTAAAGTGGATAAAATCATAAAAGCATATACCCATGGTATGTAATCCATTGTGTTCTAGATTCATGGTTTTGAGAGGAATGCCAGAATGATTTCCCTTCATTCTTGGGTTTGTAGATGTTTTCACTCAGATAATTTTTGATCTTATGGAATACCAACAAGAAGAAAATCATTGCATATCCAAAGCTACTTTTTGCATATCCTGCAATCATTGCAGTCCAGGAGACCGCATCTCTTTGAGGTATTTTGTGCATACCATGCAACCATTGCAGTCCAGGGGACGACAGAGGTGTGTAATTTAATCTATATGGTGACGCATGAGTAATTTCCTCTACTAACTAAACTAAGAAAAAATCTGTCAAGTTACTGATTTCCTTCAGGATCTCAGCCTTTTAAGCAGAGGTAGATAAGCTATAGATGATGCAGTTTGCTACAGAAGATATGAATTACATTATACTCTACTGTTACATGATATAGATGGTGCAGTTATGAGATACTGTATAGTTCTCAACACACTAACTGGGCCTTGAACATTGATTCACAGTGTTTTTGAAATAGAAAAGATTCAAACCGTGCCTTGGGTAATTTTCTGAGTTGTCTTTATTTTTGTCTGTACATTGTAACATTTGCACTATGGACCTATTATAAAACTAATCTAAGTTTGACCGTTGAATATTATGATATTTGGCATTGAATTATGAGTATGTTTTTTGGTTATTTAACTTAATTTGTTTCATTTATGCATATTATGTGGTTAATTTTGCTTATATGGCTATATTTTTATATTTTATATTTTTTATATATATTTTTGTACAGCCATATCCAAAGCGTATCCAAACCCACAAAAAAAAACCCCATATCCACGTATCCGATTCTCGTACCCATATCCATATCAGCAACTTAGGTTTGGTGTCTAGGCACATCTACCATGCGACTATGCTAATATAAAATGTTCTAGCTCAATAAGTATTTAAGTGCTCTGATCATATTTGAATGCACTTGTAAGTAGGCCCTCCTCTGTGGGCATGAGCACTGTAATAAGTTTGGGTGCAACTTGTCAACTAGAATGGCCAATCCCTGCTATTTATAATGTCAAGTCTTATTCACAATTGTGAAACAATGGCTCAAAATACTGGAGCTTCACGTGGCTAAATCTACCTTTGCATAAGCCCCTACCTAGGAAGCAATCCATTTCTATATGACTCATCTCAAACAGGTGAACCCTTGCCTTCATATTTTCATTCAAAAGCACAACCAACATTTCTGGAATGGTTACATGGTCACTATTGCATCACATGTAAAATCATAAATGTAATTGAAACCTTTGCTACACAGATATTGCTTTAATCTATCTATTTTTTATGCATGTGCTCCCAAAAAGATATCTGGCTAAAGGAAAGTATAGCTTGTTGTAATGATTCCAAGATAAAACAAAGTAAGAGACCAAGTGCGTCAATCCAACCCCTATTAGTAGTTAAGTGATTCATTTCTGTAGCTGGCTGATGAAGCACTGGATCCAGTGGCACAACTTTAATGATCAAGTAAGGCAATTGATGCAAAAAAGTAAGATTTATTCCAAAAACCCTTACCCGGTTGAAATTTGCAACAATTGTGATGGGCACCCATCCTTGTGCATCCATTTGTGAGCGCAAATAAATGTCTCTACATAAATTCTCAACACTGCAACAAAACAAAGAAAATTACAATTCAAAACAGTAGCAAAAGAAGTTCCATAAGATTGTACAAAATTAAGAACAGTACATTCAAATGACTCTTGAAAATGGACCGTAAATATGGCTTTGAAAAGAGCACACCTGAAATAGTAATCAATTTGTTTGATAACACGTGAAGATAAAGGTTCGGGCATAATAACACTATGAGGAGGAGGATGTGCAAAATAAGGTGCACCTCGTATAGGCTCCGGAGGTGCTGCTGGGACATAGTACATTGGCCCAGCTGGACCTAAAATGATATACTGATTTATAAGTTGAAGAATCAAATAATATGCTATACAATTAACAATTGAAGAAACTCAAATGGATGAATAAATCTGTTACCATAATTAACAAGTGTTTTACCATGAAATCCTGGAGTATTTATATACCCTGGAGGAGCTGGACCAATAAAAGGTGGCGGTGGTGGTGCTGGCCTGGAAAAATTTCTTGGTCCAACTCTTGATTGCAGGCTAATGTTATCTCTTGCATTATAGGCTCGCTGAGAATGCCACCCATGGTTATGGAATCTCCCTCCCTGCTCCCGCATATTGTTGCGTCTGCTAGGAAAATTGTTTGGAAATGCATTTGCATCGCCTCGTGGAAAGGATCCATCAACTCTCTGCTGCTGAAAATTTCTAGCATGATCTGTACTCCCGGGACCTGACATAATTCCTTTAAATCCAGATTCCATGCCACCAGGACCCTTAAAAGCGGTATCAGGATAAACTTCTGGATTAGGAATCAGATGATTTGGTCCACTAGGCAAGATGTAATCATGCACTGGTAAAGGAGGCACGGCTGCAACTGGATAGAATGATGGTGTCGATACTGCTGGAGGCATTCCATTAGCAGCAGCAGCAGCACGCCTGCCACCTGATTTCTGCCTGTTTAAAGATAATGTTGGATTCTGAATAATGTTTCCACTGCCACTACTTGGTGCTGTGGATACCTGTAAAAAATAACAAGAACCTTAGATTTATAAAATCTTGGATACAAATAGAACATGCATTCCAGAAGCTAAATATATAGGTCATCCACTGAAAATAATGATAGAGAATTCAGGTTAATGAATGCGTTTTCCAACGGACCCATATAAAAGCATTACCAAATTGTTTATAAAATGAGGATAAAATAAGGCATAGTGATTACAAACCTAGCAATCCATGATCTCAACGTTCCTCACATTGCAGTTTTTTTCCCAACAATTGTGGAAAGAGTATATTCCAAGATAATATCCAGACAAAACGTTCTGTCCTTATTGCATTTTCAAATGAAAGTCAAAATTTACTATGTGAACACAGCATGTTCTCAGATAAGTGGCAGAAATTGTTATCAGGTGTACCATTTGATGTAAGGCTATCTTTTCCAAAATATACAACATTTACACCAAAAAGGCGTCTCTCAGTCTTATATAAAATGATAAAATTTCATATAAGACTAAAGACTATTATTACAAACACAATAAGAAACATCCAAACAACAATATTGTAAGAAGCAAGGCTGCATTGCCCCTGCTAAGTATCAATGAAAGGCATAATGCTGTGATGTCCCTAATTCCCAGCAGGGCATAGTATTTCTCGAAGATGTGCAATGAATCTAATGCAATGCAGTATGAAAGTTAATAATTGATAGGAGTTTTTGCATCACTAATTGAGAATTCCCTTATTCCCAGCATGGCATACTAATTCCAGAAGAGGTGCAATGAATCTAATACAATGCAGTATGACAGTTGATAATTGATGGGAGTCTTTGCATCAATAATTGAAAAACATGTTTCAGTCTACTAGACATGATTCACATTGAAGGAAAGATCATAGATTATGTAAAAATTGTATCTCTAGAGAGTTGTCTGTTGTGATTCATAATTGCACCTATGCTACAAGTACAAAACGGTATAGAGCCATTCCCACATATTAGAAATGGATCTGCAGTGCATTATACAGTGTAATTTTGTGCCTGCATAAGCATGTACTTTCTAGAAAAGGTGTAATGAATCCAAAATAATGTTGCAGGAATGTTAATAAATAAATTTTGAGATTATTAAATGTTTTAGATCAATTATTGGATAGTGCATTGCAGTCTAATAGACATGACACACATTAAATAAATTGCCCCTTTTTGTAATATTGCAAGGCATAATACTATGATGCCCCTGGCTCCCAGCATACCTTAGTATTTCTAGAAGAGAGGTGCAATAAAACTAAAGCATGCAGTAGAAGAATTAACAATTACAATAAAACTAAAACATGCAGTAGAAGAATTAATAATTAAAGGGAGTATTTTGCAACTAGCATGGCATCGTATTTCTATAACAAATTTCCTATCTTGACTCATTATTGCTCCGAAATTCAAAGTTTAGAACGATGCAGATACATTCTCGTATATTTGAAATGACTTTAAAAGTTCTCTACAGTACAATCATGTGCCAATCCTTTGTAGAAGCGGTGTGATAAATCTAAACTAATGACAGAAGAATGCTAAGATATCTAGATTTATAGAATGTTTTGAATCAATTGTTGAAAAATGCATTCCAGTCCAATAGCCTTGCTTCTCATTGTAAGGCATAATACTATGATGCCCCGGATTCACAGCATAGCATGGTAATTCTAGAACAGAGGTTCAATGAATCTAATGCAAATGCAGTAGGAAAGCTAATTGGATATTGTATAGCAATGCATGTCTAGAACAGATGTGCAACGAATCTAAAGCAAATGTAGTAGTAAAGTTAACAATTGAATGGAGTATTTGGCATCAATTATGGGGAACCACATTCCAGTCCGATAGCCCCAATTAAACCCAAAAGAATTATAATAAATTGGGTACCTGGGTTGCAGTTGTGCTGTCAATCGCCTGACTAGTAGACTTTGGAGGATCCGTTGATTTTGAACCATTCCGGGCCTCTGCGAGAGGTGGCCAAGCCTCAGCTCCCATAACTGTTGCCGAGTTTCCAGCCTGCGGAGCTGTCGCACTCGATCCATCGGAGGGCTTCTTCCATGCAGGCTTCGCCGGCTTGACGTTTTCCTCCTCCCCGCCACCAATCTCAACTTGTTGCTGCTGATCGTCCGCCTTGCTAGAAGAGCTCAACTCCTCGCCTTGCTTGACCTTGTCAGACGGCACCTCGACTCTCTCCTTATCATTAAGCTCAGGGTTATGAGCTCTGAAGTGGGGTTTTGAAACATCGGCCGCACCGCCGCGGACAACCTGTGACCAGGCGCTCTTGTTGCCACTCTTCGAGCCTTTTCCAGAGCTCTTGCCGCTCTTACCAGTGTTATTATTACTGTTGCTGATATTGCTGCTGCAGCTGATGTTGATGTTGATATTGTTGTTGTTGTTGATTTCCGCGGCGGCAGAGTAATCCACCGGCAGAGAGGAGCCACCAGACTCCATGGCCGTGGCCATGATCATAAGATTATGATCCCGCACCGAAGGAAACCAATCCTTTCTTATTCCAATTAATAAGATTATTTCTTCTACAATTACTACAAAACCTTCAAAACTTGATCCGAGAAAAAAGCATCACACGCGAATTAAGGAAGCGAGAATGTACCTCATTGGAGGTGCAGGTGCAGATTATTTATCCCTCGTCCCCTTCCCCTCCCCCGCCAATTACGTTCTTTTCCTGCGACAGCTGCTAACTGGATTCGAACTCGCGATCTGACGAATTGAAAGGGGGTTTATTTAAAGAGGAAAGGGTTTGGACTGAGGGAGGGTTTCAGGGTTTCAGAGCCTTTAGACACAAAATAACGCAAAACAAGACAAACTGCACAACAATGCTATACGAAGCAGAGACCCGCGCATCGTTCACACCAGGCGCACTTAATCCCCCAACAACAAAAGAGGCCCTCCTTCTGTCACGAATAGATACATATCAGAAAATTATTTTTATTTTACGCGTATATAAATATATATACATACGTGTGTGTATATCCATCCAATGCATGCGCTCCTCCGATTAATAAAAACTGTTAGCTTATTCAGTAACTAGGTATAGTCCCCTATATTTAAGAGGTTTTTAAAAAATAAAAAATTGGTATGCATTTTAGATTTGGGGTATCTAAATTTAGCGGTACATTTTTTCCGGGTTAGGGCAGAATTTGAATGCTTTTGTTGACTGTTTGAAACTTAGATGGTGACGACGACTGCTTAAGGGGTTTTTATGATTAAAAAGATGCCTCATTAGGGTTGGGGGTTTTCTCATCTAAAGTTAGTTGCCTTTTTCCTCTAATGTAGTTGGTGTGCTTTTTTAAGTGTGTGGGTCACAAGCGTTTAAGGATGTGCTTTTTATGTTGTCCATTTTTCATTTTTTATTTTTTTTAAAAAAAAAGATGTCTGCAATATGTATGTAAATATTTGATTTTGGTACAAAGTAGTTATGGGAGAGGTCCACATGTACCTTATTTTGACGCTATTTAAGTGTCATGTCAATATTTAAAATATACATTTCTTGATGATTTATAATGTTTTCTATTTATTTTATTTTTTAGGGTGCGACATGTCAGTACGGTGTCAATATAACAATCATTGTGCAAGAGGTTATTATAATGTGAATTTATAAGTCATATCGATAAGTGATAAATAGAAATTCAAAATAGTGAGAGCTAAAAGTTGTGCATTTAAATTGTGTTTATGAGAAGTATTTTCACATTATACATGGACCTTGTTTGAGGTGCTCCAGTAATGGCAGCTCACTCACTACCATTCAACAATGTATTTTGGGCATTGAAGGAGCCTATAGCCACAGTCTATCACCCCCAACTTGTTGGTGAAGGCACAAGAACCATGTATGTTCACTGCACAAATGTCAGTGCAAATGGATGTTCATTTCAGAGATCTAAGGTAAACTATAGAGCAAATCATTTACGGATTACCTAAAGATGAAGAGTGTGTGGAAGATAAATCATAACGACATTTGCATCCCCTTGAAGCACTCACCTCTCTCCTTGTTACTATGGTTGCACCCTTTTATTTTCAGGGTTTTATTCTTACTCACTATATGTTATACACCATATTATCTACACAAAACCCTCAATATATTAATGATTATAAACTTCTTAAAAACCTACTCCCATTTTTTATGTGGCATGTTTTTGGGTTTTCTTTCATGACTTTTTTCTTGTTGTTGACCAGTACTTTATGCGGTGGTCTTAGGGTAATAACCAAGGTATGAGGGATATCCATTCCGCCAAATTCATTTGTGTCACGATCTCGACCTCGTTCATTATATCGTCGCAGGTTTTGCGAGTAGCAACAATTGATCCCATAATGACTCATTTTTTAGGTTTCTTTTATTGCACCTTTTTTTTTCTTTTTTTTATTGCACTTTTTGTTGGGTTTTATTTACCTTAAATTTAACCTATAATACATTTCTAATTTTTTATAAGGGGAATGTTTAGTATATTGTGTTTTGTTGTTTTCTATATTTATAATAGAAGGTTTGAAATTTTGCATACTGTAAATTATATGTGAAATTCCTTTCGAAAAATATGCAAAAGTTTATTTAAGAATATCAATAGTAAATAAATGAAAACATCATCATAAATTAATAAATAAAAAATTAAAATGTATAAAATATCACTAAAATTAGCACAAGAAATAGAAACTACAAAAACTCATATATAGTGTTATTTATATTTTGATAAGAGAAAAAAATTTAAAAAAAAAACTCAAATATGATGTATTTGTATTTTGAAAGTACGTTTTAGATGCATGCTCATTTCACTACGAGATTATATGTTCAAAGTGTACTAAGAAAAAGTCAACACTTTTTTTAAGTTATGTTATTCTAGACTCTAAGGCACATAGAAAGAATTTAGAAACAAGGGTCGAGAGCACCAAATCCTTGTGGAAGTTAGGTGTAAAGAGAAAAGCGATTTGAGCCATCCTAATTATTTTTTAACAATGAAATCACCTTGAATGAACAAAATTATTTTAAGTAGCCACTTGAACTTTTGTCATATAAATCAAATGACTATCAGAGACAGTTACATTGCATGGGTTTCTTTCCCTATGAAAGACTTTTATTTATTGTTAATATTTTTGGGTTCTAAAACAAACTAGATCAAGCCAAGAAGGTTAGATTTGGATTACAGTTGTTTCTAATAAGATTCAGATTTCATTGATATGGTGTCCTTTAATGTTTATGCAAGACATTGTTCAAAAAAATCCCTTAAAATGAATAAAAACTTATTCTTAATACTATAACATTTATCAACATTTACTCTTCATCATATTTAAACACATGAATATTAAAATTGTACCTTTGAGGAAGGAATGCAAAAGTATAAATATTACAAAATTGTATGGGCATTCATCAAATGATAACTAAGGAAAATTGTGAGGGTTGGAATATGTGTGCGTGTGTGTGTGTGTGAGTGAAAATGTGGAAGCATATGATATCTATATGAATTATTTGTCAAAATATATTAATAGGACGTGACTAAATAGGATATGAAATATCGGTTCATTATTCACAATACCATGACGTTAGATACACAAAATTTCATATTAATGCAACCTCGTTTCCAAATTACAATGAAATTATTACCAAAAAATGGTGTGTTGAGATTTCTATATGGTTGATATAAAACATCATTGCCATAACAAGTTTTAAATTTTAAACAGAACAATGAATTCCTTTTAATACTCATTATTACCATCACTGAGCCCACAATAGAATATTACTTAAGCAAATACCTATAAATGTTTTATGAATTTGCCATTCCTAGGCCTAATTTCACTAATATCATTAAACCCATATATTAAAATTGGAATATCAACTAATTTCAGCCAAGGTTAAGGCTTTGATATAGATATAAATATAACAATAGGTTTCAAAGGATTACCATTATATCCTATCGAAAATAAATTTTGTACGGAAAACATGGAATATAGAGTTCTTAGAGAAGGCAACAATCACAGGAAAAACCCTTTTGCCAATAACGCCAACTTACTAAAAGTCAGACTTATCAGTGTAAAATAAGTGTTCAATTGTAATTAAGATTATGTTTAAAATAAGATTCTTTCTAATCACTTTCTAATCAACCATACAATGGTGCATAGAGTGGGAATAAAGGAAAAGAGGTAATACCTATTAAATGTGCATACAATTGTGTGGATATACTTGTTAGCATGATTTATCTAAGAATTGCTAGCTATAATAGTGTTTCTAGAAGACAAGGCTAATGGAAGTGCCCTTAAATTGGGCATTCTACCATTCAAAAATTCCCTTTTACTCGTTAGTTTGTATGTTGTACAATCACCTCCCTCTAAGGGTTACATTTCATAGAATTTGTTAACGTTCTGCTATACAAATATACTGACATAAAAAAGATATTGTATTCATGCTTAAAAAATTTATGGAAATTTTGAATTGATCAACAAGTACAAATATTTAATCGTGTAACCATAAATAATATATATCATGTTACTAAATATCCCATATAGACATGAAAAATAACCATAATACAATGGTATTATATTATTTTAGTCATTTGTAAAGCACTGCAATTACAATCAAATTGTCAGTCTCAAGATAAAAGTATAGTGAATGGATAAATCTAAGAAAGGAAAGAAAAGTTTCTTTTAGGGTCCACCATGCATTGGGCATATGGGACCCCCATCCTCTACGCATCTGACTGTGTTTATACCATGAGGTTCACATACTCTACTCTTTTCCATACATACCTCCAATATCATGGCTATAAAAGGCCACCTCTTTTTCAACCTAATGATGGTAATACCATGACCACAGAGGGCAGTAGCATTAGGTTGTATCACAATAAGGATATAAACAAAATCGAAACTATAATATAAATTCCCCTGCATCTTCACAAAAGAGGAAAATGATATTTTCTTAATAGCATGAGAAGAATAGGGGAAGACCTACATAACTTACCTATAGGTCAAGAACCTTCATTGTTTGTCTAGTTCTTGCACTCTTTCTCTTGGAAGGTGGTGCTTTCTACTCTAGGTAAAAACTATGAAACCAAAAAACAAAAAAAACTGCCAAAAATTCAGTTTTCTTTGAAGGGTGACTCAATCAATGTTTTGTCGTCCTTATCCAACAATGACGCTACATCCTCCTTCTAATAGACGTTGCTTTTTTCTTCTTATAGAGACACTACCTCCATTATTTTGACAAAAATGTTGCCTCCATTGTTATGCCCTCCCCTGAGCCTTAATTTTAGAGTGATTAAATAATTTGTTACCCTAAATCGTATCCCTTTCAAAAAAAATTATCTCTTGAATTCCCACCTCCACAATCGTTAGGTCACTAATAGGGAATCCAATGGTTTTAATGATAGAAACATCATTAATGTCTTCTTAAAATCCATAAAATGGTAGTTCCATAGTATAATTTATTTTATTAGACATATGCCCTTTGTAACTGATAACATTAAAATGACTTGCATTGATTTAATTGAGAGCAAAACGATGCAGGTACCTTAGTTTATTTTAAGACAGGAATAACATCCAAAACTTTTAACCAATAAATGGACACAAAATAATATTATTCTATATGGAAATTAAAAACCCTGCAATTTACCCATGCAAAATATTCACATATCTTCCATCATGTAAATCAATGTATTTTTATTGGCTAAGATAATAGGGATTAAAAAATGGTTAAAGCAAACTGAGGGCAATAGTCTACTCTTCGAGGCTAATAACTGAAGCATAGCTAATTTGCATTTTATAAAGCATGTCATTCTAGGAATTCCATTTTTGTCATCATGCATTTATTATTTTTAAACTTCCTTAAAAATATATTTATGAAATGGAGAAAATAGGTTTTTCATTACATGTAAGTCTTTGAATAAAATAGGTTTTCCATTGCATTTAAGTCTTTCATGACCAACATACGTCTTGAAAACTTATTTGGGAATGATAATAGATCTATGGGTTAAATCCATGGAGTTTAAAAGTGTTTGATTTATTTATGGAAATCGATTGCCTTGTTCTTTGTAGTATTGAATTTAAGTCTTTGAAGAAAATAGGTTTTTCATTGCATGCAAGTATTTCAAGGCCACCGCACATCTTGAAAACTCGTTTAGGAATAATAATATATCTATGGGTTAAATTTATAGAATTTAAAAGTGCTTAATATATTCATGAAAATCGACTGCCTTGTGTTTTATAGTATTGAAAATTACTAGGCTTATGTTTTCCTAATCTTTTAGTATTCTTATTATTCATTAATTTAATGTTCTTTTATGCATAATAGAAAGAGTTTGATATAGTGAGATGAATGGATAGGCATTCAATCATTTATGTTATAGATTTAGTTACTATTAAAATGATGTTACCTCTTCTTTGAACTTGAATTTAAATGTACATACAATATATTATATCATTTTTTCTTTTTATCTATATGTTTTTAGGACAAACATTACCAACGTAAGTAATGCAGGCCTACAACCTATGATTATTTAACATTGAAAGAATGACTAAGATGGGTCTAGGTTATAGCTAGTATACAAATCAATCGAGCAAGACCCATTCATAAATATGACATGTGTAATTGGGGTTAAAATCTTCTATAGTGCAAGTGCTTGTTCACACCACATCTTTTCATTGTAGTCACTAGAAGCCCAGTGGCTTTTTTCTAATTTATTGAAGATGCATCCATGCCTTCCCAAGATGCTTCCCTCTAATGACATATCAAAGGCAATTGAATATAACTAGTGGACTTTAATAGTCGTCATGTATGCCATATTGATACGTGTTCTATGAAGTTATCCCATTCCACATAGAGAACATGTAATTATTTTCAAACTTGATGGTATTTTTGGATAAATCTTCTCAAGCCCCACAAAACCACAACACATGGGGAATGATAAAAACACCACAAATAAAAAAATCAAATGTGTTAAATGTCTGATATTTTCCTTTATTTATCATGATATTAGAAAATATTTAAATTATTGTAAGAAATCCAATGGCTCTGGATGTTTATTATTGAAACCATTTTTATAGAAATTGTGATCAATTTATGTGCTACTTTAACTTAAAAGAGCAATAATTTTTATTTTTATTTTAGATATCCAAATTTGGTACAAACCCATACTTTATGTCATTTATTGCACTTTTGTATGCATAGACTGTTGACAGTGAATGAGGCATCTATTGGCACGTTTTATTTGAAAATTTATATATTATGATATGTGAATTTGTCTATTGGTCATTTATCTTGAAGCTTTGTTGTGGGGATCCCTATTTTTGGTCTTTTGTCCTTTTGGACAAGTCCATGATAACTGGATATGAGTGACTTACAACCTTGTCTGTTTAGCACGGACTTGTCCAGACATAATTTTTAGAATTTATTTAGGGGAATGTTTCATTTTATTTTTATTTTTTGTCTATTAGGTTTTATCTTAGGTCGGCTTTTGCTTGTCAATAGGTCCCAAATTCAAAATTAAAACATATATAAGTACAAGGCTTCTCTAAGGCATCAAGGATGATTCTCCTCACTCTCAAAACCTATTAAAATATTTTCATGTTCTATTTATAGGTTTGTTGAAGCAATATTCAAGTTGAATCTTTATGTACATGCTTGTGTCAAGGGAAAGATAGGAGAAAGAACATATACTCTTGCATTCACCATTCCACACACATGCAAGTGAAAGAATTACATTTGAGTTTGAGCCCTCTTCAAAATATTGACAATGTAGTGCAACGCTTGGTATTTCAATGGGGATTGACCAAGGTCAATCCACTCAAGCCATATTGCCCAAATTCCCCTCCATTTGAATCCAATTAGGGTTTTATTATTGCAATTACTTTGTGCACTATCATGGATCTAAATATGCATCTATTACCCTAATTGATGAATGCACAGGTTGTGAAATAATTAGTTTAGTGTTACAATCAATATGGATAAGTCTACAATCAACAAACTCAAGTGCATTGTGTCATCATCCACTTATAATAGACCCATCAAGAGATATTTTATGTTTGTGTTTCAAACTTATCATCTCCATATTTCTACTTTCTCTATATGTGTCTATCTACAGTCTGTCACAATCACCTAGGATAAATCCATAGTCAATAAACTTAGGGGCACTATGTCATCTAATTACAACAAACATGACCTAATCCTATTTTTTATTGTGTCCCTGGTACTAAGCCTACACAATCACCTCTTATTATTGTTGACCAAATTTGACTTTTAAGTCAAATTGGGGCACCTATAGGTAAAATTTTGACTTTTAGGTATTTTAGAGGGTTAATAAAGATGTTACAAGGTGTTTGATAGGTTTATTTATGTCATTTAATGTTATACTAGCCTTGGTCATTAGTTATTTTAGTCCTTATATAATTTTTGGGTCATTTTGAGGTTAAAAAGGGTACATTTAATGACTTGTATAGATTTTTTGGGAAGTGTGAAGGTGTCAAAAGGTGATGTCACATCCCATGTGTCCTAAGAGGTCTTAAGTAACTGAAACCAAATGAAAAGTGGCAAGTTCCTCAAAAAAATGGCAGTTTTCTTGGGAAAAGAGAATAAAATGGCACTTGTATGATTCCTCGAGAAGTGTACCATATGGTAAATTATCATGGTATGTCTCTTCAAATCCATAAATCTTAGTTACATGCTTGTTTTGATCTATAAGTGCCATTTTTGGCTCAAAACCGTTATACTCCTTTTTAGTCCTCTTGGCAAGCAAAAGTGACCTTTATGTTTGTGCTTAGTACAGACAACTCAGGAGGTTTTAGATCAAACTCCTTGGGGAGGTTAAATTAAACTTAGATACCTTCATTTAAATTTAAGAAGTTTGAATAATGGTGGGCTTTGCTTCATGAACCATCCTCATGAAGTGGATTATACTTTTATGCTTGCTAATTTATGCACCATGCAGGTTTTGCTCTTATTTGGGAAAGTCCATATAACTTAGCTACCGATATTGGTTTCAAAGGATGTTGAATTTCCTCTTTAATGTTTTCCATGCCTAGTTTCATGTTCCCAGGTGTTTTTATGGGCAAATCATCTTGGGTTTGCAGACTGGTCTTATTAGAGATGACAATTATGTTTTCACCATTTCCAAATCTTCAAGCTTTGCAAATGTCTTCAGAGGGTTTTGATAGGTCTCTTTAAATGTTTTGAATGCAATATTTTTCCCTTCCTCTTTTCAACATTCATTTTGTAATCAATCTTCGTAGTTACAATCATATGCAAGAAAATACAATTAGGAGCCATTAATGTGCATATATAAATGTCATGAAGGAAGAAAATCATGTTGAAATGGAGGTTTTGAAGCTAGTTCCAAGAAAATTATAATTATTATAAACCATTTTGTCAATTGGAAGGAGTCTTGGTCTATTCATGAGGCCTAAACAATGCATATTGTCCATATTTCACTTTTATCACCTGTGCACTAAAATAACCACCTACAGGTGGTCTTGACAGAGGATTGAAAGGTCATTATGGAGCACTGAAACATGAGATGAAACTATATTTAAGGTCCTAACATGAATTAAAACCATGAATTCCATTTTAAAGGGCTAAGTTGGAAAATGGAGTGAAAATCACCTTCCAAAGGACTCATGATACTGTTCAGGCCTTAAGTTCCTAAAAGGGCAAAATAGCGGTCCAACCATGTTTTGGGATTATCATATTCCAAGGTTGCAATAAGTTTTGAGGCATCTAGATGGTTGTGTTTTTTAGCCTCTAGGAGGGACATGAACTCCACCAAGTTTGAGGGGAAGATTACCTAGGGAGAACAATCATTGAAAGGCCTAAAAGTGCCCATAAAAACACTAAAAATAGTCAGTAATTACCTACATGTATGAGCTTAAATAAACCTCTCCCCCTTAAGTTGAAAACACAAGCCATTTTCATTATTGAATGATTTGATATGGTCTAAGATACTACTAATGACCTAAGGATCACTTATAAAGGCTCATCTAATGTGATTTAGGCCCCATGTTCACCTACAAGACCCTACAATCACTGTAGACAAATAGGAAATCAAAACAAATGCTTTTAAGTGATAGTTTAGATCAAGCAAAGTGAAACACATCTATTCAAGCATGTGACAAGTGACTCCAAAGGACTCTAAATGGTCCCTTAAATAGTGTTTCAATCAAGACTCATGAAAATTAAACCTACAAGAAGCTAACAAGTAGAGTTTCAAACAGAACTAGGAAGGAAACTCAGTTTTAATTATCTTTAAGTGCTTGAAAAGAGGATGCAAGTGAAGTTAACATGTTGAAACTACATTTGAACTATACCTTAAAGTCATGATGATTTCCATGAACTATTGATAATGATAAACAATCTCACCTGGACCTCTTAAGGCCCTAACACACACCTACAACCCTGTGTATGACTGCGTAGGCAGTGAGCAAAAAGGAATAGGTCTAGGTGATGGTAAAACATGAAGATGAATCAAATGAATTCAAAAAATTACCAAATGACTCCAAGGGGTTAGAATAAGGTGGTGTATACAAACTCACCTACAAGTAAGGTTCCCAAGAGCAACATAGTCAGGCAGGGTATGCAAACATTAGGGTAGTTTTTGTGTTTTGGTAGTGTTTTGAGGCACCCAAGGTGAGTGTAGTCATACAATGGTGTGAAGATATTAGAGGAAGCTTATTAAAGGTTTCCAAAGTCTAATACATGCTTAAACACCTACAAGTAGGGTCTAAGTGGTT
Source organism: Torreya grandis (assembly GCA_037957365.1). Classification (NCBI taxonomy): domain Eukaryota; kingdom Viridiplantae; phylum Streptophyta; class Pinopsida; order Cupressales; family Taxaceae; genus Torreya; species Torreya grandis. The sequence continues at coordinate 451,252 of JARHVA010000907.1, read as the reverse complement.
TCAACACAGTCATTTACTTATGACTGGTTTTATGAGTAACCCAACCCCAATGTGTGAAGAAAATGAAAGGACATTGAAAGGTTCATTTATAAATGCTTAATAGAAGTTAATTTCAAGGTTTTCAAAATAAAACATGCATAATAACCTACAGGATCACTCTAAAAAGTAAAAACATAGTCTGCCTACTAAAAGAAACCCTGCACAGTTTTCTCAACAAGTCTGTTTTGGTTTTTTAAGGATTTGAAAGAGAAAAGGATGTCACAAAGGGATAAAATTCAATGTATAATGTCATAAAAACTTTAAGGACTTAAAATAACCATATATCCTAAGAAAACAAGGGAAGTACCCCCTGTTTTGTCTCAGACAAGGGGTACTTCCCCTTGAGCACAAACTGGCAGTTTTGAGAGGAAATGACAAAGTATGAATCCAGAAGATGTAGGGACATTACAAGAGGATTTGGAAAGCTAAGGTACACCAATATCAATCATGGAAAACAATCACAGAGGAGTGGATCTCAATAGAATATCCCAAACTACAAAGGTTGCAGTCATGACTCATGAGGCATGGTTATGCCTAAAGGCCAAACAAGGAGTTAGTTTCAATTATAGGTTTAAGAGAAATTTATAATGAATTATATAATGTTTAGTAGGTCACTATAGATGTGTTTGAACTATTATAATACAAGGAAAACTATCAAGAGTCATTTTGAGCTCTAGGGTATAATCAGGCCTATTAGGCAAGGTTCAAGCCTAAGGACAAATGGTAAGTCACTTGCATTTATAGAATAAGATGAACATCCACACATATTAAAATATGTTTTTAGGGTAGATAAAAATGTGACCAAGCTTTTGGAAGGTAGATAAAATGCAAAGAAACCATTTTTGGGCTCAAGACAATCTCAAACTTGTAAGAAACAAGAAAATAGGCTTGATAGCTTAAGTTTGAATGCTCACACCATTTTGGAGGGTTTGCATGGAGGATATAGGATTTTAGGGATATTTATGAAGGTATTAAACTATGAATTTGTTGAATTGGTTGGCAAATTCAATGTCAGGTTTTTATGAACAAACCTTAAGAGTGGAAACAAGCATAAAACCCTTGTTAAACCCTTGTAAGGACTAATTTGGAAAAATGGAGTTGGATAGCTGATATAATGGCATATTTTGCTCATAAAACATATTATAAATTGTATAATACTTACTCGGTATCCCTCACATGCTTTTTGGCAGTAGGAAATTGTACGAACAGGGGGTAAAATATGGTATTTTGACCATTTTTTATGTTGTATAAGATATAGAAAGAGTCTAAAGATGAAATAAAGTTTGGACTGAAGATTAATACTTATTATAAATCCCTATGTTAATTTAATTACTTGAATAAACTCCTAAGGGTTCAAACAATAGCTCTCATTTTAGCTAGTCAAAACTAGCATATTGGACAAGCTAGTGAGAAGGGTGGTAAGCTTCAAGTGGGGTGATTTTAAAGAATTATTGATGCCTCTAAGGCTCATTTAGGGTTTTTTAACTTTTAATACACTCCCTCCCATATATTTTCATGAGAAACTGAAGCCAATTTGAGGCCAAGTGTGCAGGGTGCATGAAAGAGGAGTTTTCTTGACAACAGATGATGATAGCTCATTTTGAGAATGTTCCAGATGACCACACCTAAAACCAATGCATGGATAGGAATGGATAAAAACTTAAAATTAATTATAATAATTGTACCTAATATTAATTAGTTATAAGGCATTCAAATAGGGATAATCATGAAGATAGTTTTTCTGATCCAAGACAAGGAGTTTTATGCCAATTTTCATGAAGTTTATGCCTTGAATTGACACTTGGGATTCTTGACCTTGCATAGTTCATCTCATATCCTATTATCACATATAATTAATTGATTTTATAAACTTTACAATTATCCTTGTGACCCTTGTACTTCTCTCTTATCCTCTCTCTCTTAAGTTCTATAAGAACTAGCCATTTTGGCATTGTAATGGATGCTCCTCTTAAGTATGGCAAAGCCCTGCTCATTTGCATAACATTTGATCAATAAGACTAATGATTTTTACCTTTTAATTACTATTTATAGGTGTGTTTTTCTGGGATGACGGATCTTGCTTAGTGAAGACTATGGATTCCTTAGCATGTTGTCTCATTCTTTCACCTTATGTGTAGTTGGAAAGCTTCTTCTTGTAGGGCATATGAAGCGTTCTAGGAAATGTCAAAGATTGAGTGAGTTAGTATTTTAATTAGTGTCATTCAAGGCCTCTTGTCTAGTCCTCTTAGCCTAAGACATTCATCCATAACCTCATAATGTAACATTGATGTGACAAGACATAGATTGGAGACGTGTATGTTCAATTTGTCCCTTGATTTCATGCGTAACATGTTATTGGTAGGAAGTCATCATCTAATTTGGTGTATCACCCCCCTTATAATAGTTTACTTTCAATTATTTCTCTCTCTTTTCACACCCTAATTTAGTTGTAGTTGTGATCTAAAGTGGTACATCAAGAGAGTTAGCCCTATCTAGAGATTCACCTTATTCTTAGGCTGCCTACAAGCTTAGAGGTGTTCTATTGTGCCATTTGGATAATGAGAGCTTTGAATCTCCTCAAAGGGGGCAAATCCAAGTGACAAAAATTATATTTTTCATAATCAAACATTCATAACAATCAATGACCATCCATGTGTGAACTAAGTACATTCATTCTTAGTGCTTTCCTAAAATAACAACTTTCTATATTTAGCAATTTGTCAAAATCAAAATAGTTGAATATTGTATATCTTTAGCATTTTGATATTTCTATTTTTACACCTATATATGTAATTAACACTTCTTAATTCATTTAAAGTTTTATCAAAAATAATTTAAAACATATTGATGAACCTGAGCCTTTGTTTTCAAAGCTCTACTTTTTTAGTTCATTTTTTGTTATTGTTTTTTTCACTTTACTTTGTTTTCCTAAAAATTGTGTTCCAACAATTTTAAAACTCATAGAAGTTATTAGTCTGGGTAAAGTGGTTGTCAGATATTACCTATGTCATGGTGGGAGGGGTATTTCCCCAATACTCAAGCCATTAGATAACAATGTACATGTATTTTAGTTTATATGTACCTCATGGTATATCAAAAACACTTGAGGTTTGTTTTTAATCCATAAGAAACCTTTGATCATTTTTTTTTGTAGTGCACTAGTAAGTAATTAGCCTCGATAGCTCTTAATGCACCCCATGAGATGGGATAGTGTGGCTACGAGAATGGTGGAATCCTCCATAGTCAGTGTCTTCATGGATGTATTCACTAGTTATGAATGGGATTAATATATCTACGAGCCTACAAAACAAACACACCTTATCGAGTTGCACCTATTGATAACATTACTTTTGATACAAATTGTTGTTTGTCAACCTTGAGCATTATATTTATAATATTAGATATAGTGTGTGTTAACAAATCTTAAATGGCTTCTCAACATGTATTTAAATTTGAAATGTCCAAGTATAACATGATCAACTCATCACTCTATAATGGGTTCCTCACCCTATCCATCACCACCACCCTCTACTAAAAAACAACTATGCGAAGAGGAAGCTCCGTTATTAGTTACTCACAATCTTAAATGAGATCAGCTTCTACGTTCATGATCCTTGAATATAACTAGTCTTGCATTTGGTGCTATGTGCTCTCTATACAACTATACAACTCTTAGAAAAAACTATGATCTAGATTAGTTAGTGGAACTAAAGGTAGCATTGAATGTCTTGTGAGTTCTACCCTCAACTAATCTTACTCAATGATGAGTGAATCCTACTCAACTACCATGCCTTCATGTGTCATTATCACTGCAAGATAGGCTATGATTCTTATCGACACACAATCAAATAAGGGAGCATGTTTTCCCACAATATCTATCACTCACTCCAACAACCCACCTGAAACCAACTCATCGGACACATGCCTTATGAGCACTTAGAGGGATGTCTATATGATGACATACCAATAACCATCACCCCTTGAAAGAAATCGAATCAATATGAATGATATCCAAATCAATAAAATTATACAATAATAATTATATAAAAAACTTTAAAATCCACACATACTCACAAGTGAAGCTTGAGGATCAAAAAATATTGCACCACATGTATTTTCTTCATCATGTGTTGCAAGATCATCCACCACCATCAAAAATAAAATAGGTCACCATTAGGTTAACCACCAATGTGTATAAGCAGAGGTGCAACTAACATCATCAGTATTAGGTGTCTAGATAATTGGATCTACATTGACTAAAGGTATGGAACCTATGTCTATAGGAGTAGGATGACCCATATGGCCCTCTCATTTTGGATCCCTAATAGATTGATTTCATATATATGTTATATGATGCACATCCAGTAAGATGTTAAACTGCCAAGTCACATGCTCATACTAAAAATGCTCATACACATCCAGTCAATGGTCGTGCAACCAATAGCTAACCTAAATACATCTTAATTTAATTTTTTTATCCAAGCATACACCAAATCCTTTATAAGGTCACCATATAATGTCACAAATAGTAAAATAATCCAATATCTGGTGACATTGCATTGTACCTCCCCTAATAGCTTTTATCATCCCCATTCATTTTTATACATATATCTAGGGATGCACCCATCCACCACAAGGTGCCCCCATAGGCTAAAAACTCTAATGTGTTCATAGGCCTAACAATGAAAAAGTGTTGTTAAGCCCAACCCTCTACCAAAACCCTCTTAGGTGAATCTGTGAAGGTCCCTATTCAAGTGAGCAAGTATGGTGCAACCATAAGTGTATTTCATCCAATGATCCTCTCTATCATGGATAAATATGTGCATCTGATAAGAAATAACCACCCCACCACCATCAACTACAATAATAGAGGCTAGAAAGGTATAAATAAATTTATACAAATGTGGAACATCTGCCAATAAAAACCTAGATAATAAAATAGTAGTGTATCTAGGGGTATAATTCACACCTAATGCATGTCATGTCATATACAAATGGCCTGGGCAAAATGGGTTGGCCCACTAGCACCTTGTAGTGTTACTCATCGTCTAACAACTTACAATAACATAATATGCTACACATCCTTCAATGTAACAATCCTCTCTCTTATTAGGAGCTAAAAGATACACATATCTGAATCCTATCTCTCTACTAGGGCCTTCTATTGGTAGTAGACTTAAGACTATAAAATTACAGAGTGTAAATACATGAAAAGATTGCGATTTAAAATGTTGTATGTATCATAAATCATCTTGTATGTATTCAGCTTATGTATGTATACCAAAAGACTGTTGAATATGAAAAGACTCCTTCAAAGGAATAAATGTAAGGTTAGAATACAAAGCAACAAAGCATTATGTAACAACCCCATTAGACTTTACCAATATATTGCAATTTAAAAAAAAAAAAAAACATATAAATTTCACCACAAGAAACCTAACTAGTGATATTTACCTAATTGTATTAATTTAGTTAACCAAAAAGGTTTATAGTTAATCCACTTAGCTAAGGATCACCATGAACATATATAAAAATCAAAAATAGTAATGAATAACCATAAATAATGCATCAAATTATAAATGAAATAGTATAAATTCAACGATGGCTGATACAACATTACTACTATTTTTGTAAAAGTATAATGCATAAATGTTATAGTTCTTAGTAATACATAATAATATTTCAAATGATAAAGTATGATACAAATATCTTCTAAGAAGAGTCTCCATAACTCAAAAGTCTCCATGACTCATGTATCAATCTATAATCCCAAGTGTAGTCCTTAGTATAATACTCCAACTGGGAAGGAGAGCATCATCCAAGCACTTTTCCACGCTAACCACGGACCATAGATCCCCTACACTGTTTCCCAAACAAGGGGATGACCCTCCCTTCATGGATGGGTAGATAATGACGGTACGGGAATCCATAGTAACAAACTAGAACCCATGTGTTGAAGATGTCCAATACATAATGTGTACCATAAAAAAATCTATTCTAATATGATATCACACAAATATGAAAACTATATCAACATATGAAATGATAATGATTAATCAAACATTACTTTGGCCAAAGTTTTCAATAATAAATAATCACCAAGATCAATTAATTTCATACACACCACTCAATCGAATTACACCTCATCTTGCATTGATGGCACTAAGTAAGTCAGTAAAAACCCTCCACTACTTAATTAGGGTCATGAATGCAAGATTCGATAAAATTAAATAATAATATTAAAACCAATATATTTAGACAAAATATTTCCCTTTAGCTAATAAAAATTATGCCAAGTACATAAATATTGCATACATTTATTTAATCCGTCAAATGAAATGCGATGAATCCATAACATCTAGTTTATTACAAATAATAAACAGAATCCAAAAATAGTCCTCAACATATCATACAATCTAGGTAATGATTATCTAGATTGCCAGTTACTTAAACCACAAAGTAACATATAATATTATTTCTCCACGAAACAACATTATATCGCAAGCTTAATAAATTGTTCATATTCCACATATAACAAAAACCAACCTAAAACATCATACTACTTTATATTTAATCTCTTAAATACATTTATTTTAATGCTTTTATTCAAACATTAAAATGCATACAAGCATCATTTACACATTATTATGATAATTATACTTTATACATAACATAACTGTATGTGCGCGCTCGCACACACACATATCTTCCCCAAATTTTAATCATATATATATATATATATATATATATATATAATAAATACGTCATTTTATACAGTATACTCCTAAGATGACATCCACTGTCATTTGTCTTAGGGTATACTGTACACACTAAGTATACAATCATCTCACAAACAAAAGGCCCCTTAACCTTTTTATTTAAATTGAAAAATTTCCCATTGTCCTTGATAAATAAAACACATAGAATTATATAAATCAAACATAGCTACTCATTTATCTACCAAAAGTATTTAATCAACTAAATCCAAACAACAGATTTAAGTTTGACTTTTAAACTTAATGCATATGAGCAAATACAACACATAGTCGATCTTACCCAATTTGGGTTTTCAATAAACAACACAATCTTGGCCAAATAAACTATGCAAAACATATAATTTAAACCCATATGCACAATCCTTTCATCGATTATTTGAGACTCTTTCTCAATTCAAAGACAAATCTGAACTATATAATATTATATAGTCATATCCAAACATAAACATAGTTCATAATTATAATGAACAAAATCATACTAAACTCTATCATGTATATTAAAACATTTTTGGATATATCTCCATACATAAAGCCAAATGCATAACCTACAGTCACTTATTCATCTGCCCATACCCAAGTTACACAAAGTGACTACACTAAAAGTTCCCAAATCCATATATAAACAAGTATGAATATTACATTCTTTCATAACATAGTTTAGAGTTTAAAGTATAATTTTTACCTGCAGGTATAATTTTGTTTGAATCTAAATCCAAATAAAACCAATTGAAACTATAACCTACAATTTTGCCTAAACAAGTAACTTCATCTTTTAAATGTAATACATTCAATCACCCATTAAAGCTTGAAGGTTCATGATATAGGTACACACAAACACACGCACATATAAGTATGTATACACACACACACACACACACAGAGAGAGACACACACACACACACATATATATAAGTACACACACACACACACACACACACACATATAAGTATACATATATACACACACACATATATGTGTGTGTGTGTGTGTGTGTATGTATATATATATATATATATATATATATATATATATATATATATATATATATATATATATATATATATATATATATATATAATGTGTGTGTGTGTGTGTGTGTGTATGTATATATATATCATCAAATTTAATCGAGTATATAATTAAGTATATATTTGTATATATATTCATAATCCTTGAAACCCATATTTTAACCCAATAAAATCCAAATAGGTTTACACAATCAGACTCACATACAATCCAAGGTTTTTGTCCATGTTCTAAATACCTTAATGAGTATATAACAAACTGATTCGAACCAACTAGTTCAAGCCACACCATAAATACCCACCAAAATAATCTTTCATTAATGAACAAAGTTATTCGAATTAAGAGAGGAGTTTAGGACAAAGCTTCTTAGAAGCCTAATATAATCATGGCCAAAATCTATGGCTCTAACCCAATCCTTGCAGGTTACCCTAGGTTGGATGTAGGGTTCTGTGGAGGCCAATTCTTCCACAAGGACCTACATACAACCCTTTAAAATTTCCATACATTTCAAGCCATTGAAAAAGTAGTAACCAATAACAATTCAAAAACCCATTCAATATATGTCACAAACAAGAATTGAATTATAAACCTACCTGAGAATGCCAAGGAAGCCATATATAATCCTTTTTCCTTCCTTCCAACTATCACCTTATTTTCTTTCTGTATTTTATTTTTTGTATGTTATGTGTCATCCTATTCACAACCCCCACTCTCTTCTTTTTATTCTTTTCCATCTATTTCCTTGCCATTTCCTTCTCCCCCCATTAACAACCAATAAAATTGACAACATAAATGCATGCCTAGATAGAACAATAAAACTCCCTATTTGTTTCCATTCACCACCATGTAAATACATAGTAAACTCCATGATTTTCTCAAAAATATGTTTATCCAAAGTTAATGACTTGTTAGTAACCTTAATCATCTCAAAACTTCTCTTAAACTCTTTAAAATAATCATATAATAACATTTTATATCCTTCATAACACATGCAAACATTGACTTACATTATTCCCTTATCGACTTCCAAAACCAACAAAACAATCAAATAAACATCAGTTATAAACTTCATGTTATACCATGCAATGTCTATTGACTTAGCTGATTCAAATTTCCATGCAAAGTTGACTACTTGTTTAACATATAGTATGACAATATTATTATGTATTCAAAGACTATAATTTATGTTACCATGTCATCCCAAACAAACACTTTGCAAACTTAATATTTTCCCCAAATCATTTAACAATTATAACCAATGTATAACATACTTTGAATATGAAACCTTTGATCAATATTTAATCAAATACACTAACTTTGAAAACAGTGTTATTTATCTTTTGACATTTAAATTAAACGTATATAATATCATAATAATAATCTTTAATTATTATTATCTAAATCTTATAGATCGAATAATGCTTATGAAATCCATCATAACATCATAATGTTATAGTATATAATCATTCAAAATAAGGCAGTAAGATAAGTAACCATAAATAAATTCACTCATTTATCCAATAATTACGTCAAACAAGATGAGCTGCGTAAGATAACTGAATTAGCAATATCACTCAAATAAATCATCATGATCATTAATAACAAATAGATTTGTGAAAATGTACAAGATCATAACAGTCATTCAAATGTAAAACAAAGCATACTATAACTATCTATAAAATAACATAATCATGAAATACAAATGTGGTGTGTGTAAGGGTTTCTGGATTTATTTTATGTCGTCCTCCAATGTTTTCATCTAAATCACCCTCTCTGATGATGCTCTTCCTTCGTCACACTTTCAGAGAAAAATTTGTCCTACATCCACCTCACAATAATGTGGTTAGCTTGAAACATCATTATATCTATAAAATAATGCAATATAATTAACAAACATTATCACAATATACATCATGTAAAATTATTTTTAACTTATAACAAAATAATCATGTAAATTAAGTGACACAAACTATCCCATAATCGTCATATGTCATTGAGCTTAATCAAATATTAGTTAACCAACTAATCATCCATAATAATCCATGGATCAAACATGTTATTCAACCTAGAGAGAAATTGAGATGTGACATCCTTCTCCCTAAAGTTGGTTATCATCCTAATGACATTTATTCAAATAGAAGTTATGAATTTAAAACATTATTCAATAGAAAATAATATAATATGTAGTAGCAAATCAAGCAAACAAATATGGAAATAATTTGTAAAACTCATCATACTCCTCCCAAGTGGAACTATCCTTAGAATGTTGGTCCCATAGGACCTTACACTATGACACTTCTCTATTACACAAATAGAGTTTGCGAGTCTCAATTACTCTAATTGGTCCTACCATGACCACCCCATAGTCCAAAACTTGTAAAACATTCCAATCCTACACATGTGAAAGATCAACAATATACTTTTTAAGATAATAGACATGGAATACATTATGCAAAAGAGTTAGATCTAGTGGTAATGCAAGCCTATATGCTACAAGGTTGACCAATTCTAAAACCTTGAAGAGTCCCTCATATCTTGGTGAAAGTTTCGCTAACTTCTCAAATTTAATTGAGCTTTTCTGAGGCTTAACCAGCAAAAACACTTTATCACCTAAAAAAAAACTACTTAGTTATTCTCTTCAAATTGATATAAATTTTATGTCTATCATTGGCCTTGACCAACCTGTGCTTGATTATCCTAACTTGCTCTTTCATTTCTGAAAGTATCTCAGGTCCAAAGACTACCCTATTTTTTAACCTATCCCAACTAATTGGTGTTCTACACCTCCTTCCATACAATGCCTCAAATAAAGCCATCTTCAATGCTGATTGGTATGAATTGTTGTAATCAAACTCAACCAATAGAAGGTATTCATCCCACTTGTATTACTGATTCATACAATACATACAAAGGAGATATTCTAAACCTAGTTAACACATTTTATCTATCCTTTAGTTTGTGGGTGATAAATAATGCTAATATTCAACTGTATACTCAGAGCTAAATTTAAAGTCAACCAAAACCTAAAAGTCATCTTTAGATATCGATCTAAAATGATTTTCTCTAAAAAATCTTAAAATCAATACACTTTCTTCATGAATCTCTTCACAAGTGCAGGTGCATCATCAGTGAAGTTGCCTAGTATGAACTGGGCTACCTTGGTTAGTTTTTCAATTACAACTAAGATCATGTCATGTATGTTCTATGATAATGACAAACCTTGAATAAAGTCCATATTGATCACCTTCTACTTCCATTCTGATATGTCGTATGAATATAACAATCTAGCCAGATGCACATGTTCAACTTTTACATGTCGACATTCTAGACAACGGGACACAAAATCCGTTGCATCTCTCTTGATTCTTTTCTAGAAATAGAGTGGTCTGAGCTCAGCCATGAGCGTGGTTACTCATAAATGTCTTTAATATGGGGCATTATGTAGTTATTTTAGCACTCTTCTCCTCATATTCTCTTTATTAGGCACATACATCCTATTATTGTATCACAAAAGACCATCATTATCTATCTTGAATCTCTTATACCTAGAATTATGAGCATTCTTAGATAATGCTTTCCTAAATTGATAATATAATTCATCTCTTGACAATAATTTGATCATTTGATCTTTAAAAGCACTCTTGATAGTAGTCATGACTGTTATGTACCTTCTACGGCTTAAAACATTAGTTACTATATTCTTCTTGCCTTTAATATAGTTAATATCAAAATCATAATCAAACAAAAATTATAATCATCATCTTTGATGAGCATTCAGATTCAATTGGGTGAAAATGTACTTGATCTCAAATGGTTTTTCCAATGGGTAATGCCTCCAAACTTGTAAAGCATGAATAATAACCACAAGTTATAAGTCACGAGCAACATAATTCACCTCATATGGCTTCAGTTTCCTAGACTCATAGGTTACCACTAAACTATCCTATATAAAAACTCCTTCAAGTCCATCCCCAGATACATCGGTGATCATTGAGAATTGACCATTAGGGTCATGAACTCTTAGCACTGGTGCTGAATTGAGCCTCCTTTTCAGTTCTTGAAAGGCTACCTCACACTTAGATGACCAAATAAAACTTTGACTCTTCCACTGAAGAGAGGTAATTAGGTTAGCTATCTTAGATAAATTTGGAATGAATTTCATGTAATAGCTCGTTAATCCCATAAAACTCTTTACCTCATGCACATTATTTAGTGTCAGTCACTCCATAATGGCTCTTATCTTTACTAGATCTACTGAAATACCATCTACAGAGATAACATGTCATAAACACTTTCTTTTGGAAAAATGCATACAGACAATTTGTCATACAACTTTTGCCTTCACAAACATTGCAAAACCAATTCCAAATACTATAAGCATTCTTCCTCATCCTTAGAAAAAATGAGTATGTCATCAAGAAGGACCAAAATAAAATGATCCAGGTAATATCTAAACACATTGTTCATAAGATTCATAAATGTTGTTGAAGCATTTATTAATCCAAATGGTAACACTATGAATTCATAGTGCTCATATCGAGTCTTGAATGTTGTTTTAAAAATATCCTCTTCACAAATCCTCAATTGGTGATACCCTACTCTAATATCAATCTTAAAAAATATTATTGCCCCTCATATTTGATCAAAGAGATCATCAATGCATGACAATGAATATCTGTTCTTGATCATTACTTTATTCAACATCATTTAGTCTATACACAGGAAAAGAATGCAATCCTTCTTCTTGATGAAGACAACTGATGCACTCTATGGTGACACACTTAGTTGAATCATCCCTTTCGATAACAACTCCTGAAGTTGTGCCTTTAACTCAACTAACTCAAAAAATAGTCTACCTTGGCTTTATGTTTCACAAGTCAATTGACTCATAAGATCACATCATATGATCCAAATATTGCTGCAAAAAGATCTACTACTATAGTGAACTTAGGCAATCTAATCTCTGCTTTGACTAGACACTTGTCATCTTTGACATTTGACTCATTCTCATACTATATCGACCATGCATTTTTCATAACTTTAGTCTTTCTAGACAATTTGCAAAGCATTCTAAGTGCAATGAAACATTTTATAGCTCTCATATCAATCAAAATAGAAACTAGATGGTAAAAAAATACCTAACAGTTCTATGGATGAAGATTGATACTTAGTCTATCGATTGTCAACATCTGCATGAATGTGTTATTAAAACATACCTTGCTAAGAAGCTGAACCCTTATTCTTTAATTTGTCTTGAGGACATTCTTGAGTAAAATGGTCACCTCCAAAAGTGAAGCAACCTCTAATTGGTCCTTTCTTCTCAAACCATTGGTTTCCTATTCCCTAAACCACTATTGAACTTGGCATTTTAATTCTTGAATTGGCCCTTAGAATCTCCACTCCTTTACTTCCAATTCTTCTTCTTGAAAGCTAGTTTAGAACTTTTAAATTTCTTTTTGAACTTATCTCTAACTTTGGTAAGAGACTTTAGTTTTTATTCTTGCTTGACTGCCTTCTCGAACACTTGATCCATGGTAGATGGACCATGCACATCTACTTCATAACCTATTTGGGGTTTTAATCCCATGATGGATTTCCTAATTCTAAACCTATCTTCTACCTGATACTGAGGTAAGTACTTAAGAAGCTTGATGAATTGTTCCTAGTATTCATTCATCGATAAATGCACTTGCATAAGATTTTAAAAATTCATAAGCTTTTGATCAAAGTATAATTGTGGAAGCTATCATGACCCAAATAGTGTCACAGACTGTTCCCAATTAGTGGTGGTTGAGTTGAGGTTCATATTGAGCTTCTTGTTTACCCACTAAGTTATTGCTTCACCAACAAGCTGATAAGCTCCTCAGATTGCTTTTGTGACTTTAGAATAATTTTTAATCTTGAAATACTTCTCCAGTTTTATTAGCCATGCTTCAGCTCCATCCCCCAAAAAAGTTCCATCGAACTTGGATGGATTCACTTTTTTCATGTCATGTGCTAACTCTGTAGCCACTCAAGCTCTCACATCTTGTGGCACCTCCTCATGCCTCTACTTTTAATGATGTTTCTGGTCATCATGATGCTTTTCAGGTTCCTCTTGAGCATTTTCCTCTTCTTGGCCATGCACTTCTTATTTTAAGGTCGTGATTCAGTCCCTAGTCTCGTGCATGGTCATGAGGATTAGGTCTAACTTTGCAGCTTGCTCAGTGGTAAACTGATTTAGATCAATAAGGGGGTTCAGTATTCAAAGTACCCTCATCTTATGGTCTAGTGCATACCATTATTCTCCCTACTTATTAGGAAAATAAGTTTGTGTTAACAAACATATTAAGTCCTAGAGTTTGAGCCTCAACTTTGATACCACAATGTAACAACCCCACTAGGTTTTATTAGAATATTGCAATATTTAAAAAAAAATTAAATATACATATTCAACATATGAGAAACCTAACTAGTGATCTATAACTAACTGTATAAATTTAGCTAGCCAAAAAGGTTTATAGATAATCCACTTAGCCAAGGATCACCATGAACGAATATAACAATCAAGAACAATACTGAATAACCATAAATACTACATGAAATCATAAATAAAATAGTACAAATTCAGTCATGGTTGATACAACATTACAACCACTATTGTAAAAGTATAATGCATAAATAATATAGTTCTCAGTAATACATAATAATATCTCAAATGATAAAATATGATACAAAGCTCCTCTAAGTAGAGTCTCCATGACTCATGTATCAATTTATAATATCAAGTGTAGTCCCCAGTATAATACTCTAGCAATGAGGTAAAACATCATTCAAGTGTTTTTCCACACCAACTACATACTATGAATCCCCCACACTATCTCCCAAACAAGGGGATGTCCCTCCCTTCACAGATGGGTAGATAATGACGGTATAGGAATCCAGAGTAACAAAATAGAACTCATGTGTTGAAGATATCCAATACATAATGCATACCATAAAAAAATCCATTCTAATATGATATCCCATAAATATGAAAACTATATCAACATATAAAATAACGATGTTTAATCAAATATTACTTTGGCCAAAGTTTTCAATATTAGATAATCTCTAAGATCAGTCAATTTCATACACACCACTCAATCAGATTACACTTCATCTTTCATTGATGATACTAATTAAGCCAATAGAGTCCCTCTACTACTTATTTAGGGTCATGAATGCGAGATTCAATAAAAATAAATAATAATGTTAAAACTAATAGATTCATTCAAAATATTTCCCTTCAGCTAATAAAAATTGTGCCAAAACATAGAAATATCACATACATTCATTTAGTCCATCAAATGAAATGTGATGAATCCATAACATCTATTTTATTACAAATAATAAATAGAATCTAAAAATAGTCCTCAATATAACATACCATCCAGGTAATGATTATCTAAACTGCCAGTTATGTAAACTATAAAGTAACTTATAATATTATTTCTCCACGAAACAACATTATATCATAGGCTTAATAAATTGTTCATATTCCACATATAACAAAAGCCAACCCAAAACATCATACATGCTTTATATTTAATATCTTAAATACATTTATTTTAATGTTTTTATTAAAATATTAAAATACATACAAGCATCATTTACACATTATTATGATAATTATACTTCTATATATAACACAACTATATATATATATGTGTGTGTGTGTGTGTGTGTTATGTATAGAAGTATAATTATCATAATAGTGTGTAAATGATGCTTATACACACACACACACACACACACACACACACACACACACACACACACACACACACACACACACACTTCATTTTATACAGTATACTCATAATATGACATCCACTATCATTTGTCTTAGAGTATATTGTATACACTAAGTATACAATCAACTCACAGACAAAAGGCCCCATAACCTTTTTCTTTAAACTGATAAATTTTTCTTTGTCCTTGATAAATAAAACACACAAAATTCTATTAATCAAACACAGCTACTCATTTATCCACCAAAAGTATTTAATCAACTAAATCCAAACAACCAATTCAAGTTTGACTTTTAAACTTAATGCATATGAGCAAATTTAACACAATCAATCTTACCCAATTCATGTTTTCAATAAACAACACAATCTTGGCCAAATAAACTATGCAAAACATATAATTTAAACTCGTATGCATAGTCCTTTCATCAAATGTTTAAGACTCTTTCTCAATTCAAAGAAAAAATTAAATTATATAATATTATATAGTCATATTCAAGCATAAACATGGTTCATAATTATAATGAACATAATCATACTAAACTCTATTATGGATATTGAAACATATTCGGGTATATTTATATACATAAAGCCGAATGCATAAAATATAGTCACTTATTTATCTACCCGTACTTGGGTTACACAAAGTGACTACACCAAAATTTCCCAAATCCATATATAAACAAGTATGAATAATACATGAATTCATAACATAGCCTAGAGTTTAAACTATAAATTTGCCCTATAGGTATACTTTCATTTGAATCTAAATCCAAATAAATACAATTGAAAACATAACCTCCAATTCACCTAAATAAGTAACTTCATCTTTTAAATGTAATACATACATACACCCTTTAAAGTCTAAAAATTCAACATATAGGGGTGTGTGTGTGTGTGTGTATAGTCACCCATTAAAACATGAAGGTTCATGATACAGGTGTGTGTGTGTGTGTGTGTGTGTATACACACACACACAAATATATATAAGTATACGTGTGTGTATATATATATCTTTAGATTTAACCAAGTATATACTTATGTATATATTCATAATCCTTAAAACCCACATTTTTAACCCAATAAAATCCAAACAAGTTTACACAATCAGACTCACATACAGTCCAAGGTTTCTATCCATGTTCTGGATACCTTAATAAGTATACAACAAATTGATTGAAACCAACTAGCTTGAGCCACACCATAAATACCCATAGAAACAATCTTTCATTAATGAACAGAGTTATTCAAATTAAGAGAGGAGTTTAGGAAAGAGCTTTTTAGAAGCCTAATACAACCATGGCCAAAATCTATGGCTCTACCCCAATTCCCTCAGGTTACCCTGGGCTGCTGAATGGGTTTTCTAATTCTTATTGGTTACTAGTTTTTCAATGGATTGAAATATATGAAAAATTTGAAAGGTTGGATGTAGGGTTTTGTGGAGGCTGAGCCTTCCACAGGGCCCTACATAAAACCCTTCAAAATTTTCATATATTTCAATCCATTGAAAAACCAGTAACCAATAAGAATAAGAAAACCCATTCAATACATATCACACACTAGAATTGAATTACAAAACCTACTTGAGAATGCCAAGGAAGTCGTATATAATCCTTTTTCCTTCATTCCAACTATCACCATATTTTCTTTCTATATTTTCTCTTTTAATGTTATGTGTCATCATGTTCACAGTCCCCACACTCTTATTTTTATTCTTTTCCATCCATTTCCTTCTCCCCCCATTAACAACCAATAAAATTGATAGCATAAATGCATGCACATATAGCTCAACAAAACTCCCTATTTATTTCTATTCACCACCATGCAAATACATAGTAAACTCCATGATTTTCTCAAAATGGTGTTTATTTGAAGTCAACGAGTGGTTAGTAACCCTAATCATCTTGAAACTTCTCTTAAGCTCCTTAAAATAATCATATAACAATAATTTTATATCATTCATAGCATATGCAAACATTGACTTACATTATTCCCTCATTGAGTTCTAAAGCCGACAAAACAATCAAATAAACAAGAATAATCTTCATGCTATGCCATGAAATGCCTATCAACTTAGTCGATTCAACTTTCCATGCAAAGTTGACTACTCATTTAACATATAGTATGGCAATATTATTATGTATTCAAAGACTATTTTATACCATGTCATCCCAAACAAACACTTTGCAAACGTAATGATTTCCCCAAATCATTTAATAATTATAACTAATGTCTAATGTACTTTGAATATGAAACCTTTGATCAATATTTATTCAAATACACTAAATTTTAAAATAATTCTATTTATCTTTCAAAATTTAAATTAAACATATATAATATCATAATAATAATCTTTAATTATTTTATCTAAATCTTATAAATCGAATAACGATTATGGATTCCATCATAACATCGTAATGCTATACTATACAATCATTCCAAATAAGGCAGTAAGATAAGTAATTATAAACAAATTCAATCATTTAGCCAAATAATTACATCAAATAAGATGAGCTACATAAGATCACTAAATTAGAGATATCACCCAAATAAATTATTATGATCATTAATAACAACTAGATTAGTGAAAACATACAAGATCACAATAGTCATTCACATGTAGAACAAGGTATGATGACATACAACATAATCATGAAATACAAATGTGGTGTGTGCAAGGGTTTTTGAATTCATTCTTTATCATCCCTAAATGTCTTCATCTAAACCACCCTCTTCGATGATGCTCTCCCTCTATCACATTTTTAAGGAAGAATATGTCCTGCATCTGCCTCACAACAATGAATATAGTTAGCCTGAAACATAATTATATCCATAAAATAATGTGGGTATAATTAACAAACATGATCATAATATACAAGATGTAAAAGTACTACTAACTCATAAAAAACTAATCATGTAAATTAACACAAACTATCCCATAATAAACACATGCCATTAAGCTTAATTAAATATTATTCAACCAAGTAATCAACCATAATAATACATGGATCAAACTGGTTTTTCATCCTAGAGAGAAATCAGAATGTGACACGTTATAAGTCTTTAAATAATGATATGATGTAAAGGAAAGCAATTTTAAAATATCTGAGATTATATAGAGATATTGATTCATGGTTCTTTGAATGTATTTTGTACTTGTTTCATGCATAGTTAAATTATGTTTTGTGAGAATTTGTTTACTTATATAATAATAATGAATTATTTGTATCATTAAGTCTACATTTTAATGGATAATTTGTAACTCTATTTAAAATGAATACTCAATGTGTTCCTCAGTTCCATGTACATTCTGAATCTATAATTTGCTTCACACATAAATAAACATTATCATGTTTTGAAGGGTTTTCCAAGAACCTTTGCTAATGATGGTACAGTGAGTGTGGAACTTTGAAACATGTTGAGATGGTTGCAAAGATAGAGAGATTTGGAATGATGGTTGGATGAGAAAATTCATAAATTGATAGAAGAAGAGGCAAAGAGAATAGGAAGATTTGTGATGGAGGTTATAACTAAGCATATACATGGAAAAATATATGAAATATTTTGGTGCAAATTATTTAGGTTGTTAGATTAGAATATTATTGATTTAGGCCAAGAGAAACATAATGTTTTATATGGATTTAAGAGAAGTTATAAGATTACTAAGCTTAGATACTAAGTGGATACATGTAATAGACCATTGGATGAAAAACATTGTTGACATATACATTATTGAGTTTGTCATGTAAGGGTACATTGCATTTGACGTTGCACATGATTTATTTGTAAAAGGAATTTTTTTGCAGTGACTACCTACTCTGCTTAAAATGTTGGTTGTAGAAAAGGCCATGGTGCCTATCCTAAATAACATGGATTATTCACTTTGGGAGGTATGGGGACGTGTTTGATGATGAATTGAATGATAAAGAACTATGAGGAAAAGATTGAACTTAAATCCAAAAGATGGAGGGCACAAAGAAACTAAAAGAGAAGAGGATTTTAGGGCTATATAAAGACTTGCGACAATAGAGGAGATGGAATAAATAGAACAATCCTAATATAGTTGTGAGTAGAAGTAGAGTAGAGAGTATAGAAGATGAAGGAATAGGAGTTGAAAGAGGAGCTAGAGATCATGAAGATTATGTAAATGAAAAAATTGGAGGTCAAGAGAGAGGAGAAGGTGTAAATGAGAGAGCAGAGATGGATACATATTGGAAAATGGATTAATAGAAGATGGAAGAGAGTGTAAAGATAAAGGAGGAGAAGTTAGAGTAGTTATAAGGTGGTTTTAGATTGTAGTTACAAGGGATAATATTTTTTGGACAAGAGAAGGATAATTTTTTTAAAGAAGTTATAATAAGTCACAAGATTAAAGTAGGTTCAAATTTGAATGAGGAAAAATTCATAGACAAAGATCATTCATTTCAAGGGTACACATCCCATGTGCCTAATTTATATTAGAGAGCATAAGAAAAAATGCAAAAATTGGTAAAGATAGTACATGGTTTGACTATTTTAGATATAAATTTGGAATTTTTAATGAAGACACTAAGAAAGTGTTGGATAAGAATAAATTGATTAAGGTTGGGTTTTAGGTCACAACAAGTTTTAAGATGTCAATAAAGTCTAATCCATAACAACAAGTAGTTATAGGTGCAAGTGCAAGAAGTATGGATCTCACTACAAGATTTTTTGTCACCTTGACACCATATGATGGTGCTTCTGACCTCAAGTAATCCTTGTTAACATACAAGATGAAATGGTAGGTTAAGGGTATAACTATATAGGATGCAAAGAAGTGTGATCTCATAGGAGCTTTAACACGCAGAGCACTAGAGTTCACATAAAAAAGTGATGCTTAGAAATTGAGCCTTCAGGATGTCAAGGATAAAATAATATGATAATTCAAAATGAATAAATGTATGAGTCAAACAATCCAAGATCTAAAAGAGATTTAGTAAAAATTAGGTGAATAGTATGGGACTATGATCGTAGGTTCTATGATTTTATGAACAGAGTGGATTTTATGTTTTAGGATGCAGATAAGCTTGCATGGTTTATGGAAGCCCTGTGACCTTGGATTAGGTTTTCCATTACTGAAAATTAGTTCTCTTATAAGTCAAATGCTCGATAAGTTATGCTTCAAGTAGAGAAAATAAAGGATTATGGGGATAGTTTGCATCCTACTATAAAAATTGGTGCAAAGATAGATGCAATTAAATTACTTATATGTTTACACAATAAAATATTATATCACACAAATAAGCATGAAATATATAAATCCACAACAATAATTGACAAAAGAACAAAATTCTTGATAAATATAGCTGAGCATCTTCGAGGGGGAAACTTCCGCAACAATGCAATAAGAGCAAAATTCACAATATGATGATCAAATACTAACCACTTCCTCCTATATATACTCTACTTAGCCATGGTTATTCCATGGGCTGACCTTACTAAGAACATAGATAGATGAGACAAGATAATATAAGAGGCATGTAAGCCACAAGTCAGCCACACATATCCTAAAACATGCCAATGTTAATGGCTTAACATGCCCCTCCCCTTAAGAATAATGTTGTGTTCCACATTGAATCAAACTAGGATGTTGTTACAGGAACACTTCAGCCTCCCATGTTGCATCTCTAGAATACAGATTCTTCCATTTGATCAAATACTCCTTAATCACTCTAGTCCGCAGTTGCTTAGTGCGCATGTGAAGGATCTCTTCAGGCTCTAGGATGATTTGAACTTCTTCATCTAATTTAGGTAACTCACTCTAATTAGAAACTCTATGTCCATTTAATTTCTTTAGGCAAGAGACATGGAATATTAGATGTATGTGAATAGACAAGGAAAGTTCCAGTTTGTAGGCCACACTACCAATTTTCTATAAACTCTTATAAGGACTATAATACTTATGGGACAAATTGTTATCCTTTTTTCTATTACTTTAGATACATTTGTTTATATGGCTAAAAATGCAAAATATCCAATCACATATGTCAAAATGTCACTCACTATGGTGTCGATCTGCTTGTTGCTACATTCTATTATGTGCCATTATTAAATTATCTTGAAAAATAGCTAGTACCTCCTATTGATGGTGAATGTGTTCCTCAACAACTTGAATCTTGGGTTCACCTTCAAGAATAAAGTGATGGATGGGGGGTGATACTTGTTGTCTCTCAAAACATGAACCTGTGTGTGAAGGGCTCTCATGCACATTGATGCATGACTCTTTCGTGCCTAGTGCCTTGAACTTGCTCATTAAAGAGCGATTCAGTGTCTCATTATAACAATGGGATCATCCCCCAAGGTGTGAGACTCTTGTGTTCCTTGGGATGAAACTCTAGAGTATGTTGGCTTCCTTCTATTTTAGATGCACCTGGTTTAGGACCAACACACATACCTATAAGGAGTAGGATGAAAACTAGAGCTAGTGCTAAACCTAAATTTGACAAAGGGGAAAAGGGAAGGAAAAGGTAAGAAGTTTTACTAGAATATAAAATGTGATGCACCAAGAATAGAGTGAGCACATCACCCACTTAATCAACATAATAAAACTAACAGACTGAATGCAAAAACTTTAAATTGGACACATTGTATAAGTGTTTCACATGGAGGTAAGGGAACACAATGCAACATCAAGAGGAACAATAAACGGTCCATAGATAACACCTATGTAAACTTTTGTATACACAACATGAGACCTGCAAAGACTTTTGATTCTATGCAAAGGTGCAAAGGGAGGATGATAATGAGAGGTATGAACATCCATAAACAAAGATCAACAACTATGAATGCACATAAAACATAGAGCATGAAGAAGGCAAACTAGTTCTTATTAATTTAAGGTCTAAGACCATACTACAAAATCGAATAATTAGAACTTTATTATACCAAGAGAGGGATCTTATAGCAAAGATTTTGGTGGTGTTACGATGCCTAGAAATGTTGACCCTTTTATAATAAAATTTAGGGTTTATATAGCATCAGGAAAGGCCTTGTGTGATCAATTCACCATTAGAGGTGGTAGGTAGGAACTTGAATTTAAAATCAACATCCAGAGTCCAAGATTGATTAAGAGCATCAAGATCTTTACATAACTACTATGAACCATGCCTATTCAACCTAGATCTGATAATTTTACCATGGAAGTAGCTATAAAGTCCCTCATGGATCCATGTGTGCATTTGAGAATGAAAGATGTCTAAGCAGCCAAGGGTGGCATGTGATCACATTTTGATACCCTGACATCTACCCTGCATTTAATTGTCTTTTGATTTAGTCCCCTTGATATCCAATTGAGCTCAACTACCATCCCCATTTATGGCAGTCACTTGTCAATCTACCTAGATTAACCTATTGACATGGGATTACATAGGTGTATATTTAGGTTATACCTCATCATCTGTAGATCCTTCTAAGTCTACTTGGCATAGAGGCTGCACAAGATTTGATTGGATCTTGCCATGTCTTTTCTACACGTGCAGTAGGAAAACCCCATGCATGCCTATCTTTGGGGACCATGTGTGTACTGAACTATGTGCACTAAGTTTTGCATAAGTTGTGTGTAAAGAGTCTGTGTATATGGGAGTGCATTTCTTTCTTTGAAGAATATGTGCACACTAAACTATGGGCACATCTTTAACTTGGATATATCTTGCACAAAGGTGTGCATGAGTCTTTTAGGAGCTACAAGTTTGTGAAAGAGATGGCACGTGATTTAGACTTCAACATATGAATTATGAAGTTGCAGGTGCAATTCTATGTATTTATGTATATGACTTCATCATTTGAGTTTGATACCCCCTTGAAGGAAAGTGTGTGAGGAAATGTATACTTGGGGTGCACACTTATGAATTTGAATTTACATTCTAGTTGTGTAGTATAGTTATGAGATTATGAAGAGTGTAGACATTGTATTGTAAAAACACATAAGGGCTTGATCCCCTTTGTGCTTAATATATTTTGGTGGCCTTCACAAGTCTGTGCCTTCATCTAGAACCTTCACTGGTCTATGAAGGGTATGGTACATAATTTAGATCCTGGTCTACATTTTATCTAGAAGGGGGAGAGGGGGAAGGCTCTTTTCTTGTCCATCCCACCTTTTCCTTCTAGCCTATTCAATCTAGATTCATCAATCAAAATAAATAGAGAAGATGGTCCAATCACATAACTTCTTTTCCATTACTTCTATGGTCATGCCTTGTGTCATGACAACACCTGTACTATTGAAATGGTTCATCGATGGAGATATCATGAGTTGAACTTGCAATTCTTTGGGTGACCCACTATATGGTATGCCAACCTCTCTAATCAAGATAACTTTAGTTTCAAATATCTCTATTATTTTCCCCATGGTTACTCAAACCACTACTTCGACAAGTAATCCAACCATAAATAATGTCCAAAGTTTAGCATCACCAACTTCCCAATCCCACCTAAACCCTGGCATGACTTCCCTACTTTCAAAACCATAAGTAGTTTAGTCAAGTCTCACCCCATTTCAAAATTTGGTGGTACCTATTTTCTCATATACACATACATATATATGTATGTATGTATGTACATACACACACATATAGTATACATATACATATATCTTACACACACATACATATACATATCCAGATACTATATGTGTGTGTATGTACGTACATATTTACATATATATGTATGTATTTAATTATGTACATACATATACATATATCTTACACACACACACATATACATATCCAGATACTATATGTGTGTGTATGCACGTACATACATACATATATATGTATGCATTTATGTATGTACATATATACATATATATACAAATAATATAATATTTGAAAATGTGTATATAATATACATAAGTTTTCAATTTAAAATTATACTTGTTAAGATCTTATTACTATTAATACAACCTATGGATAATTATCCTCATAAAAACATGTTCACTTGAATAATTCATACTCAAAATTTCCCCTTTATAAATTATAACTGTACTAAGTCGTTCAAGAGGAGACATGTATAAATACTCAACCTGATATCATAGTGTTTGATTAACCCATGCATTGCATTCATAACTAAATGTATCTAATTCATATTGTTTTATATTAATTTTAAGGTCTAAGACCATAATACAAAATTAAATAAGTAGAACTTTATTATAACAAGAGAGGGATCTTATAGCAAAGATTTTGGTGGTGTTACGATGCCTAGAAATGTTGATGCTTTTACGATAAAATTTAGGGTTTATATAGCACCAGGGAAGGGCTTGTGTGATCAATTCACCATTAGAGGTGGTAGGTAGGAACTTGAATTTAGAATCAACATCCAGAGTCCAAGATTGATTAAGAGCATCAAGATCTTTACATAACTACTATGAACCATGCTTATTCAACCTAGATCTGATAATTTTATCATGGAAGTAGCTATAAAGTCCCTCATGGATCCATGTGTGCATTTGAGAATGAAAGATGTCTAAGCAGCCAAGGGTGGCATGTGATCACATTATGATACCCTGACATCTACCCTGCATTTAATTATCTTTTGATTTAGTCCCCTTGACATCCAATTGAGCTCAACTACCATCCCCATTTATGGCAATCACTTGTCAATCTACCTAGATTAACCTATTGACATGGGATTACATCGGTGTATATTTAGGTTATACCTCATCATCTGTAGATCCTTCTAAATCTACTTGGCATAGAGGCTGCACAAGATTTGATTGGATCTTGCCATGTCTTTTCTACACGTGCAGTAGGAAAACCCCACACATGCCTATCTTTGGGGACCATGTGTGTACTGAACTATGTGCACTGAGTTTTGCATAAGTTGTGTGTAAAGAGTCTGTGTATATGGGAGTGCATTTCTTTCTTTGAAGAACATGTGCACACTAAACTATGGGCACATCTTTAACTTGGATATATCTTGCACAAAGGTGTGCATGAGTCTTTTAGAAGCTACAAGTCTGTGAAAGAGATGGCACATGATTTAGACTTCAGCATATGAATTATGAAGTTGCAGGTGCAATTCTATGTATTTAGGTATATGACTTCATCATTTGAGTTTGATACCCCCTTGAAGGAAAGTGTGTGAGGAAATGTATACTTGGGGTGCACACTTATGAATTTGAATTTACGTTCTAGTTGTGTAGTATAGTTATGAGATTATGAAGAGTGTAGACATTGTATTGTAAAAACACATAAGGGCTTGATCCCCTTTGTGCTTAATATATTTTGGTGGCCTTCACAAGTCTGTGCCTTCATTTGGAACCTTCACTAGTTTGTGAAGGGTATGGTACATAATTTAGATCCTGGTCTACATTTTATCTAGAAGGGGGAGAAGGGGAAGGCTCTTTTCTTGTCCATCCCACTTTTTCCTTCTAGCCTATTCAATCTAGATTCATCAATCAAAATAAATAGAGAAGATGGTCCAATCACATAACTTCTTTTCCATTACTTCTATGGTCATGCCTTGTGTCATGACAACACCTGTACTATTGAAATGGTTCATCGATGGAGATATTCCCATAGGTTTTCACTCTCTTTATGGAACTCTAATACCTATCCCCACATCTCCCTTGCCCCCTTCAATCTATATACACCCTAGGGGATTCCTCTCTATGGATGATACAATGTTGGTTGGAGTGAGTCACCCTCTTCTATTACCAAATAGATATATTGTAGGAAGTTCCCAATCATCATTTTACTATGTTCTCCTTCTCCACTTCCTCCTTGAATTTATGGGAAACTTTTCATATCCATAATATTTCTTTGATGTGCTCTGTTTATTATTTTCCCAAGGGTGCAGGTGTGAAACTCAATGACTTGGCATGGGACTTCACCATTTAGTCATAGGGAAGTTTTTGAATAAGAACATAAGATATTGAAGATCTTGATCACACTTTTCAAAATTTTGAACTAATCCCTACACACTTTCCTCTTCCAGTGTTTGAAGTTGGGGAGACCTACACACTTTGACTTGCATTTCATATTAGTGAGGTGAAGGATATTTACATGGGGAGTGTATTAAAAACTCTTTATAGGCATAAATCAATACTTGGTTGATGTGCGAACCTATGTTGACTATTGAGTGTAGGTACAGATGGGAAGCATCATCATTACAAACTTGTTTTTAGGGAACCCAAAAATACACAAGCATGCAACCTCTTGTGCAGTCCTTATGAGTTCAATACTTGCTGGGGGTGACTTAGAGAGTCAACACTCTTGGCAACTTCTACGAGTCACTTGCCTGCTAAACAAGAATCCAGTAGCCTTGAAGCAATCCATTAGGTGTGGAGTTATTAAATCTTGAAATCCATCCATCCACCTTGATAGTGCAATTATTATGCACGCTTATCTACCTTGGCTTTATGTATGTACCTTTACATACTTACCTTCATTGTGCACCCCTACACACTTTCACTGCTTGGTAGTTCACTTGGCTCACCACTGAATAATTGAAGAGCTGAGACCTTCCTAAAATATAAGAATAGAATAGTGGATAAAACAAAATAACAATTATGCAAAGGCACTTAGGGAAAAGGAAAACAATAAACTAATCTACAACTACCTACATGTGCATGCAGGCACTTCAGGAAAATAAAAGCAACTAATCTACTATATACAAACTAAAAATAGGGATCTTAGTCCATGTAAGCACTTAAGGAAAATAATAACTAATCTACTATATACAAACTAAAAATAATAACCTTAGTCTGCCTAGGTTGAAACAAAAGCCTTTGAGGTCATTTACTATGCATGAGTTTGTTGTTGAGTATAAGGCATAGATGAGCAAAGACTCATTTTCCAAGCTGGTAGCATAAATTGATAGATTATAAGAGGAGGGGATCAAATATGAACACTAGCTTAGGTCCTTCCTCCTCAATAGGCAAACTCCTTTTCTTGTTTTTCAGTCGCTCCTCTGAGTCAAACATGTCTTTTGGAAATTCCTCTACGATATGTCTAGAAGGGTGGAAATGAAATCCACCTGCTACTATGATTTGCCCCACATCCTCATGCCACTTACTCAATTTGTTTATCCTAATACTCAAAATCCCCCAATAGTATGGGAGAATTGTTGCATTTGGTTCTCATGAGATCACCTTTTTGGCTTCGTAAAGTTGGGCATCATAGAGTCTTCCTAGCGTATGCAACAAGCTGATAAATTTTCTCTAGTGCTCGGGCTTATGATCTCATGAGTTACCTCCTTAGGATATGCTAGTTTAACATCAAGGCCTAAACAAAATTCCTTTAGCTAATCCGAAAAGAGGGCCTCTTCCAACTGTTATTCACTCATTTGTGTGAGAGTAGTTGTCTCAATTTTGCCTCTACTTTTACCTCTATAGGCCAATAACCCATTAATTTTTTCAGCTTGTTCCCTCTTTAGTTTTAATTCTCACATTGAGGTGGGAAATGGCATGCCCTACTCATCTTCATTAGTGAAGTAAGGTAGGTAATCAAAAAGTGTTACCAACTCTTTTCCTTTATATTGGCCTACTTGTTCAAGGTCTTGCTGCTTAAATTGACTGTACTTATTCTCTTCTTGCAGTAGGGTTGATTCCTGTAGTTTGGTGGTGCAAGGGGCGCTACCAATGATTATTTCCTCCTCATCCTCACTTGAAATACTCCCATCTTCATCTGAATGATCCTTATTTGCTCTCCATATCATGGGTGCTCCTTTAAAAAGGGATATGGTGGGAGGATGAGGAGGTTTGACTAATGAAGTAGGAATGGCTTTAACAAGGTTGGACATCCTAAAATTAGGGTGTTTGGTCTATGAAGGTTGCCATGTTTGATTTTGAGGCTCTTGAGGATGAATAGGCCTTTGAGTTTGCCTAGGCACATACTCTCTTTAGAAAGGGAACCTCTAAAACTTGGAATTTTAAAGTTATGAGGTTCATTGGAAGGCTCAAAGGGCTTATCTTGATTGAAGCTAAGGATTGTAAATGCATAAAATTCCCACCTGAATGGTCAGTCTGCAATCGCAGGAGAAGCTTATTTGAAATTAAGAATAGAAGGGACTGCTTGGGGCTTAATTTCTCATGAGTAGTTGACATATTTTCTCTTCATTTGCTATGATCTACCTAACCAAGCATTCCTCTTTGTATCTTTGTTTCTCCCTCATTTGATGTTGGTGGATGTGAATCTGGTAAAATAGCTCCTCCTACCATCTACCATACTCTAACCCATTGTCAGTCTCCCTTATTTGTTGGTTGAATTCTAATAATATATATTTGATGCTTTGTTGGGGCTAGTTAGTAGAGTAACAATGTTGATTAGGATCAACATAACTTTTGCAAATCTAGTTATAAGCATGAATAGGCTACCACAGTTGCTGAGCTGGGGTGATAAGGAGGTGAATGCTATGAGGAGGCTAGTATCTTATCATTCCAAGCCAATTTTGGGTAAAATTGAGAGCACTCTCAGCATGATATAGATGAAAAGAGGGTGTAATAATGGCATTTTTGTAGAATGGGGGTAAAAAGACACAATTTTGGACACTTAGGCTATTTAAACTAGTAGATGTGACATTCAACATTACTAGGTGCTTTGCAAAGTATCTTCAACACTTGAAATGCTAAGAGTAGCAATGATCCATTATCCAACTTTTGAATTTAGTCTCATCGAGTGTGCCAAAAACTATTATCACTTGAAACATGCACTCATATGTGAAGGGCTCTCACACATGTTGATGTGTGGTTCTTTTGCACCTAACGCCTTAAACTTGCATGCTAGAGAGTAGTTTGGCGTCTCATTATAACAATGGGATTGCCTCCCATGGTGTAGGACTCTTGCACTCCTTGGGATGAATCGATGGAGTGTTAAGAATATAGAACACAAAGAAATATTAATTAAATAAAGATAGAAATAAGATGCATAAAACACAATATAAGAGAGACATAGATTTAACGTGGTTCACCTAATGTGGGCTACATCCACACAAAAACAACTAATTTTTATCTTATTCAATCCAAAAAGTGAAGGGATAAACCTACAATACATCCACTACAATCTCCTCTTCCCTCACACATAATGCACCATCATGATTACAATGCCCTCATATCAAAGGAGGGTTACATATCAGGTCAAAAATGCACCAACATAATTTCTACCATTAGATCTGTAACCTAATAGTGAATGATCTAGATTTACTATGAAATTATAATATTTTACAATGCATTTTTCACAAAACTTTTGTCGCCCCCTAGACCCCCTTGGAAACCATAGTGGGGGGGGGGCAAGCCTCCCCACACCCCCTTGTCAAGAATTGAGCATTCTAATAAGATCAGGCTCCACCATCCAACACAGAGTAGGTTGGCTTCCTTCTATTCTAAATACACCTAGTTTAGGACTAGTGTGCAAACGTATAAAGATCAAAACGAAAACTATAGATAACGCTAAACCTAAACTTGAAAAAGAGGAAAAAGGAGGGAAAAGGTAAGAGGTTTTGCTATAATGTAAAAGGAGATACACAAAGAAAAGAGCGAGCACCTCACCTGCTTAATTAGTACAATAAAACTAACAGACTAAATGTAAAAACTTCAAATTGGGCACACTACATAAGTGTTTCACATGGAGGTAAGGGAACACAACATAACATTAGGAGGGATGAAAAATGGTTCGGATATAACCCCTATGCAAACCTGTATACACACAACATGAGACCTATAGAGACTTTTAGTTCTGCATAAAGGTGTGAAGGGAGGATGATAATGAGAGAGATGAACATCCATAAACAAAGATCAACAACCATGAATGCACATAAAACATAATGTAGAAAGAAGGTAAATAAATTCTTATTAATTTCAAGGTCTAAGGCCATAACACAAACTGAAATAGGTAGAGCTTTGTTATATAGAGAGGGCTCTTGGATGGAAAATTTTGTCAATGTTACAATGCCTAGAAATGTTGACCCTTTTACAATAAAATTTAGGGTTTATATAACACTGGGTAAGGCCCTGCATGATAAATTCACCATTAGAGGTAGTAAGTAGAACTTGAATTCATAAACAGTGTCCAGAGCTCCATGTTGATTAAGAGCATCAAGATATTTGTAATAATTTCTACTTGTCATGCTTATTCAATATGGATCTGAAAATTCGATCATGGAAGTAGCTATAAGGTCAGTCATGGATCCATGTATGCATCTAATAATTAAGGATGTCTAGGTAGCCAAGGGTGGTGTGAGATCATTTTTTTACACTCTAACCACCCTACATTTAATTATGTTCTAATTTGGTCCCTTTGATATCCAATTGAGCTTAACTACCATCCTCATTTATGATGGTGACCTACCAATCCACGTAGACTATCTTGTTGATGTGGGACTACGTAGGTGTATCTTTAGGTTCTTCCTGATCATTTGTAGATCCTTATGGGTTCACTTGGCATGAAGGCTATACAAGCTTTACTTAGATCTTGCCATGTCATTTTTATGCATGTGTTAGGAAAACCTTACATGCACCTATCTTTGGGGACCATGTGCGTACTGAACTATGTGCACTGAGTTCTACATAAGCTCCATGTAAAGAGTCTACACATATGGGATTGAATTTTCTTTAAAGAACATGCACACACTAAATTATGCACATGTCTTTGACTCATATATATATTTTGCAAAGGTGCATGTGGGAATCCTTCAAGAGTTACAAGTATATAGAAGAGATGACACATGAATTAGACTTCAACCTATAAATTATGAAGTTGTAGGTGCAATTCTCTATGTTTAGGCACATGATTTCATCATTTGAGTGTGATATCCCCCTTGAAGTAGAGTGCATGAGGAAATGTATACTTGGGGTGGATACTTGTGAGTTTGAATATGTCTTGACTGCATAGTGTCGATGTGAGCTTGTGAAGGGCACAAACATTGTTATCTTGTAAAAACACATAAGGGATTGATCCCCTTTTCACTTAATATATTTTGGTGGCCTTCATAAGTTTATGCCTTCAACTGGAACCTATATTAGTCTGCGAAGGGTATGGTGCATAGTCTAGATCATAGTCTATGTTTTATAAGGGTACAGGTGTGAAACTCTATCACTTGGCACATGACTTCACCATTTAGTCATAAGGGAGTCCTTAAATAAGAACATGAAAGATATTGAATATCTTGAGCACACTTTTCACTATTTAGAAATGCTCATTATGCACTTTCCTCTTCACTATTTGAAGTTGGGGAGACATGCATGCTTTGACTTGTACACCATATTAATGCAATGAAGGATCTTTGCATGGGAAGTGCATTGGAAAATCCTCATATACACAAATAAACACTTGGTGATGTGCAAACTTGTGTTGACTATTCAATATGGGTGTGGATGGGAAGCGTCTATGCGTATACTTATTTTTAGGGAACTTGATAATACACAAGCACACAACCTCTTGTGCAGTCCTTATGAGTTCAATGCTTACTGGGGGGTGACTTGGAGATTCAAAAATGCCCATATAATTCCACAAAAGGAAACATTTTGGAAGAAGTGTGAAAATTAGTTTTATACTAGTAATCAATAAGTGGTAGCCAATAAACCCATTTGTCTTGTTTGTTATAAACAAAACAATGATGATACCTTTATAGACATTTTTTGACTACCTCTATGTGTTCATTAGATTGAGGATGATAGAACAAGCTATGAGCCAACTGGGTGCCCAACCATGAAAATAATTTAGTCCAAAAATTACTATTAAATATGGGATCTTGGTCACTTATGATGATCTTTGGAGTATCATGCAATTTATGAATTATATTGAGAAAAACATAAGCTATTGTACTAGCAACATATATTTGTGATAAGGAACAAAATGAGCATACTTGGTGAGTTAATCCATAATTACCATGATAACATTTTTCCCCTCAGACTGTGGTAGCCCCGTATTGAAATCCATGGAAACCTCCTCCCACCTCTAGCTAGGGATGGATAAAGGCTACAAAAGACATGGGGTCTTAATGGTTTCACCTTTATTTTGTTGACATACCATGAATTTAGCCACATATTTTTGGGCATCCCCCTTGAGTCCTTCCCAAAATAAATCTTAATTAATTTTATAATATGTTTTTAAAAATAATGAATGACCTCCTATTGGAGATGCATGAAGTTCCTCAAGGATTTTATATTTGATGCGAAAATGATTATAGAGGTATAATTGATCTTTATACCATAATGTGTTCCCCTTCCATGTAAAATTTTCAAACCCCCCAGTACCAAGCTAAAGATTTTGAATCAAATCCTAGGTATCCTTATCATTCTCCTATTTAGATCTTGTTTCTTCTAGTCAATCTACGTACTAAATGGTCATTATACATAATAATGCCTCAACTGATTCATCCTACTTAGATAATATGTATTTTGCCACATTCTCTTTTCCTTTCTTATATATTATTTCAAAATTATATCCTAATATTTTAATCACCCATTTATGTTGTTCTTCTGATGATAATCATTATTTCTTAAAATATTTGAGGCTATCATGATCAATATTTACCTAAAAGTGCCAACCCATCAAATAAGGTCTCCATTGTTGAATGCATGCAGAATAGCCGTCATCTCTTTCTCATATATTAGATTGAGCCCATTTTTTCCCCTTTAGTTGATGACTTTCAAATTCATGTGGTCTACCTTCTTGCATGAGTACAAACCCCATGTCACACACTGATACATCACATTCAACAACAAAAGCTTTAGAAAAATCAGGGGTAGTCAAAATTGGAGTGGTGCACATAACCCTTTTTAGTTGTTTGAATTCATAGGTAGCTAATTCACTCCACTGAAAGGAGTCTTTTTTTAACAAATATGTGAGTAGGGCTATGATTTTACCATAATTTTTGACAAACCTGCAATAGTAATCTGTTATCCCCATAAATCCTTGAAGGTTCTTGAGAGTCTTAGGCACTTGCCACTCCATCGTTGCTTAGATATTTTTAGGATAAACTTTCACACCTTCATGTGAATCAATATGACCTAAATACTCCACCTCTCTGACACCAAAAACATATTTGGAAGGTTTGGCATAAAGTTGATGTTGTTCTAAAACCAAAAGTACATGTATCACATGCTTCAAATGGTCTTCCTAGATTTTATTGTAAATGGGAATGATATAAAAAAATACCAACACAAATTTTCTCAAATTTGACTTAAAAACAATATTTATCCAAATCTGAAATGTAGATGGTATATTTTTGAGACTAAAAGGCATGACCATAAACTCATCATAACCTTCATAAGTTTATAAAGTTGTTTTAAGATGTCCCCTTTGTAGATTTGAATCTAATGATACTAAGAGTGAAGATTTGATTTGGTAAAATAAATAGTGCCATGCAATTCATCTAGCAAATCATCAATAATTGGAATAAGAAACTTATCTTTGATGGCGTACTTATTGAGTTCTCTGTAATCTGGGCACATCCTCCAAGTGTCATACTTCTTATGCACCATGACCATTGGGGAGAAATATTCACTTTGGATGTGTTTGATAATTTTTACCTCCAACATCTCATGTACCATCTTTTCAATTTCACTCTTTTGGGCATAGGGATGTCTGTAGGGTCTAATGTTTGGTGGTGCACTGTATGAAAGTAGTCTAATGGCATGATCATACACTCTGCTTGGTGGAAGTCCTTTTGGCATGTTATCAAAAACAATAAAATGGTCATCTAACACCAGCTATAAATCATGATGGGTAGACTCCTTGGTTGTTTAAACTTATATGGAAAATAATTGTGCAAAAATTCCTTCAACACATTTTTTGAGCATCTCCATCATCTAGTGAGAACTAACCAATTGTGGAGATTTAGCTCGTAAACCATGTAGTGCATTTTTTTTGCCTTTTGAATAAAAGTGTGTGAATGGTTCTTGGAAATTCATCTCAATTGTGTCAAAAGTAGTGAGCCATTCCACTCCTAAAATAATGTCAAACCTGCCCATGGGAATAATAAACATAGACGAATATGGTGGTCTCCCATAATACACTTAATACTATGGTATTTTCTAGAATATTTGACTATACCACCATTTACAATCATGACCTAAAATTATGGAACTGGGTAAATGAAATAGTTCAAACAAGTAGCCAACTTACAATGGATGAAGTTGTGTGTACTGCCAGAGTCAATTGACATAATCACCTTATGTTTCTTAAGGAAATCTACCACATTTATATTTTGAGGAGTATTAATACCTAAAAGTGCATGATAAGAAATAGTAGGTTAAGAATCTTCAGATTCATCATTGGGTTCTTATATACCTGCACCTGAGGCCTTATCATCTTATTCATCCTTGTTGGTACCTTCAATGTAAAATAACTTCTTATCAGCACATCTATGTTATTTTATCCATTTACTATCATAACCAAAACATAACCCTTTTGCACACTTCTCTTAAATTTTTTGAGGGGTCAATCTTGTAGGCTGAGGAAATGATGGGGATAGGAAATTATGCTTACGAACATTCATGAAAGGTATTCATTTGACCAGATATTTTTACTCTACCATGCATACCATTGGTATGGCTTTAGATAATGAACTAGGACTAAACATGCGAACTTCCATTTTGATGTTATCTTTGAGGCCACCCAAGAATAGGTCAAACAAATTTGCCTTAGTGATGTCATCCACATGTAAGGAGAGATTATGGAATTGATGAATATAATATTTCATAGTCCTTATTTGATGAAATTTGGCTAGTTGATTGAAGTAGTTTTCTAAGACATTGTTGTGATAGTGGATCTATAGCTCCTCAAAAAATACAGAGCAGGAAATTTTATGACCCTTCTTTTTCTTTTGAGCACACAACCATCTATACCAAATTAAATTATTAGGTTACATATACAAAAAGGCCGTGTCCACCTTTTGCGTACATGGAGTTTGATGTAGATCAAATAATTTTTCAATTTGATTGATCTAAGTGAGTGGATCCTTACCATCAAACTTGCACAAGTCCACTTTTGGCAACAACTACTTTGAACCAGGATTGGAGTTGTGATTGTTTAAATGGGGAGAACCAAATTGGAGTGGTGGATGATTACTTTATAAGGGCTAAGCTATAATATTAGACATTTCCCAATTATAAGTGTTAACTGATCCTTAAAAACATTTAGGTCCCCTCTTACCCCAATGATGTCCCCTTTGACCACTTCAAGATCATCTTTCTGCACTATGCTTTGGAAATATGATTGAAGTTGGTGAACCACCTCAGGAATAAATGCATCAAAAGTGTCAGATCCATGCCATCCTTGTGAGGATTTTTTAAAGTTTCTTTCTCTTTCTTGCATCTGCTAGTGTTAAGACCAACCATGCACAAACTCTAGGATGGGGGTTTTTAGCCATAAAAAAAGTGTGTAGATAAATTATACTATTGTGATCATCTCATTGAGATGAATCCAATGACTGCTTATGTGCACAAAGGGTGAAAAAAATTAACCCTAAAAGTATACTAAATGATTATAGGGTTGCGATCTTCTCGTTGAGGTGAATCTAATGACTTCTAATTTACACAAGGGCACAATATTTTTCACATTTTTTTCAAAAAAACACTTTAAGTAATAGTGATGAAAAAATTAAATTCTTCCCTAATCATAAGTTTTTTTTTTAATCCTTCCACTCACATAAAACCCATAACACTAGATCCAAAAAAACAATGTCATACAAACTTGCCCAAATCGAAGCTCTAATACCATTAGAATGAAATTACTTAGATGATATCATAATATAA
The DNA here is from genome assembly GCA_037957365.1 of Torreya grandis. Classification (NCBI taxonomy): domain Eukaryota; kingdom Viridiplantae; phylum Streptophyta; class Pinopsida; order Cupressales; family Taxaceae; genus Torreya; species Torreya grandis. The sequence continues at coordinate 414,929 of JARHVA010000907.1, read as the reverse complement.
TATTGTATCACAAAAATAAGCACAAAATATGTATATCTATAACAATATTTGAGGGAAGATTAAAATTCTTGATAAATATAACTAAGCTACTTTGAGGGGGAAACCTCCATAATAATTCAATAAGAGAAAAATTCACAATATGATGATCAAATACTAACCACTACCTCCTATATATACTCTACTTAGCCATGGTTATTCCATAAGCTGACATTACTAAGAACATAGAAAGATCCAATAAGATAATATAAGAGGTATGTAGGCTACAAGTCAACCACACATATCCTTAGACATGTCATAGGTTAAAGGCTTTTAAATAGATGATGTTTTATGAAAAATGGATGAGTTTCATGAAAGTAACATGCCCAAACTAGGCTTCTGGTGTATGGAGTGCAAAAAAGAGGGGTACTACAAAAATCACTATCTAAAAGTCAAAACATAATTCTATGAGATATGTCATGTAGTAGAGCATGCAAGTATGAAATGTCATCTCCTACAACAACACACATAATAATCTTATAGTCTATATGATAGTTTCTTCAAGTTGCACAATCATGATGCTAAAAATTGTAAATCCCTCCAATGATTGAAGTAAAACATCACCAATAATGTTTTTGTAATAGCATCACAACATATCCCTATTATGAAACCTGGGGTCCCAAGCCTAGATGTAGAGATGCCAACTTCGATTCAAACTTCTCCTAGATGGGTGCTAACCTCACCTTAGTATCATCCTTAAGGCCTCACAGGTTGGACACCGTAGTCTTTGTAGTACCAGATAGGATGAACTCTTCCATCTACTCAGTATCAACAAGATATGAAACACTATGTCACCCCAACAATAGTGACAAGGTAGACCCCCTCTTTTCCCTAAGGACTGCATGGAGGATATTATGGTCAATAGCAACAAGTTTAGGGTTTTCAATAGAGACAAGGGGGATATAGAGGTAGGTATCAAGGCATATACCAAAAAGTCATGGGATGTTGATTCCCAAATGGATACGGAATTAGTAGGGTATGAAATTGTAAATGTTGTATTTAACTTTGGAAGAATAGTAAATATGATCCCTCGATTGACATGGGAAGTCATTACATAGCTTATTCTCAGTTACAACCTGGTGATGTTAAGTCTCACATACAATGGAAGGGCATAACTTATTGGGTGGCTGGAAGATGTATAAATTAGAGTTGTTTATCTTAGTCTACAAGGTGACTTCAAAGTCATAGATATGAATATAGGTGAAATGCACCATGCTATTTTAATTGACAAAAAGTGGGCATGCATGTTTAGATGACCATTAACACAATGCATAATTAGTTGATAACACACCAAGGGGATAAGATTATCATCATGCCTTTTAATAAAGTGGATAGTAAGCCCTATATCATTCTGAATGAGCCTGACTCACCCTATGTCTATGGGGATAAAATTTAGTTTAAGGTTGGCATAAAGTCTAAGTATAATACTTTGCGATCCAGACAGTGCAATGTTTTCCATCTAGAGACATAACTACTTATGCAATTATAACAACCAAAGTAACCTTCCCCTAGATGAGTGATAATAAATGAACAATTTACACAATTCCATATAAGGGAATGTAATTCCATATCTATGCAATCACCAACAAGGTTCAAAGTAGGTTTATTATATTGAGTGAGTGCAACATACATGGATTACATTGAACAAACTCAAGAAGGTGTTCTATCTTGGGAAGTTGTGTCTTTAGTAAGTGGGGATTCAAATACTCATATTCTAAATTGAGTAAAAGGATATCATGAGGTACAACCATAGAAAATGGTTTTCACAATAGAGTGGCAATTACCTCAATACTTTACAACTGAGGACTTGGGCCTATTTATTTTTAGATTGGAGCAATACATGCAAAATATAGATCAACAAGTTAGTGTGTTGAATTATGCACTAAAGGGCATTGATACAACATGGTGGGTAGTACACTGGTCAAATCAATTGTACTCTGTTGATGTTTGTGAATTATTGTGAGCTCAATTTTAAATAACATGTGATCATGAGTCAATGGCCATTTTTCCTAAAAGGCTAATGTCATAAAATGCATATTCATAGATGTGTTGATGTATGGTTTTTATAGGTGTGGAACCCAAATATTGGGTACAAGTATTCAAGTATACTTTATCACCTCTTCCAATAGCTTGATACATGCAGCAAGAACACATGTAGGAAACTAAGACATGGGCAAAAATATAACTAGATTTTATTCTATTGTTGTGAAATTTTACACTTCACACTAACACCCCTAATTGTGCTCTTATAGGTGATTGGAGGTCAACCAAAAATAGGGACAATAAAAAAAAATAGAATTAAGATGCTAACTCCATAACCCAATGGACAAGGATGGGTGAACCCATTAAGAATTTTGCTTATAGATAAATCTACATGGTAAAGTGCACATAATGATTTTTCAAGAATTAGTGTTCATAATGTTCAGTGTTCATTACATCCAATGTTCATTAAATCACCACTCATTAGATTTGGGCTTAATAGTTTATATTTTTGGAATACATTGAGACATGGTGTTTATTGTTCATCATCAAAATACATTTATAATGCATTGAGTGAGAGTCAAAACAGAGTTTGGATGCAAAAGTTATGGATAGGGGGAACTTGGACCTAGCTTTATAGCTATCAAAACTTTGACCTACTTTCACAGCTACCTCTTTTTGCACTACTTTTGGACCTCAAAGTTCCTCAATAAAATCTATTGGGTTTGGGACCATGAATCTTTAATATAAAATGTTCATCAAAATACCTTTCCAATGCAATGAATGAGAGCCAAAACATAGTTTATATGTGAAAGTTATGGATAGGGGAACTTGGACCTTGCTTTCATAGCTACCTCCTTTTGCACTACTTCTGGACCTCAAAGTTCCTCAAGAAAATCTATTGTATTTGGAACCATGAGTTCTTAAGATAAAATTTTCCTCATCAAAATACCTTTAAAATGCATTGAGGGAGAGCTAAAATGGATTTTAAGTGTGAAATTTATGGATAGGGGGAAATTGGACCCTACTTTGTATCTATTGAAACTGCTACTTGCTTTTGCATTGCTTCTAGACCTCAACGTTACTCGAGAAAAATCTATTGGGTTTGGGACCATGAGTCCTTAAGAAAAAAATTTCCTCATCAAAATACCTTTACAAGGCATCAAACGAGAGATAAAATGGATTTTAGATGAAAAATTTATGGACATGGGGAACTTAGTCCCTGCTTTACAGCTGTCAAAACTTTGACATACTTTCATAACTACCTCCTTTCACATTGCTTATAGACCTCAAAGTTCCTTAAGAAAATCTATTGGGTTTGTGACAATGAGTCTTTAAGATAAAATTTTCTTCATCAAAATACCTTTCCAATATTTTGAACAAGAGCCAAAATATATTTTAGATGCAAAAGTTATGGATAGAGGGAACTTGGACCCTACTTTGCAGCTATCAGACCTTTAACCTGCTTTCATAGCTACCTCCTTTTGGATTGCTTCTGGACGTAAAAGTTCCTTAAGAAAATATATTGGGTCTAGGACCATGATTTCTGAAGATAAAATGTTCCTAATTAAAATACCTTTCTAATGCATCAAATGAGCGCCAAAATAGAGTTCATATGTAAAAGTTATGAATAGGGGGAACTTTGACCCTGCTTTGTAGTTGTCAGAACTTTGATATGCTCTGACAACTACCTCCTTTTGCACTACTTCTAGACCTAAAAATTCCTTAAGAAAATATATTGGGTTTGGGATCATGAGTCCTTAAGATAAAATTTTCTTCATCAAAATACATTTCCAATGCATTGAATGAGAGCCAAAATAGAGTTTATATGTGAAATTTATGGACAAGGGGAAATTGGACCCTGTTTTGCATTACATGGGTCAGGCCTTGATAACATCTCAACAGGGTGTTAGTATTTTAGGCATAACATTTGAATTATTACTCTAATTTGCAATCCATTTGCAGTGTTGGAAAGCTAGTTCCAATGCAAACATGTTGAAGGAGAGATTAGATACATGCATTAAAATTTATTAGATGTAGATAAGGTCAAATATATGATGAAGATATTTAATAAGGGTAGTAGTCGGTAAGTGACATGAGAGACTCCTTGATTTGTAGTTTCTAGAATTGATTTTTGACACGTTCTCTTTTGTAGTTTTTGAGATGTAATGTGCATACTTTGAAAATGTCAAAGTTTACCTTAAAAAGTGTAACTATTTATATTTTTAGGATAATTATTTATTAAGTAAAAGGGTGAAATCTTACACCTTCTAAGATATAAATAAAAGGCATGCAAGCCTTTCACTAGGGTTTTTTTCCTTCTTTTCTCTCAGTGCTTGGGTGAGAACATGTTGTAACTTTTTGTGTATTTTTACTTTTCCAGATTTATGAATATAAAATGAAGATTAACCCTTTATCTCAATTGAAAACAACCACACATATAACAAATTCATGGAGTATGAAGGTCACCTAAAAGCATGGAGTCATTCCTACATTCATATTGCATGCATATAACACAAAGTCCATCCACAAAGATTCACAAAACCAAAGTTTGCATCAGGGTTTGGAATCATGTGCCCTTAAGATAACATGTTCCTCATCAAAATATCTTTCCAATACATTGAACGAGAGTCAAAATGGATTTTGTATGAGAAAGTTATGGATAGGGGGAACTTAGACCCTGCTTTATAGCTATCAAAACTTTGACTTGCTTTCACAGCTACCTCCTTTTGCAGTGCTTTTAGACCTCAAATTTCCTCGAGAAAATATATTGGATTTGTTAAAAGAGTTTAGAAAACTCTCACATAGGGTAAAATCTACAAATCATTACCATAATAAAATCCATTGATGCATTGCTCAAATAATATCTCGGTCTATTATACACAAATATATCATATAATGATAAACCCTCTATATCTCTAGGGATTATCAATTGTAATGAATGTGCCTTGCATAAATAGGCAAGGATTATCAATCATACCTAAGAGGTCAAGCTAAGAGATCAATCATAACTAAGAGATTAAGCTAAGAGATCAAACCTAAGACTAATAGATAACTATCCCTAAAGGATATACATAACTAGAAAATATCCCCATATTATCTAAGAGATAAATATGTAATATCTCATAATATAAATAAAATATCTACACATAAGTGGGTGGGAATGACTAAATACCTAGGTGAACATGAGCTAAGGTAAACAACATAATTTAAGATTTGTGACAATGAGTCCTTAAGATAAAATGTTTCTCATCAAAATACCTTTCCAATGCATTAAATGAGATCCAAAACAAAGTTTAGATGTAAAAGTTATGGATAGGGGAACTTGGACCCTACTTTATAGCTGTCAAAACTTTAACCTACTTTCACCGCTACCTCCTTTCGCACTGCTTCTGGACCTAAAAGTTCCTCAAGAAAATATATTGGGTTTAAGACCATTAGTCTTTAAGATAAAATGTTCCTCATCGAAATAAATTTTCAATTCATCAAATGAGAGCCAAAACACATTTTGGATGTGAAATTTATGGACAGGGGGAACTTGGACCTTGCTTTTCATTATAGGGGTTGGATCTTGACAACCTCTCAAAAGGGTGTTAGTATTTTGGGTATAACTTTTGAACCTTTACTCTAATTTGTGATCTATTTATAGTGTTGGAATGATAGTTCTAGTATGGATGTGTTGAAGGAGAGATTAAATACATGCATTTAGATGGCTTATATATAGACAAGGTAAAATATATGATGAAGATATTTTATGAGGGTAGCAATTAGCAAGTGATATAAGAGACTCTTTGATTTGTAGTTTCCAAAACCAATTTTTGACATGTTCTCTTTTGTAGTTTTAAAACTACATTTTGGCATGGATATTTTTTAAAGTTTTGAGATGTAATGTGTGCACTTTGAAAAGGTCAAAGTTTACCTTAAAAATTATAACTATTTCTATTTTTAGGACAATGCTTTGTTAAGTCAAAGGGTGAAGGCCTCCACCTTCTAAGATATAAATAGAAGACATGCAAGCCTTTCACTAGGGTTTTTTTTCTTCTTTTATCTTAGTGCTTTGGGTGAGAACATGCTATAAATTTTTATGTAAACATACCTTTCCAAATTTATGGATATGAGAATATGAGCAAGTGTGATAAATGTTGCTTTGAAGAGGTGTTAATGTTCTTTGGTTATGGAATGTGCTTTATTGTTCATAGTTAGAGGGATTAATTAATGCTTCAATGCTTATTAGTTACATGCAAAGCTTTGGTGATGCAAAATTTGGTGTTGTGTATCTTTATGGATGGACTTTTTTCCATAGGCATGGAATATGAATGTAGAAATGACTTCGTGCTTCCAAGTAACCTTAATCCTCCATGCATTTGTTGTATGTGTTCTTCTTTTCATTTGAGAGAAAGGGTTATTCCTCATTTTATATTCATTTTTTAGGTTACTCAAATATTGCTCTACATTTACTCCATTGTGGGTTTCGCCTCTTTTTCCTTCTTCTCCCATCTCCCTCTATTTCCTTTCATTATGTTTTCCTATTTTTTTCCTTTTTGTGCTTTTTGGTTAAAAGTACATAAAAAAAAACTTAAAAAAACCAAAATTTGAATAGGGAGCTACCCCTCCCAAATGCAGAGGAAAATCACCCTTTTTATGGTGTTGTAAGTTTATATCGATGTCCATTGGGTGAGTCACTGAAACTAACAAAGAAAGTGTAGTGACATAAAATATTACCAACATATTCAAACTTTTATCTTTGAAGACGAGAATCCCATGGTGCAAAAAACCTTTTAGAAGGTGAATATGTTTTTGTGAAATGTCCCTTTTGGGGAATTTTCTATATTCTAGATTTTTTTAAAAAAATTATGTAATATCAATTGAATACTAGATAGTAAAACACTACTCTAATAACAAATCTCACATGAGTCTTTATTGTAATGAAACAAAAGCATGCAAATAGAATTGATACATCAATAGTTAAAGTACTTTGATTTAGGTATGAAACCCTACCTAGATCAACTAGACAATACATAATACTAGATTTATGGAGTCTTTTACAACTAACCCATTTGACAGGATTGCCACTAATCATCTAGGGAAAAATAGATCACATGCAACATCATAGTAGGGAAAATCAACAACATACACTACCCAATTTATCTATAAAATTCCCATTTGGTATAACAATGGATGAAATAATATGATCAATAGTTGTATGCAGTATGATAGTAACAGTCGTATATGATAGTTTGTAAAAAAACCCTAGCTTAAGTTTTTAACAATATACCATAAGTACTATGGATTACAAGGACTATATGGCAGTCAAATAACTGAGCAATAATCACATAAAACCCTCTACACAACTATCCCAATAGTAATGATTTGTGGAACAATTATATGACAACCTTTCCTAGGGAATGATAGCCCTTGATGAATAATAGACCATGATTTAGGTAACTAATAAACCCTCACAAAAAATAAAGAAATTGATCACAACCCCTAGCCAATTGAAATATGAATTTAGCTTAATTTTTTCACACAATTATGATCCCTGGATGGAATCACCTCAATGGATAAGAGGGATTTCATCCTTTACACTTGTACATTGGAGGGTTTTCATACTCAAATGAAAAATTTAAACATAAAAGATCCAACCTAAAAATAGGGTTTTATTTTCAAAGATGAATAATGAATAATACTTTTTAGCCCATCTCTTCTTTTTATAATTTTATTTTTCATTTTCCAAACCCTAAATGTGTTTTAAAACACTTTTAAATAATTATTACCTTTATGGCCCACTTAATAAACATTACTTTTAGCCCCCTTTATTATAATGCTACATAAGTGTCCTTTTTCTATGTTATAAAATAAAGTGACTTTGGACAATTTAAAATATTATCATTAAATTATTTCCATTATTAATTATTTAGAAAAGTGGGTATGCCAATTTGCCCTTCCTAAAATTATTTATCCTCAAACAATTGCAAGCTCAACTACTTTGGTTTTACCTAATTAGCTATCTTTTAATACCTAGATCCCAATTCATCTTGAGGAAATTATAATTCCACATTTTTAATTCCTTGTGTGATGTAGTATGTTCATTTAACTAGATTGTTGAGTATTGTCATTGATGTCAAAGGTGCATCTTGTGAAGGTTAATGTCAAAGGTGACTAATTCTAATTGGTAGTGTGTGATGTGATAAGGTGAATTGAGAGAGTGTTGTCATGACAGAAAGAGAAAGAGATGATTTGAAGGTAACTAATGTTTTATGTTTGCATGAAGGTACAAGTCATTCATGTTAAAGTGCATAGGAAGCCTAGCCATGAGCGTAGTCATGACATGAAGAGGTATGTGCATAAAAATGAATGAAAACATGCATGTCAAGGTTGTATGAAATTTTTTGGGCATGTATGAAAGGCATTGAATCATTCATGAGAGTTTTAGGGTGAGCCTATATGGGTAAGACCTTCAGTCTAGGTCTGCACCTAGACCACTCTTGGACCCTGCCTGACCTAATGAGGTATGAAGATCAGATTTCAAGGTGAGTATGAAAATTTGAGCATGTACAGAGGTGAGATAAGTTTTTTTAGGCATGCTCATAAAGTTTGAGGTTAAGAGTTGAAGGAAAAGTCTATGAATCATCGTTTTAGGCCTTCTTGAGCTCACAGAATGAGGTCTCAAACCTAAAAAACACTTTAAGATGTGAATTGGCATGTGTAACCTATGCATGGGAATATAAGATGTTAAATAGAGATGGGGGATGTTCCTAGCTAAGATCTCTAGGCATTATTTTTGGATTCAAGTGGTAGTCCTTTATGAACAATCGTTAACATAAAAGCCTATTTTAAACCTCCCTAAAACCCTAACAAGGACCCTATGTGAATAATATTGTTCAAATAAGATCATAATGGATTAAAATTCCTATGAAATATATTGGATCATGTATTAAACTCTCCCAAGTACCTCCAGGTGGTGGTGGTTAGTCAGATGAGAGAGAAAATGGACAAATACAAGCTTATTTGTTAAGAAGCTGTTATAGCTCTCAAAATTTGTATTAGTCAAGAAAATAAAATGAATAGTAGAAGAATATAGAGACTCATTTCACATTTCCATTCTAGTTTTTTATATGTTCTAGCCTTTAAGTGTTCTAATTTGGTCATCTAAGTTAGCCAGTCGCAGACCAACCTAATGGTGTAGATAGTGTAAAACCTAGGCATAGATGAAGAGATAGATATGAGGATCTATACATGATTTATTGATGCAAAAAATTACATCAAGGATATATTTATAACTTTTAATTCATGATAATGCTTTGGAGGTCAGTGTATGTAGTGAAAAAATTGCTCACAAAATGACCTGTCTGGTTTAGATAAGACTGTGTGATATAAAGTCAAGAAATTTGTCTGCAAGACTAATATTTGGCATTAGACCATATGCATTTTATATCTAATAGTGGTAAAAATATATCATAGAACCATTTACATGTATTATGATTCATGACAAGTGTCTACATAGGCGTTTAAGGTCTAATTTACCATGACTGGTTTTACAGGTAAATCGATAGTTCTGAGTAAGTAAGTTACAGATATGTTCTTGAGCCTTTACCTTTTGAGTGAAAGTGTTACAAGCATGTAGTGATGAAATTGAGGTCATGGAGAATCTATATACATGTTTCATTTATCATATTTCAATATCTTAAGGGTGTTTAAGCTTCATTTTTGCAAGATAGACTTTTGAGGTACATAGACCTAATAGGGCAGTTTGTCCTAACAAAGCTTTCATGGTATGAATGAAGGGTACAGGTCTAATAAATCATGAAAAAGGTCATAAGATTTCCTAGGGTAAGTTTTTAAATGGTTTTTATCTATTAGATAAATTCATTTGGACCCAATAAGATCAAGTTTTGGTGTTAAGAGGACAAATCTAATGCAATTAGGTCTCCATGAGGCCCAAAAGAGGAATAAGGCCTAATTGAGTTATGGAAGACCAAAAGGGGTTAAAATTATGATTGAATCATGTTAATAAGATATAATAATACCTATTATATGGATAAACTAAGAGGTTGAAGGTGTGTGGCTGACTAAGTGGTGTGTGACCATGAGACTAGTATATATACAAGGTAGTTTAGGCCTATTTGGATGCATGCAATATAAGAGAATAAAATATTGCATGGTTAAGTATAAGGTCATCTTGAAATGAAACCATAACATAAGAGCATAAGTTTTATTATCAAAATTTCATGAGGTGGTTGAGTTGGTGTTAAGTCGCTTAAGGAGTTATTGCTTCCTTGCAAGTAGGTGCTTGTTAAAGCCTAGTCAAGTAAGTGCTTGACATTATTGGGGTTGATGATCTAAGTTGAGTTGGTGATAAAAAAAATTTGATATTTTATTTTATAGTACTATAGTCCATTTGTATATATCACAGTGGTTTTTCTTCCCCTTGAGGTTTTCCCAATCATATATGTGTGTTCTTGTGGTATGCTCATATGAATGGTTCTTTATGCATTGCTATATCACTGTATTGCTTTTATGGTTCAAGGAATGTTAAATTATAATTGAAAGAAAGTTTTAAAACACTGATTCACCCCCCTCTCAGTGGTTTTTCTTCCAATAATTGGTATTAGATCCTAGTCCTTTAAAGTAGGCCTAACAGCTTAAAGGAGATCCTAGAAGCACAAAAATGTCTAGTCATCGAGCACAAGGAGGATTTTAAACCAATAAGGCTCCTCTCTTCAATGGGAACAACTATAAATTTTTGAGCATCAGAATGAAGACCTATCTAATGTCCTTGGGCTATGACATATGGAAATTTGTTGTTGATGGATTCACTCCACCTTCCATACCACCAACTGATGTAGCAGGCAAGAAGGAAAGTGAAAACAACTCTAAGTCAATGAATGCCATCATGTGTGGTCTTTCATAGGTAGAATTTTTATAGGTCATGCATTGTGATACAACCAAGGGGATTTGGGAAAATTTTCAAGCCATCTATGAAAGAAATGCCACAGTCAAGTTGGCAAAGTTATAGACCCACCAAAAGCAGTTTGAAAGTTTAAGAATGAAGAAGGATGAAAACGTTGCATCTTATCTATTAAGAGTAGATGAAGTGGTAAATATCATTAGAGGTTTAGAAAAAAAGGTGGAAGAATCAACAATAATACAAAAGGTATTAATATCCTTGACATCTGAGTTTGATTCAAAAGTGTCTATTGTGGAGGAGATCAAAGATATTAACATACTACAAATAGATGAGCTTCATGGCATCTTGATTGCCTATGAAATGAGAAAAAGTGATGGATGACCTTCTAAGAAGGAAGCTGCATTCAAAGCTAAGAAAAAATCACAAGGTAAAAAGGTCAAGGATGAAGTTGATAAAGACATTGATGATGACAAGATAGAATCCATGTTTATTAAAAAACTAAGGAAAGGATCAAGTAAGTATAAGGGAAAGTTGCCATTTAAGTGCTTTAACTATGGTAATATTGGTCATTTTGCATCTAAATGTCCTAAAAAGAATAAGATTTAACATGATGGAAGGCATGATGAACAACATGGTGATGATAAGAAGTTATATAAGCCTGATAAGCACAAAAAGATTTTTAGGAAGTATGAAGGCAAGAAAGGGTCATTGAAGAGCAAGAGAAGTTTCTATACCAAGGAAGACAATAGCTCCTCTGATATAAGTGACATGAGTACATTTGATAGTGATGATGATAGTAATGATCATGATAACAATGAAACCTTATTCATGGATATAGAAACATATAATGAAATTTGTTCAAAAGGGAAAAGTCTTAATGAAGATGAAGAATTAGATGAAGAAGAGGTTGAAGTGAACCTTAAGGTAGAATTGATGAGTGATCTAGAGGAGTTAAAGTTCCAAAGAAGGAAGAACTAGAAACTGAGATCATTGGTTAAGAGTTGTGATGAACAAATTAATCTCTTTGAAGAGAGACTAAGTAACAACACTAATGAACATGAGGAGATCATCAAATAGTTGAAAATCAGATTGAGATTGTCACTACAAGTCTTAAGGCCTATGAGGAAGAATACATCAAGTTTAAAATAGAAATGGAGTCCTTGAAGGCAAAATTGGACCAGGTAATAATCAAGTTGAAGACACATCAAAAATTTGAAAAGATTACTAAAGTACTTGGTGATATTTTGAAAAATCAAAGCTCTCTACATGATAAGATAGGTATTTGGTTCAAATAAGACAAAAAAACAAGGAGAGTCAAACATCAAAGTATAATAGACTATCAAAAAGTTATAATACTGATACAGTAAAGACCTACGCAAAAACTCTCAAATCTGAGGCTCAAATTGATCATCAATAAGATAAGAAGAATGTGACTCATTCAAGAGACAACAAAGGTAGAAGTGAATCATTCAACATCACACAGATAAGGTATGTGAAGGATTTCAATAATTCCTATTTCTCATGAAATCAATATGGATATAGGGCTATGGATTGTAGACATCATGCTATAATCAATTCTTCATGAAAGAATAGGATGAATACTCATATCAATATTAGAAGCATAATTATGTACTATAAGTGTGATCAAAGAGAACATATTGCAAAGGATTTCAAGATAAGACATATGAGGAAGATTAGTCAAGAAAAAAGGGTATACAGTCATACCACTGAGAAGTGGATCAAGAAGTTAGACTATGTGGATAAAGTGAAGGAGGAGAAAAAGTCTAAAGGATAATAATCTATGCGAGCTCAAACTACCTTTCACATCCAAAATGAAGGCATGAAATAGTATATAGATGGTGGTCACTCAAGCCACATGACAAGGGACAAGAGCAAGTTCATTTCATTAAGGAAGAATGTTGTAAGTACAATAAGATTTGGAGATAACATTATTGCCAATATTATTGGCAAGGGTATCTTGAGTTTGGACAATGGGAAGACCAAAACAAAGAATGTGATATATATGGAAAGATTTAAACATAACTTAGTTTAATTCAAATGTGAAACCAAGGACACACACTAACCTTTCATGATAGAGTGTGTGATATAAGGAGAGCTAAATCAAAAAGATTAATTGCCAAAGCTAAGAGGATTGAGAACAATTTTTATGTCTTGAGTGAGATCAAGAAGGAGAGATGATTTATGAGCAAGATGGATGAATGTTGGCTATGGCACAAAATGTTGGGTCGCCTAAACTTTGACAATCTGGTCAAGATAAGCTCTAAGAAGTCTGTGAAGAATATGCATAAAATCACCAAACCTACAAACACACTTTGCAAGGCATGTCAACATGGTAAGCAGACTAGAAGAAGGTTCAAGTCTAAATAATACTCTACTACAAGACCTTTGGATTTAATACACACTAATCTTTGTGGGCTTACAAGAATCCATAGTATTTAAGGAGATAACTACTTCATGTTACTCATATATGACTACATAAGAATGACTTGGGTAGCATTCTTGAATGAAAAGTCATAAGCTTTTGATAAATTCAAGGCATTCAAGGCTCTAGTTGAAAATGAAAATAATGGGAAGATCAAGTGCCTAAGATTTGATAGAGGGTGAGAGTTTTGGTACGATGAGTTTGATGACTTTTGTGAGGTCCATGGGATAAAGAGATAGTTATTAGCAACTAGGACACCTCAACATAATGGGGTAGTGGAAAGAAAGAATAAGATAGTTCAAAATATGGAAAGAACTATGATAAATGAGTCAAGGTTAGATTATGGATACTAGAGAGAGGCAGTGACCACAATAGTCTATATATTGAATAGAGGACACATATGGACTAATGGCAATAAGACTCTTTATGAACTATGGAAAGGTAGACCTGCTAATGCAGAACATTTTAGAGTGTTTGGAAGCAAATGCTTCATCAAAATAGATGAGGAAGACTTAGGTAAGTTTGATTCTAGATCTAAAGAAAGGAATATTCTTGGGATACTCATAAATAAGCTCAACCTATAGATGTCATAATAAGAGGTTGTAGAAGATAGTGGAAAGCACCAATGTGAAGATTGATGAGACAAGTTCTAATAAGCCACACTCTTAGTCAAAGGATGCATAAAAGGATTTGGACTTCAAGAATGAATAAGAAACAATAAAGATAGATGAGGAATAAGAATTTGAGGAAAGCTAAGAATTTGAGGAAAGACAAGATTCAAAAGGTCCTTTAAGATAGATTCAGAGAGACCGTCTTGAATCATAAATCATTGGCAACAAGGATGCAAGTATGCAAATAAGGAGAATATTGGTAACCTAAATCAAGAGATTGTTACTCTATTATCTAAAATTGAGCCTAAGAACTTTGTATAAGCAAACTAAGACAAGTTTTGGATAGGTGCTATGAATGAGGAGTTAGACCATATAGAAAATAATGAGACTTGGGAACTAGTTCATAGGCCTAAAGATAAGAATGCCATTGGCACAAAATGGGTGTTTAGGAACAAGTTGAATGAATATGGGGAAGTCACTAGGAACAAGGCTAGATTGGTATGCAATGGGTATGCCCAAGTAGAAGGGATAGATTTTGAGGATACCTTTGCTCTAGTAGCAAGATTAAAGGCTATCATATTGTTTCTAGCATATGCAAGATTCAAAGGATTCAAGATGTATTAGATGGATGTCAAATCTGATTTTTTGAATGAGAACTTGAAAGATGAGGTATACATAGAGCAACCTGAGGGTTTCTCATTATCAGAGAAACAACGAATATCTTTTTAGATTGAAAAAGGCTCTTTATAGTCTAAATCAAGCTCCTAGAGCTTGGTACACTAGATTGGACATGTATCTATTATACCAAGGATTCAAAAAAGGAGTTGCAGATAGTAATCTATACATAAATATAAAAGATTTCCATCAATTGATAGTAGTTGTCTATGTGGATGACATCATATTTGGTGGAAATAGTGAGCATATGACTAAGACTTTTTCAAATGTGATGAAGGAGTTTGAGATGTCGATGTTGGGAGAACTATCATTCTTCCTTGGGTTACAAATCATTCAATCAGAAAAATGTATATTCATTTCATAAACTAAGTACATAAAAGAGAAGTTGAAGAAATTTGAGATGGAATATTGCAAGGCAGTTAACACACCTATGATCACAAGGTGTAACTTAAGCAAGGAAGACGAGACTCCAAAAGTCAATCAGACATCATATGGGTTAATGATTGGAAGTTTTCTATATACTACTGCCTCTAGACCTAACATCATGTAAGTAGTAGGTCTTGTGGGAAGATTTCAAGCAGACCCAAAGGAAAATCATATGCAAGCAATCAAAAGGATACTTAGGTATCTCAATAGAACCATTGAGTTTGGGTTATGGTATCCAAGGAGCAAGGAGTTTAATTTGACAACCTATACATATGTAGACTAGGCAAGGAGTCTAGATGATAGGAAGAACACTAGTGAAGAAATCTTCTACTTAAGAGAGTGCCTAGTATCATGGATAAGCAAGAAGCAACCATCAGTGGCATTATCTACTTGTGATGCTGAGTATAATGCAACAACTTCATGTTTCACTCAAGTTTTATAGATGAGGTAGACCTTAAAGGACTACAAAATTAAGTATGATAGTCCTAGTCCTATCTATTATGACTATACAAGTGCCATAAGCATCTCAAATAATCTTGTCATGCACTCAAGAACTAAGCATATTACCATCAAGTATCATTTCCTAAGAGAGCAGGTAAGTGAAAAAAATGTTAAACTTGAATATGTTTCCACAAAGGATCAGATTGTAAACATTTTAACCAAGCCGCTTCCAAAGGTAACATTTGAGCACTTAAGGTAGAAATTGGGAGTAATTCCTACCCCTACTAGCCATTGCTAAAGTCAAGGGTAATGTGAGCTAATTAGGTGGTTCATTATCTCCAAGAACAAGTGAGTAGTGTTGATAAGGTATGCATGGAGAGATGGGGAACATGTTTTTATGATGCTTCATTGACTCATAATCCTATATGTTTAATTTTTTGGTTGTAAGAGGTGTGATCTAAGAAGTTGCAGGTATCTCTTTTTCATTAATGTCAAACAGGGAGAAAGTTTAGAATGGGGGAGAAATATCTTATTGAGAGAAGTCTCTAAGAATGGTTGTCAACAACGACAAAGGGGGAGATTGTTCAAGTATTATCATTGATGTCAAAGGTGACTAAACGTAGTTGGGAGTGTGTGATGTGACAAGGTGCATTGAGAGAGTGTTGTCATGAGAGATTGATGTCATGAGAGAAAGAGAAAGAGAAAATTTGAAGGTAACTAATAATTTATGTTTGTATAGAGGTACATGCCATTGATGTCAAAGTGCATAAGAAGCCTAGTCATGACATGAAGAGGATGTGCATGAAAATGAATGAACATAGGCATGTGAAGGTTTTATGGAAATTTTTGAGCATGTATGAAATGCATTGAAGCATTCCCAAGAGTTTTAGGGTGAGCTTACAGGGGTAGGACCTTCAGTCTAGGTCTACACTTAGACCACTCTTAAACCTTGCCTGACCTAATGAGGTATGAAGATAATATTCCAAGGAAATTATGCACATGTGAGCATGGATAGATGTGAGATAAGTTATTTTAGGCATGTTCTCAAACTTTGAGGTCAAGACTTGAAGGAAAAGTGTATAAATCATTATTTTAGGCCTTCTCAAGCTCATAGAATGAGGTCTCAAACTTGAGAAGCACTTTCAAATGTTCATTGGCACATGTAACCTCTACATGGGAATACAAGATATTAAGGAGAGATGGGGAAGGGTCATATATAAGATCTTTAGGCATTAGTTTTGGATTCAAGTGGTAGT
Source organism: Torreya grandis (assembly GCA_037957365.1). Taxonomy (NCBI): domain Eukaryota; kingdom Viridiplantae; phylum Streptophyta; class Pinopsida; order Cupressales; family Taxaceae; genus Torreya; species Torreya grandis. The sequence continues at coordinate 398,153 of JARHVA010000907.1, read as the reverse complement.
CCTTTATAAACAATCGTTAACACCAAATCTTATGTTAAACCTCCGTAAAACCCTAATAAGGACCCAATGTGAAAAATATTGTTCAAATCAGCTCATAATGGATTAAAATTCTTGGAAAATATATTTTAACATGTATTCAAATCTCCTAGGTACCTCTAGGTGGTGGTGGTTAGTCAGATGAGAGAGAAAAAACATAAATACAGGCTTGTTTGTCAAGAAGTTATTGTAGCTCTCAAAAGTTATATTGGTCAAGAAAAAATTGAATGGTAAAAGAATATAGAGATTAATTTCACATGTCAATTATGATTTATGGATAGGTTATAGCCTTCAAGTGTTCTAATTTGGTCATCCAAGTTAACTAGTTATAGACATACCTAATGGTACAAATAGTGTAAAACCCATGCAAAGATGAAGAGATAGATATGAGGGTCTGTGCACGATAGATTGATGGAAAAAATTTCATAAAGGATATATTTATGACTTATAAGTCATGATAATGCTTTGGAGGTTAGTGTATGTACTAAAAAATTTGCTCACAAAATGACCTATCTGGTTCAGATAAGACTGTGTGATATAAGGTCAAGAAATTGGTTTGCAAGACCAATATTTCACATTAGACCATATGAATTATATATATAATAATGGTTTAGATATATAATAGGAACATTTACATGCATTATGAGTCATGAAAAGTGTCTACACAGGTGTTGAAGGTTTAATTCACCATGACTAGTTTTTGATGTATATTGGTAGTTCTGAGTAAGCGAGTTGTAAAGATGTTCTTGATCCTTTACCTCTCAATTAAAAGTGTTACAAGAATTTGGTGATGACCCTGAGGTCATGGAAAATATATCTACATGTTTCATTTTTTATATTTCAATAACTTAAGTGTGTTTAGTCTTCATTTTTACAAGACAAACTTTTTTGGTACATAGGCCTAATAGGACAATTTGTTCCAAAGAAGCTTTCATGATATGAACAAAGGGTACAGGTCGAATAAATCATGGAGGATTTTAAAAAATTTCTTGGGCTAAGTGTTTGAATGGTTTTTAGATGTTGGATAAATCCATCTAGGCCCAAAAAGATCAATTTTTGGTGTTAAGAGGATAGACCTAATGCAATTAGGTCTCCATTAGGCCTAAAAGAGGAATAAGGCCTAATTGAGTTAAGCAAATCAAAAGGGGTTCAAATTATGATTGAAAAATGTTCATAATATGTACTAAAACCTATTGTATGGCTGATTTAAAAGGTTTTAGGTGTGTGGCCAACTAAATGGTGTGTGACGATGGGACTAGTATATATACAAAGTAGTTTAGGCCTGTTTAGATGCAAGCAACACAAGTGAATAAAATATTGCATGGTTGATTATATGGTGGTATTTAAATGAGACCATAAAATAAGAGAAGAGGTGTGATGATCAAAATTTCATGAGGTGGCTGAGTTGGTGTTGAGTCACTTAAGGAGTTGGTGACTCCTTGCAAGTAGGTGCTTGATAAAGGCTAGTCAAGTGGGTGCTTGAATTTATTGTGGTTGGTGCTCCAAGTTGAGTCAATGATAAAAAAATTATCTTTTGTTTTATAATATTATATTCCATTTGCAGACATCACAATGGGTTTTCTTCATGTTGAGGGTTTCCCACTCAGATATGTGTTTTCTTGTGTTATGGTCATATGAATGGTTCTTTATGAATTGCTATATAAATGCATTGCTTTCATGGTTCAAGGAATGTTAAAGCATAATTTAAATAAAGTTTTCAAACACTGATTCACCCCACACCCCCCAGTGATTGTGCTTCCAACATGCATAGCTTTCATTGCCCTTGAAACGTTCTCCATATATCCATCTAGGAGACCAACAATGTTATCGGCCAAGGATGAAACAACAACATAAAAATTTTCTTCATAATTGATCAAGAATAATTTGAATGTATTGATAAGTTCATTTTCTTATTTTAATAAATCCAATACATATTTATAAAATAAGTGCTCTTTCAATCCATTGATAAATGTAAATTGCCCTGAATCTTGAATCTGATATATGTCTCTATCCAAAGGTACTTTCAGTCCTAACATTATAGCATGAAATTCCACAAGCACCTTCATCATTGTACCTAAACCACCCATCACTTCATATGTCACAAAATCATCAGGTATCTATAGCACTATCCTAGCTTCTGCATTCCCAAAATTTCCTTTATATGTGCTAGTTAATTCAAGTCAATTCAAGTTTATATATGGGATTGAAATAACTTTCATCCATGATTGTAGTTGAGAATTTAATATTTTCAAGTTCAAGGTAACTCATAACTCTAATGCAAGGTGAAATAACTGATTAACCTTGTTATCATCATTATCAATAAGACTTACATGCCTACATAGATTTTGTGTCCCTTTATTTAAAAGAAATACATTTTTTTTGATCTCTGTCATATTAACACTATGTTCAAAAATATCACATAAGAGATCACATGTTTTAGAAAAAGATGCATATTATGAGCACTCACGATTGGAGAGACTAGCACCAAGGAATGAACCCTTGTGCTCATCCTTATTGAATACTTTTTTTACCCTTGCAACATTTTGAATCGGTATCCGTAGACTTTAGAGGCCCTGAGCCTTTACCATTTATTTTAATGTTTCCTCTATTGCATCAATTTGATTTTCACCATAAAGTGCCTCAACTTACTTATATTTATTAAAAGAAGCATAAACCTCCTTGCATACCTTGACATCAAGTTGAAGATCATAAAATAACTCTTTTCCAATAGATTTATAATTCACACCAAAGCAATCTATGTAATTTTGAAAAGGCTCATGTGTTGTCTCTTCTATCTTATTATGTAATATTGTGTTGAATTCATGTGCATCATTCTATTGATAAGTTTCATATGTGGACCAACCAAAATATTATGTAAGTTATTTCATGGATACACTATCATTGTTATTTTGTATATTATAAAAAAGGTTCAATAAATAACCAAAAACAACACAAGCCACCACTTCGCTCCTCCTATGTAATAAAGAATTGGAATACCATAACCTTGAGTTACAATGGATCCTTCAATGATGACAAGTTGTATCTCCTAAAATATGGTGTAAATCGGATTGTGTATAGGTTAGAAACAAGTTACAATAATCACTAACCACCTGTAATTTCATTGGAATTAAAACTATGGTGGTTGACATGTTTGTTCCCTTTAAATAAAACTTTCTACCCACATCATCTAGTGATAAGACCCTCTTAAAATGTGAAAAATTTTATCTTTTCATGATTGATAATGACATCTCATGATCTAAAATTATCAAAACCAACAACATGACACTAGCATAACAAATATGAAACTACATATCCACTTAGATAAGTGCAATTAAAATAATGTGGTGGCTGATAATGATGATGACAACATCATTCATGATGGTAAATTGGTTCATAGCTGCCCTTGGTATGTTTCATCTATCACTTAATGATAGTATCCCATCACCACACATTCGCTTCATGTCTTGTTTATCCATTGCACAAATATCCAAGTTTGGAATTATTCCATCATGCTTCTATTGTATTACTTTGGTAATCATGTGAACTTCCCCTTGAGATCTTCTTGTTGTGCTTATAACTTCCTCAATAGGAAGGATACATCCAACACCATTACTCAACTCTTGATATTATTCTTTACTCAAGGAAAATCTCAGAAGTACAAAATCAAACACCATGACAAGTTGATCCAAAGTAGACCAAATATCATCATGATAATCTATCTCACCTAAACCCATGTCATAAGAGTCATTGCACACCTTGTGTCAACCCCAAGTTGTGACAAGTTTTTGTGCCTTTATGATGCAAGGAATGGTGAAGCCATCTTGTAGTATCTCATCCTTCATGAATTCTCCTTCACATATCCAAGGGTAGCAAACATGTATGTAACTTGATTCTAAAAACACCATGCCAGGCTTAGTCTTAAAATATTAAAGATTAAAATGACACCCATTCTACTTACCATCATCTAACATGAAGCATCCTAGTATGATTATCTTGATTAGGCCATCATCTATAAGCTTATCTTCAAGTGTGTAACTTGCTTCCAAGAAGTGATTTATGAATCATGAACATTGATCCTCCATAACTTCATTAAAATACACAACACACTCTACATGATTCATAATGAACTTTTTTTCTATCTAAATATATGAGATGAATAATTCACTAGAAATATTAATATTGATCTCATCAAAGCCTTTATCCTTATTGCATCTCAAAAGATCACCCAGATTCCATATGTAAATTTTTTTTGAGCTTGAATCAAATAATCTAGATGCCCTATGTTGTAAGTTATATCCTTGGTCCTATCACCATTTTTAGAATGCTTCTTATGATGACACAAATCTTGTAATGACATAGTATGAAGCAACAAATATGGAATATGACCATCCTTTACATGCCTTGGGCTCTAATCAAAGTGTTCACCTTCCTTTGCCAAATTAGAAATTGTTGAGATATCCTTAACACTTCCATCCTTGTGACTCAAAAATTCTGACTTAGGATCAACATTTTCCTCAATTGCATGCTTATCAACAAGGTCTTCCTGTAACTCAACCTCATAAACTTATTTATTTGAAACATTCCTTTCATAATCTAAATTGTCATAATAATGTTCCAAAAGCTTATCTTCTTCTTTCAATGCCTTAGATAAATTTGCATTAACTTTACTATATTGAAGACTCAAAAATTTGGCATTAACCAAAAAATTGTCTCCAAATTCTTGCAAATCTTATTTTTATTCATGCTTCACCATTGCAATTGGAGAATTCTTTTCCTTAATTTTTTTTAGGTGTTGTTTTACTTGAGTGGCTATCAACTTAGCTTCCTTAGCTCTTCTTAGACATTCATCATACATTTTCTAGGTCCTTATTACATCCTATGTGCTTGTCTATACTGTGTTTAGTTTATTTTTAACCACATTCTCTAGTTTATTTATAGATAAGACATCCTTACCTTTGAATTGCATGTTGAATTATTTTTTCTCCTTTGTAGATTTTTTTAGGTTCAAATTTTGACCTTTTCATCTTTTTTATTTATATCCATGCCTTTAGATCTTTCTAATATTATTGCATATCTTGAAACATATCTAACATGGATTCTTGCACTATCCTCATGATTCATAGGAAGGAAAGATCATAACTCTGACACCATTGTAATGTCCCTTTTGGGGAATTTTCTATATTTTGATTTATATTCTTAATTTTGGAATATCATTTGAATATTAGATGGTGAAACACCATTATGATAACGAATCTCACATGAGTATTTATTTTAAAAAAAAACATGTAAATATAATTAATTACATTAATAGTTAAAGTAATCTGATTTAGATATGAAACCCTAACCTATATCAATTAGACAATACATAACACTAGATTTATTGATTCTTTTACAACTAACCCATTCGTTAATGTTGCCACCAATTAGTTAGGGAAAAATAGATCACATACAACATCGTAGTAGGGAACTCAACAACATACACTACTAAAATCCTCTATAGAATTCTTAGCAGGTATAATAAGAATAAAAAATAATATGGTCAGTAGTTGTATGCAATATGATAGTAGTAGTCTTCTAAGACAATCTATAGAAAAACCCTAGCTTGAGTTTTTGATAGTACGACATAAGTACGATATATTATAAGGATTGTATGTCAATCAAGGAACTAAAAAAATCACATAAAACCCTAGGTGCATCTATCCCAATGGTAATGATTTATGGCATAGTGGTACGACAACCTTCCCTAGGGCACGATAGCCTCTAATGAACAATAAAACCTAATTTGAATAACTGATAAACCCTTCCAAAAAATCTAGAAATTGTTCACCACCCCCAACTAATCGAAATCTAAATTTAACTTAATCTATCTACACCATTATGATCCCTAGATGGAATTGTTATAGCTGAATATTTCAACTTTGGATGAGGTTGTTCAGATCTCTCCACATTTTGACAACATGGGATTACCTCTAGGCTTGTGGGTTGCCTATAGCAGAGGTAAACCTCTAGGTTAAAGGGCTAGCTCCCTTGATTTATCTCTTAAGCTCACACACTACACTAAAATAGTCAATTGGGGATGAAAGGGGAAGAAGGAAATAGAATGTAACCTATATAATGCTGGTGATACACCAAATATTAGTCCACAAACACACTTGCATATGCACTACGAACAAAGACTACCAAAATTGACCTTATCTCATTGTCCTTTTAGCATAAGTATTTCTCATAGAGGTAGATTGCTATGCACATATAGAGGTGGGTGAAAATAATGTTTGATACTAAACACTACTAATCCATCTCACACTTCAAGACACACTTAACAAACAAATACACTTTATGAAACCTGTAAGAAGATATATCACTTACACAAAACATGCAAGGGCAGAATGGGTGCAAGGAGAAGACATTCATCACTTTTCAACCACATAAACCACTTAACACACTTAGGAAAAATATTATAGATATAAAAGCAACTTTATAATCTTATTCAAAAGCAAAATAAGGTGCCAAACCAATAGGGCTTTGCCATACTAGGTGTGTACTAGATACAAATGCCAACATGGCTTGCATATATAGAGCATAGGAGAGGAGAGAGAATATGAGAAGTGGAAAGGTCACAAATCCAAATGTCAAAATGTGATAACCAGTTGCAATGCAAGAGAATGAAGTGGAGAATAGGATATGAATGTCTTCTTGGATAAATGTCCATCACAAACATGACATATCCTTCAGGTTGGCGTAGAGACTTTTCATGTTCTTCCTTGAAACTGCCCTCATGATGATGAGTAGTCCATATGTCTTGAAATACCTATGGAGGATGTTGACACATATGATTTGACATGAGAAGATGGAAATGAGATTATGGACAATCATCTACACTTTCAACTGATAGCCTTCTTTGTTACACTTATTGTCCACTTGCTTGAAACTAGTCACTAGCCCTATAGGTCTGTCTTCACACTTGTCACCTAAGGGGCTTGCAGTTTCTCATGAAAATATGTTAAAGATGTGTTAGACACATTTCCAAGACCTCTTTGTCCTCTGGTCTATCAAATAGACCTCAAAAATTTCAATGCCATTCTTCTCATCTTCACACTTTAGACAATCACTTATCCTTCTCACTGTCTCATTTAGACCGCCTATAATGAAAAGTGTAGAAGAGAGATTTTCATGAAAAAATGGGGTGAGAGATGAGTATTAAGGTTTTTAAAAATTCCCCATACACCTTATACAATGATTATCATTCAAAAATTCTCCTCTATACCTATAATATACTTCAAATCCTATAAGAAACTCAGATTTTGGTCTATCTATACAAGTGATAGTATAGATCAAATGGATATCATGGATCTTTGGAGAGTTATAGACAAGTATAAATCAAATTATTTTCCAACTTACCCTTTTTGGATGCATAACTCTCCATATTTTCTCCATCGGGTCCAAACAAGGGTTTTAGGAGGGTTTTGAATTGTTCTAGTTCTTAGTGATGGTTCATAAAATATAGATGTTTAATTCCTAAACCAATTCCATTGAGAAATATTTAAATACCCCATTAAACTATTACAAATTCCTTAAGACACCATGCATAGTGTCTGTACAGATGTGAGCAAAAGAAAGTGACATTCGAGCTCCTTCTATGCATTCTAAGTACCCCTAATAGGAATTTAGGTTTGAATGACCACTCCTATGTTATTTAATTAAAAAAAATGTTCCTTACAACCTTATATTCTCCCATTAAGTATATCTAATGCCTTGTAAATATCAATTAGTCATCTGGATCAATTTAGAGGTCATAAGGCTTTAGGCCTAGTTCTAGGCCTAATAGGCTTAACTGTGTTTAACTGTGTGTTTAACCCTTATAAGGGTTTCCATTAACTTTAGAGTATTATACATGTGTTAAAACCTTTAGTATAACTATATGCATAATTATATACACATTCAAGGTTATCTATCTCATTATTTGTTCATCTATATACCCTACCTATAGGTTAGACTGCCTATGGAATGCCCTCTATATGAGAAAAACAAAGGGAATATCCACTATTTTTCTATCTAAATTATGGTTATGGGAGGATTTATTAGGTCATGAAGAATATATTTAAAATTTTACAAGGTTATATCACATCTAAAAATCTCTTAACACTCCAAAACCTAAAACTAGCTTTTTAAGCCTAGTGACTGTGCAGGGTTTTGGGCTGACTATGGGTTGAGATTTGAATCTTAATCTTTGCTCTATCTATTTAATTTTAGAATAATATGAATTTAATAATACCACTATTATATTTTTCTCCACATTTTCATCCATATTACATCTTAGTATGTTAGCTAAGCCCTTTCACTAGCATGAGCTAATTTATGATTGTTGCAAACTGTAGATACTCATCTTAAGAAAATGGGATTCCTATAGGTGTCTGTTAATGCTTGAACACTATGTTTCATGCCATAAGTTAATCTTAAAGTCACTAAGACCATTTCATATTTTGTTTAACTCACTTTTTCATGAGGATTCTACAATCATCCTTCTACCATCCATGCATCATGTGCAACTATAAGCTACAGATTTATTTAGGCTTTATAACACTGTAGCTTTCACTGAATATCCTCTTTAGAAACCTGAATGAGTTAAAAGCCATCCAACCATAAATATCTTTGACTTATAAATCATCCTCCCATGTCAATGTGTGACATTTAGGTCTAGGCTACAAGAGAGACACCATTAGGCTTATCTAGAACTCAAGACACTATACTATGAGATGGTATATTGTGTGAGCAAAACCTTATTCAAGAAATCCAAGGTAATTGTTCCCATTAGCAAGATCCTAACTCTATGATTATGGATATAAGTTTGAATATATATAATGACCTTACCACTATTACTGTGATACTTTTATGATCTCAGACTTTCTTGATAATCTTCATTGGATTCCAAACACCTCCAAAGCTCTTTCATCACTACTCAGACATCTATGGTAATGGCTTTAGACCATTGTAGTATTCATGTAGGCTTAGTGACTGTATATGTAAGTTCAAACTTAGATTGTCTCTTTTACTATTATTAATTATGTCCAACTATTTCAAACCTATATAAAAACAAGTCTCTTCTACTACATTGTCAAACTTGAACTTCTCTCAAGATCTTCTATCATTCTACCTCCATTGATTACATAGTTACAGTCTTATTCACTGTCTTCTAGTATGTGAGTTCAGCATTCAAACTTACTTGGTTAAAAGCTTGAGATGTCCATAAGTTAGTTGATTTTTTATTAAACCATCACCATGATCTAAGAGGAGGTAAAACAAGTGCATTATCTTTTGATATAAAGCCATTGACATAAGATGAAACTCTGCAACTGATGAAACATTGTCTTGCAGACCAATAGTGCTCCCTCTAGCAAAATGAGGTGATCTTGCCTATGGATCCATGTTAACATGTTCCAAATAATATGAAAACAACATGGAAAGGAATAAATGTTCTATAGTACACATACACCACTTGGAAGCATCAGATACCTACAATCAGATAGAAAAATTGAAGGTGTTAGGAATGTGCAAGAAACTTAGAGGCACTAATAGTCTTAGAATTTGTTCATAGAGTATAAACCATAATTTTTAAAACCATGACCATGGAATGGAATGCCATGAATACTAATTTTATCCACCAAAAGCATTCATCCCAACTCTTCCCCTCATATTCATACTAGTTACAAACTGATTGACCTTGTTGACCTACCAAAGGAAGCAAAGAGAGAGATGGACTAGTTTTCACCATTTTTGGAGTTATCAAAGCTTAAAAATATTGGAATTTAACTATAAGGATTTGAAAGGACACTCTGAAGTAGCCACATATTCTAGGACTATTATGAATCCATATAACTAACTGAAAATGGCCTTATTTTTAGATAAACTCCTTTATACATTGAACCTATAGAATTTAGTTCCAAAACTAACAAATGACACCTATATAGCAAATGGTACATTGGATAACTCTTTAATACACTTGCCATTCCATGTAGAATTGTACAAATTCATTAAATGACCCAAAAGATGGCCTATGATGACATAAGGATAATTTAACAAGTATGACCAAGGTAAAACATCCTATGTGACTTTACTAATTACCATGATGGATCAATTTACAACCTAGGAGACATTATGGAAGTTTTTACTTGCAAGGGGGTTGACTTATTTGACTAGGGGGTTAAATTAGTCGACATTTTGGCAATTTCCTAGGGGTAACAAGCTTGCTATACTAAGGACTAATAGCCTTCTCCTATCCTTGGGAAATGGAGTCACCTATACAACACATTTAACACTAAAATACCTATAAAAAGACATCAAAACTACACCAAACAACAAGAACAAAAACACACAAGACAAGAAACTAACACACATACCTGTGTTCTCATGAATATTTATGGAAAACACACACAACTCAAACAAACTAACTTATGCACAAACTAACCTAAATAGAATTCTTCCTCCTAGATCAAAGGGGAAGCTTGAAACATTTATTGCTCCATGAAGTGAAGGAATACATGAAGCATGTTGCCTTTTGAGCTTTGGCATTTGTGTCTCTAATTCCTTCATTATTTCCACTTTCTTTGGAATGATTTTTAATGCAACCATAATAGATACAAATATATCACCTATGAAGGTGAATTCTTCTTTTGACTCAACCATATCTTCATGGTACTCCTCAACTGCAACTTGACCCAATGATGCTTCATACAAGCATGGTTCTTTTACCTCTATGGTATTTTGAGTGAGATCAATTTACTTATCAATTTCAAGCTCATTAGCTACCACTTCAACAAGAATGATATTTTGGGAGCTATCATGTTATACTTCAAATGGAAAAGCATCTTCATCAATATATTCAACTTGGATAATAGGAGGTATAGGACTTTGAAGGGATTCAAATTCATTACATACCTCATAAAATCTTTGCCAAAAATCATCTTGTTTAATATAAGTATAAGCAACTTGTTCTTTTGTATTTTCAGCTTCTAGCTCTTGCTCATACACATGAACATCAACCAACTCAGAAAATGTGGAGTCCTTCTCAAGGACCTTTTCTTTCATGTCCTGTCTAAAATATTTGTGGTTATATGCAACATGACCTTCAACATCTTTTTCTTCACTCAAGAAGATTGAATTGTACTTGTATTCATCAAGGGGAGTCCCTATGGTGATATCTTCATCATAAATGCTCACATCATCTTCTTGATCATATGCAACCTGAATTTTCTCTTCTTTACTAATCTCCCATAGGATAGGTTCTTCATCAAGAAGGGATGAGGTAGGAGGAGAAATAGAAGGTGAGGTGAAAAGCTCATGGATGGGCATGGGGATGGAAGGAGACACTTGGAAGAAATCTTAGAGGGAGATAAGATTCTAATGGACTATGAAACTTCATTTCCTTCAACAAACACCTCATGACTTTCATTATCATCTTGAAATTTGTTATCAACTGTAACTTGATCACCCACCTTCTCAACCATGGCTTATTTTTCATGTTGAAACTCTTCTTGGATGGACCATAGGTTTTTGAATACAGGGCAATTGGGATTGATAAAAAATAATATTTTCTTCATGGACATCCACATCTTGGTTCTCACTCTCTTCACATTTGTTTCCCCAAGACTCTACTACTTGGTTAAAAGCTAGAGTTTGAAAGCCAATAGGATATATAGAGGATTTGATTTGATCTTATTGAGGATTATGAACAGTTTCATGAGGATAAGGATGAACAAGATGATATGGAATACAATATGGTTCTTGAGAAGGGATTGGTATAGTTTAAGGAAGGCTATCTCCAAGAATCTACCTCTTAAGAGCTTGGATTTCTCATTCAAGAACATGCATCTTAAGATCTTGGATCTCTTCTTTAAGATCCTTAAACTTATCTTCTTGATATCTTTCTTTAGAGGCTTCTTCATAAGCTTCTTCATAGGGCTGTTCAATAACACCATGTTCATATAGAGAAGGGATAGGATGATTATAGGGCTGCCATGGCTCATAGAATTGATAACAATCTTGATAGGGATGTTGAGAGACATAAAATGGGTCATAAAAAGGTTGATAGGAAGGTTCATAGTAGGTATTCTCAACATAACCATCCATATCAACTTCATTAGTTATATTAAACACAAGAATTGATCAAAATGTTCTACAATAAATACCTAGGCTACTTACAATCAGATGATTGCATTCAGATTCACCATTGTTGTTTGCTTGAATGATTACAAAAGTTGATAAGAAGAAGAACACACCACCAATCCTTCCACTCTTTTGGACCTTAGTCCCACTGGGCATGCTAGAACTATTATAGCCAAATATTTCACCCTTGTATGAGGTTGTTTAGACCTCTCCACATTTGGACAACATGCTATTACCTCTAGACTTTTGGGTTGCTTATAACAGAGGTAAACCTATAGGTTAAAAGGCTAGCTTCTTTGATTTATCTCTTAAGCTCACACACTACACTAGGCTAGTCACTTGGGGGTGAAAAGGGAAGAAGGAAACATAATGTAACCTATATTAATGGAGTTCATACACCAAAGATTAGTCCACAAATATACTTACATATGCACTAAGAATGAAGCCTACCAAAACTAACCTTAACTCATCATCCTTCTAGCATAAGTATTTCTCATAGAGGCAAATTTCTATACACATCTAGAGGTGGGAGAAAAGAAGGTTTGATATTAAACACTACTATTACCTCTCACACTTCAAGACACTCTTAATAAATTGTAGTCATATAAAATGCAAAAAATGGTAACTTGAGCATGGCTAATGACACCTAACCCATAGGTCCCTCTTTCTTGCTCTGATGACCCTTCTAGATACCTTTTCATTGATTCCCAGTCACCTGTAGGCTTTCAAGACCTCATTTTATCTTAGTTGGGACCCATTTCGCATGCTTTTTCCATTCCCCTAGGTCCCAGACCTCCAAGACAATAGTGCCTAGGTTGGACTACAACACTGGAACCTAGGGTGTCCCCTTTCCAGTGCTTCTGTCCAATCACCTTTCAAGCCAAAATGACTATTTCCCCCCAAATCCTCTGTCATTATATCAACCTAGCATGATTGCATTTAACCCATGACCAATAGATCCCTCAAAACCCCATTCAAAGATTATTTGAAAAGGGTTGGCAAATATTATTAAGTAAACAAGAATATAAATGAAACCACTCAGGATATTTTCCCTATTCTCTACATACAATCATCTATTACAGTCCTAAGCACATCTAAATCTCCACACTAGTCCCAGGCCACCTCAAGCACATCTAGTTTAACATTTTTTGCATTCTCATATCATAATTTCACCAAGCACTTTCAAAGGGAGAATTACATATGGCTTGATCCCTCTTCAGAGTATTGGTATGTAGGTAGCATGCCCACACACGGGGTGTGAAGCATGTCTAGTGCATCTTATACACACTAATCCCTTTTCCCTATTTTCCAAAGTTTTATTCAAGTACATTGAAGGCATATAAATGAAGAAAATTAGCTCTATAAGGAGCACTGCTAATAGTGAGGCTTCGTAAATTCATAGATAGGGTCACACAGACCTACCAAGCAAAACCTAAAAAGCTCAAATCCTTAGGACAATAAATAAGGACTATAGCACCGATGCCACTCCTATCCACTTTCAATGCTCCTATGCAATTAGAAAAAAAAAGTTAGAATCCTATTAATGATAATGTCCTAAGCTTGCACAATGAATATTAGACCCTGTCTCAGTCGAATCAACACAATTTAAGATGTCTTATTTTCTCCTTCTTATTACTATTTTTAGAAATTCTCTAATTATAAATAAATTTCATAAATTAGTAGCTTGTTTATGGCATATTTTTTATTGATTATTAATCTAGACCCTTTAACTAAATTAGGAATAATACACCAATATTCCCAAAACTATAAAAACATTTGGTGAACCCAACTTACTTTGTTTGCGCACAAAAACCCTAAAAACCCTAGGGTAAAATTCTTACTATTTTTTCATATAAATTTTTGAATTTTTACTTGAATATTTAAATAAAAAATTCATTTCAAATTTTAAAATTTAGTAGTAAATTTTAAAATAATTTTCTTTCAAATCCTAGTTGCCCATACTAGGTTTTAGTATTTTTCTAGTATTTTCCAATAATTTTTTGAATTTTTAGTAGCATATTAAAATCAATTAATCCTTTTAAAATTCAAAATTCAATAATAATTTCAAAATTTTTATTTTTCTCAAAACCCTAGTTACATCTACTAGGTCGTATTAAATCACTAAAATTTCAATAATTTTTTGAAATTTTAATTGCATATTTTACTCAAAAATTTACTTTCAATTTCAAAATTTCATAGTAAGTGTTCAAATAATTATTTACAACTTGAGGTATCACCTTACATGTTTGTGAGCTTCGTATCCTTTTTATGCAATTTTTAGTTAACTATTTTTAGAACTTTACATTTTCTATATTCAGTATTTTATTTATATTACACTTTGCCTATTACAAATTTTTACAAAAAATTCAATCAAATTTCAACTTGTTTTCCTACCTTACCAATGGCTCAATATATTGATTTTGATGAAACTAATAAAAGGGAACTCCAAGAACTCTTAGCCAAACACCCTGACATGCAAGATGACATGCTAAAAATACTACAAGAAGAACAACAAAGAGTGAACAATGGTCAATCTTATCAAACCATAGATCAACTAGTTTCAAATGTCACTACGGGGGAAACTATGTCTCAACAACCCCCTATAGTAGCCCAACCTTCTTTTATGCCACCAACTATGGCTAGTACATCCCTATCTCTTGATGTGGTAGCCCTTATGCAAGAGATAAGATCTCTTCAATCCAAAGTGCTACATCTTGAGCAAGGTGCTTCTAGACCTACGCAACCTTTGGATTATTTTGCTCTTCTACATATAACATTGACACATCACATTTCTTCTACACCCTTGTCACAAGGTTTTGTTCAACCCAAGCTTACTCTATATGATGGCAAGGGTGATCTAGAGACACATTTGAGAGATTTTCACATAGCATGCTTGGACTATGTACCAAATGATTGGCTACTAACCAAGCTATTCCTATGGATCCTAAAGGATTATGCTTTACAATGGTTCTATAGTCTACCAAATTAGTCGGTCAATGCATTCAATCCTTTAGATGACATGTTCCTAGCTCACTTCAGCATCAACATTAGTGATAAGGTTTCATATGCTCAAGTTACACAATAGAAACAAAGGTCAAATGAGCATCTCACAGATTATGTTCTTCGATATAAGACTATCTTGGCTAAGATGACTAGCCCCATGGCTGATCAAGAGTTACAAGATCTCTTCAAATAGAGTCTTCTATCAGCTTTGCATGAATCAATTATGTTCAAAAGATTATCCTCCTTCACTGAATTATGTCACACACTAAAGGAAAGAGAAGTCAAGTTCATTTCAATGGGAAAACTCAAGTACACAAGTATCCCAAACATAAAAAATAAGAGTAACAACAAAGTCCCATACAAAGTAAAGGTTAATGATAAAAAGAGTCAAAATCAACCTATAGTTAATGTAGCTTTAGAGCCCCCTCAACAAGTGGTTTTATCAACACCTCCTTGGTGTACATTTACCAATCTACCAGTTTCTCTAGCTAGAGTTTTACAGTAGCTATTAGATTATAGCATCATATCTCTCCCTTCTATTTGGGAGGTTGACCCAACAAAGCCTCTTCCATGGGGATATGATCAACATGCATTTTATAAGTTTCATAGGGTACCAGGCCATACAACAAACATATGCATTAGTTTGAGACACAAGATACAAGATTTAATAAATGGCCATCTTATTGATCTTGGCACTTCAGTTGAGCCTCCTCAGGCAAAGCAAACATAGGATAAAACATTGAAAATCTTCTTTGATCTTTTTTTGAAGCATTCCAAACAAGAGACAGGGGATCAATCAGGGGTTCACCATGCATATCATGCACATCCCCCACCAAATACATACATGGCACCTTCAATCGAGATACATCCTTTGAGCAACATGATTGGTGTGTACAATTCTAGAGTTCTAGCTAGACCTTCTATCTCCTTCTTAGATCAAGAGATCATTGAGGATGATATAGATTATCATGCACTCTTATTAGAGCTCACATTCATAATCATCCTATTCATAATATTCTCATAGATAATGGATCTAGTTTGAACATGTACACTATGACATTATTGTAGCATTTGGGATATTCAGAGCAAGATATTACCCTAACACACACAATTATCAATGGATTTAGTGGGTACATACAAAGTTCATTGGGTGAGATTGTACTTCCTTTATAGGTTGGTCCAACACATGTGGCCACAACATTCACTATAGTACCAAGTGCAAGAGTTTTTGATATGTTACTTGGTCGACCATGGATCTAAAAACTTTGAGCAGTACCTTCTATAGTTCATAGATGCATGAAATTCATTGATGCTAATCAAGTTATTATAGTTGGTGGATTTACATATGAGTTACCACTCCCCACTTCAAATCCATCTTCTACAATACAATCACTAGTTTCAGTTCAGTTTCAAGTTCCAATTTCTCCACTAGTTATAGTTCCTCTTCCAATTGTAATTCAAACATAGTTGAGGCATCCATCACCAGCACAGAGAGTTCATACACCTCCACAATTTTAAGATTCTAGATAGTTTCTAACTATAGTGTTCACACTGAGTGAAGTATCATTGAGATCTCATGCATCTACTCATAGAACACATGTTTAGAGAGCTTCTCCTACTACCAGATGCATCTCTAAGAGCTTTATAATTGCATCCACTTATTAGAGTCAAAGGGGGACCCCACACTTGGTTTCTACTTTAGATATTTCAGAACATTTAGATCATATACAACTCTCAAAGCCACAATCTTAGCATTTCCATCATGCTTCATGATCACACACGATTCCTCTCCTTGATATAGGACACCATGATAGGGAGTCTCCCATGAGATTCATCAGTTAGTATCATCCTTTCTAAGCTTACCTGTACATAGTTTCTTATGCTTGATTGTACATATTTCAAATATTCAAAAATAATTTAACATTTCAAAAACACCAAAAACATTTCGATTATATGCATCATCCATGCTTTACATTTCTACTACTATGCTAGACTTACATTAGCTATTTTATGCTATTGCTTGTCGATTTATCTACATTACCATTATTCACTTGATCTTCTTTGAGTGTGTGCAGTGACATCCATCTCTTTGATTGCTTCACTCTACCCATTGAGGGGGCATCCTACTTCTACAATCGAGACACACATCAATATACATACCCACTAGGGGCATCTTCTATATGACTACACTATCCAAGTTATGTCATTCCTACACCACACACTTTAGTTATCATGTTGATGTACACTACTTACTTGATTACATAGATTAATCTATCGATACTCACTAGTATATAACACTTGTGTATTTTTTAGCATATATCTAATCTTGTACTAACATGTCTTACATACATTCACTTCTTAATTTGATTATTTAGATGCATTTGTAATTCCAATTTCTTACATGCTTTCTTTTCGTACTTAACATTAGCTTGATGTGATTGTATTTTCTTAGTTCCTATTTGTCTCCTATATGTACTTTAGGACATTTGATAATGTATTTTGCTTCTATTCATGTGTGTGCCTTAGGACATTTGGCAATGTCCTTTCCCTGTACTCCTCTATGTGATTATGGCTTCCATGCTAACTTGCTTGTTTCAACTGTATGTGTATGTGGCACATGAACATGCCTTGTATGCTTGCTTTATAGTTTAAGTGACATGTGCCCATGTCCCTTGTTTGTTTTTCCCCTTGGCCACTCTTGTATGCTTATTAC
Organism: Torreya grandis; assembly: GCA_037957365.1. Lineage (NCBI taxonomy): Eukaryota > Viridiplantae > Streptophyta > Pinopsida > Cupressales > Taxaceae > Torreya > Torreya grandis. The sequence continues at coordinate 380,242 of JARHVA010000907.1, read as the reverse complement.
CTTGTATGTTTGTTGCTTGTTTGCTTCTCGATTATTTGTAATTCCATGATCCATATCATGCATTATTCATGTTTTCTTGGATGCCATGATAGAAATCATGCTCCATCCCTCCAACTAACAACTAACTAGACTTTAAATTCCATTTCAATACATTGCAAATGCTATTACATTGTTACATATATCTAGGCATAACTCTGTTGATCTAACAATCTCTCAATACAAATCATGCCATATCTTGAGATATCTTGCCAATTATCATTGTTATATCATATATTTTATAGCATAACACACTTGTAGGTCTCTTTCTTCTAAGGGTAGTCATTGTAGGGTCTCCATTCCTACCCTCAGAAGAGGGGGAAATAAATAGGGGTTTTGTCATAGAGATCAAAACTCCCACCAACCAAAAAATCTAGTTTCAAAACACTCAAAACAATAACCAGACATCAAACCATTCAGAATAGACCAGGTAAATAGTGAAGAATCTAGAACAGTCATTAGATTTGGCTCAAGACAATAGTGTGGAGACTAGAATATAACACTCATGGTACTACTATCTATTTCCAGTGCTCTTGTCCAAATAATACAAAAACCAAATTTTCCAATAATAGATAAAAAGGTAAGTTTAGTTATAGTTTTGTCAGCTATAGTTCAAACTAGAATCAATAGTTTTAGTATAGTTTTCTTAGAGAATCTAGATATAAGAGGCACCATGCATGGCATCATGGCTCTCACTTCTAATTTTTAATAGGGTAGTTGATATAACTTCTAGATCAGAATCCATATTTTAGACACTAGTGATTGGGGGCAATGTGCATGACATATTTGTTTTATTTCTTTTCAAGTTTAACATTACCAAACATTCTCAATAGTTGCATTCCTTACTCCATCTATAAGTGGTTGGCATCATTTTGGTTTTGCTTTCATACAAGCCTAACTTCCAAGTTCTCAAGTTCTTGAATGGCTTCCACATAAGCTAGATTCTTAATTTCAGAGTGGCTTTCATATATGCCTAATCTCCATATTTTAGAGTGGCCAAGAGTGGCCTAGTTTCCATCATACATTTGGGTATCCATGCCAACATTTTTAGATCATAGTACATTCATGGGCTTCAAGAGACATTTCATATGATATATATTTCATACCGATATTAGTTTATAGCTTCGCTTCATGGGGCAATGATGGAGCCAAAGGAATAGCTAGCCTTTTAATTCTTGAACCACATATTCAGAGGGATTTGACACATAGTCCAAACATTGATCAACACACACATGACCACCTAACTTCACTTAGTGGGTGATGATGGAGATAAAGGGCCAACCTTTACATTCTTGAGCCACTTCTAGGGAATTGAACACTTAGTTCCATTTAAAATATTACTCTTGGTATAATACCTTTCAACATTAGTTAGTATAACCCAATGTCACTCAGTAGCATAATAGGTTTTGTATTAGTTTGCATACTTGGTGAGGTGTATTCATTCCTTTCTCTTCCTCTCTCTATTACCCAATTTTGCACATTCTTATTTTAGATTTGGTGTATCTAATAAGAATTGATCTATTTTTACTTTCACTTGTAGATTTATACTACAAAACATGCTCTCTCTATGCACACCTAACATCACATAGCTTCATGGGCTTCACCCTTGTAGGTAAGTTTAGCTACGCTTGGTATTTTCCTTTATCCTAGTATTTCACTTTGCTGCATCACTAGAATAAAGGGGGGGTAAATATAGTCATATAAAATGGAAAAAATGGTAACTTGAGCATGGATAATGACACCCAACCCATAGGTCCCTCTTGATGCTCTCATGACCCTTATAGACACCTTTTTATTGATTCCCAATCACCTATAGGCTTTCAAGACCTTATTTTAGCTTAGCTAGGACCCATTTTCATGCTCTTTCCATCTCCTTAGGTCCCAAACCTCCAATATAATAGAACCTAGGTTAGACTATAGCATTGGAACCTAGGGTGTCCCCTTTCTTGTGCTCCTATCCAATCACTTTTCAAGCCAAAATGACCATTTTCCCCCAAATCCTCTTTGTCATTATGTCAGCCTAGCACAATTGCATTTAACCCATGACCAATATATCCCTCTAAAATCCCATTTAAAGATCATTTGGAAAGGGTTGGAAAATATTATCAAGCAAGCAAGAATATAAGTGAAACCACTCAGGGAATTTTCCTTATTATCTACATACAACCATCCAATACAGTCTTAAGCACATCTAAATCTCTACACTAATCCCTAACCACCTCAAGCACATCTAGTTTAACATTTATTGCATTCTCATATTATAATTGCACCAAGCACTTTCAAAGGGAGAACTACATATGGATTGATCCCTCTTTGGAGTATTGGTATGTAGGCAATGTGCCCACACATAAGATGTGAAGTATGTCCAATGGATATTACACACACTAATTCCTTTTCCTTATTTTCCAAAGTTTTATTCAAGTATATTGAAGGCATAAAAATAAAGAAAATCAGCTCTATATGGAGCACTGCTGACAATAAGGCTTTGCAAATTCATAGATAAGGTCACACAGACATATCGAGCAAAACCTAGAAAGCTCAGATCCTTAGGACAACAATACTAGACAAGGACTATAGTGTCGATGCCTCTCCTATCTACTTTTGATGCTCCTATCCAATTAGAAAATTAAATTTAGAATCCTATTTGAGATAGTGTCTCAGGATTGCATAGTGAATATGAGACCTTGTCTTAGTGGGATTAGCATAGTTTAAGCTAAGTCTTATTTTCTCCCTTTTATTACTATTTTTAGAAAATATCTAATTACAAATAAATTTCATAAATTAGTAGCTTATTTATTGCATATTATTTACTGACTATTAATCCATACCCTTTAACTAAATTAGGAATAATACACCAATATTCCCAAAACTATTAAATCACAAGCAAATGCACTTTATGAAACATGTTATAAGAGATATCACTCACACGAAACATGCAAGGGTAGAATGGAAGCAGGGAGAAGACATTCATCATTTGTCAACCACATAAACCACTTAACACACTTAGGAAAAAGATTATAGAGATCAAATCAACTTTAAAATCTTATTCAAAATCAAAACAAGGTGCTAAACTAGTAGGGCTTTTCCATACTAGGTGTGTACTAGATACAAATGCCAAAATGGCTTACATATATAGAGAATGTGAGAGGAGAGAGAAGAAGAGAAGTGGAAGGGTCACAAATCCAAGTGTCAAATTGTAATAATTAGTCACAATTCAAGAGGATGAAGTGGAAAACAAGATATGAAGGTTTTTTTAGACAAATTTCCATCACAAACATGACATATCCTTTAGGTTAGCATAGAGAATTTTTATGTTCTTCCTTGAAACTACCCTCATGATGATGAGTAGTCCATCTGTCTTGAAATACCTATGGAGGATGTTGGCACATGTGATTTGACATGAGAATATGGAAATGAGATTAGGGACAATCATATATGCCTTCAACTAATAGCCTTTTTTGTTACACTTGTTCATGTGCTTGTAACTACTCACTAGCCCTCTAGGTCTATATTCACACTTGTCACCTAAGTGGCTTGAAGTTGCTCATGAAAAATTCATTGAATATGTGTTAGACACATGTGTACTTTTTTTTTCCTTTGGTCTATCAAATAGACCTCAAAAGTTTTAATGCCATCCTTCTCATCTTCACACTTTAGACAATCACTTCTCCTTCTCACTATCTCATTTAGAGTGCCTACAATGAAAATTGGAGCAGAGGGATTTTCATGCACAAATGAGATGAGTATGAGGGGTTATAACAAGTCCTCATACACCTTTTAAAATGATTGTCATTCAATAATTCTCTTTTGTAACTATAACACACTTCAAATCCTACAAAAAACTTAGATTTTGGTCTATCTATATAAGTAAAAGTACGTATCAAATGGATATCATGGATCTTGGGAGAGTGATAGATAAGTATAAATCACCTATTTAGCCAACTTACCCTTTTTGGATGCATACATATCCATATTTTATCCATTGGGTACAAACATGGGCTTTAGGAGGGTTTTGAGTTGTTCTAGTTCATAAAATTTAGACATTCAATCCCTGAACTAATTCCATTAAGAACTAGTTAAGGACCCCCTTCAAGTATTCCTAACTCTTTGAGGCACCATGCATAGTGTTTGTACAGATGTGAAAAAAAGAAAGTGATGTTCAAGCTCCTTCTATGCATTCTAAATTTAGGCTTGAATGACCATTCCTATGTTATTTCCTACAAAAAATGGTTCCTTACAACCTTATATTCTCCCATGAAGTCTCTCTCATGCCTTGGAAATATCAAGTAGTCATCTGGATCAATTTAGAGGTCATAAGGGTTTAGGCCTAGTTCTAGGCCTAACTATGTTTGATAGTGTGTTTGACCCTTCTGAGGGTTTCCAATGACTGTAGATTGTTATCCATGATTTTTCACCTTTAGTCCAATTTATACATCATTATATAGTCATTTAAGGTTCTCTATCTCATTCTTTGCTCATCCATATACCTTGCTTATAGGTTAGACTATAGATGGAGTACCCTTTGTTTGTGATAAAAAAAGGGAATATCCCCTATATTTCTAACCAAATTTAGGTTATAGGAGGATTTATTAGGTCATGAATACTATCTATATAAATTTACAAGGTTATAACACATATACAAATCTCTCAACACTCCAAAACCTAAAACTAGCTTCTCAAGCCTAGTGAGTATGCATGGTTTTGGGTTGACTATGGGTTGAGGTTTAGAACCCAATATTTGCTCTATCTTTTTCATCTAAGAGTGATATTAATTTTATATTACCACTTTGAGAGTGGTCCTCACATTTTCATCCATCTTACGTCTCAGTATGTTAGCTAAGACCTTTCATTAACATGAGCTAATATATGACTGTAGGAGACTGTAGATACTCATCTTAAGAAAATGGGATTCCTGTAGGTGTTTATTAATGCTTGAACATTGTGTTTCATGCCATAAGTTCTTATTTAAGTCACTAAGACCATTTCATAGTTATTTTAACTCGCTTTTCCATGAGGATTTTGCAATCATCCTTCTATCGTCCATGCATCATATGCCACTGTATGCTACAGGTTCATTTAAGCTTTATAACACTGTATCTTTCATTGAATATCCTTATTAGAAACTTGATTGAGTTGAAATCCATCCAACCATCAATATATTTGACTTTAAAATCATCCTTCCATGTTAAGATGTGGAATTTAGGTCTAGGCTATAAGAGAGACACCATTATGATTATTGAGAACTCAAGACACTTCACTATGAGATGGCATATTGTGTGAAAAAAACCTTATTTGGAGAAGTTAATGTAATTATTCCCATTATAAAGATCCTAACTCTATGATCATAGATCTAAGTTTGAATATATGTAATGAACTTACCACTATTACTATGATAGTTTTATGCTCTCAGACTTGACAGTCTCCATTGGATTCTAAACACCTCTAAAGCCCTTTTATCACTACATAGACCTCTATGGTAATGGCTTTAGACCATTGTAGTATTCATGCAAGCTTAGTGACTGTATGTGCAAGTTCAAACTTGGATTATCTATCTTACTATTTTTCATGATGTCTAACCATTTCAAATCTATATCAAAATAGGTCTCTTATACTGCATCATCAAACTTGAACTTTTCTCAAGATCTTCTATCATTCTAGCTCCATTGATTACATAGTTATAGTCTTGCTCACTATCTTTTGGTATGTGAGTTCAACATTCAACCTTACTTGGTTTAAAGCTTGATATGTCCATAAGTCAGTTGAATTTTTCTTAAACCATCACCATGATCTAAGAGGAGGCAAAACAAGTGCATTACCTTTGATATAAGCCACTGACAGAAGATGAAACTCTGCAACTAATGAAACATTATCTTACAGACTAATAGTGTTCCCTCTAGAATAATGAGGTGATATTGCCTATAGATCCATGTTAACACGTGATAAATAATATGAAAACAACATGGAAAGTAATAAAAAGTTCTACAGTACACCTACACCATTTAGAAGCATCAAACAACTACAATCAGATAAGAAAACCAAAGGTGTTGGGATTGTACAGGCAACTTGGAGGCACTATTAGTCTTAGAATTTGTTGATAGAGTAAAACCCTCCATTTTGAAAACCATTTCCATGGAATGGAATTCCATGAAGACTAATTTCATCTACCAAAAGCATTTAGACCAACTTTGCCCCTCCAGTCTGTACCCACTGCAAACTGGTTGACCTTGTTGACCTACCAAAGGAAGTGAAGAGAGAGAGATGGACTAGTTTTCACCATTTTTAAAGTTTTAAAAGATTCCAAATCCTAGAATTAAACTATGGGGATCTTAAAGGACACTCTGAATTAGCCACATGTGTTAGGACTATTATGAATCTATACAACTAACTGAAAATGGACTTATTTTTAGATAAACTCCTTTGCATGTTGAACCTACAAAATTCAATTCCAAAATTGACAACTGACACCTATCTAACACATGGGACATTGGATATCTATTTTATACACTTTCCCTTTCATCTAGAACCATAAAAATTCATTAAATGACCCAAAAGATGGCCTGTGATGACATAAGAATAATTTAACAAGTATGACCAAGGTAAAACATCTTATGTGACTTTACTAATGACCATGGTGGATCAATTTCCAATCTATGAGAACCTATGGGAGTTTGTACTTGTAGGGGGGGTTGAATTATTTGACCAAGGATTCAAATTAGTTAATAAGAATCACATTAATGAGTAAGAGGGGTTTCATCTTCTACACCTATACACTAGAGGGTTTTTGTCCTCATATGAAAAAGTTGAACAAATAAGCTCCATTTTGAAAATATGGTTTTTATTTCAAAGATGAATAATGAATAATCCTTTTGAGCCCAGTTCATATTTTTTATAATTTCACTTATCATTCCCAAAACCCTAAAATCATTTAAAAACATTTTTAGATAAATATTACTTCTTTGGCCCACTTAAAAAATATTCCTTTTAGCCCCTCTTATAACATAAGTGTCATTTTTCCATGTTATAAAATAAAGTGACTTTGGACAACTTAAAATATTATTATTAAATTATTTCTATAATTAAATATTTCAAAAAAGGGACATAACATGTTATGCCATGGGATAGCAGAGTATCTAAACAATGCACAAGATTTCTCTTCACAGGAAGAAACAACTATAAATTAGACACAACGCTAAAAAATTACAAGGCTAGTAAGAAGAAAGAGCAAATTTTCATGAAACCCTACAATATGATCATGGACAATGAAGAATAGACAAAAACCAGTGAAATGACGAAGATTTATATTTGAAAGGTTTATTCAAACATGAATGAGAGGCATAAGAACCAAAAAAATGAGTTACAACACAGACTAAAAATGTACAGTTACACAATTTAAACATTTTAGAGCAAGAAGGGCATAACACATTGTAAGACTCTATGCCAAGTGGGACATGTTATTATAAAAAATTGTAACATTAAGGAGGTTTTTCAAGCCTCCTCACTTAATTTATATCATAGAGACACCTCTAGGCTATGGGTTGCCTAATCAGTGAGGTGAATCTCTAGATAGGACTAGTTCCCTTTATGCTATCACCCTTAAATTACCATTAGACCTACTACTTACAAAGTAAAAGGGTAAGAGAGCAAAAATTAAACTAAAATAGGGAGGTGATGTACCAAATTAATACCCTTCACTTTAATATCATTACAAATAACATGAATTAGGCATGAACTTGATCACACTACTCAATAAAGACCTTTAAACATGAGTATTTCAACATGGAGGTCATGGACAATGAATTAAATAAGAGGGATAATCAAGAGGTATAATAAAGACAATAATGACTTAAATCCACTTTTAAACTATGAAAATATACCTCAAAATCACCATGTGACTTGAAATAAGACAATAATCCATCTACAAAGAGGTAGGAGAGGACAAATGAGAGAGAGAGTGAAAACACTACTACTAATATTCATCAACAGTCACATAAGTACACTAATTGTAAGCATATGATAAGGTAAGAATCAACTTTATTCATCATTAAAAGGTATATTACAAGTGTTTATTTGATAAGGGCTTGACCTTACTCAGCCAAAGGATCCATAACAAGCCATTCAAGGCTACATATATAGGAAAAAGTGAGAAGGGGAGAGAGAGGCATAAAGGATGGATAATCAAGTTTCATCTGCTGAGAAAAAAAGTTACAATGAGGAAAAAATATTAAAGAGTAGTCTTAAAAACTCCTTAAAAATGTGTCAACTTGATGTGATCTTCTCCCTCATCAAGGGTGGTGTGGAATGACCCTTCAACTTCTAGGATGACTCATCAACCTTGCTTGAAACTACTCATTTTTGGTCAAGGAGGAATTACAAGTCTTTGTCTTGCCATGTGTCATCCTTGATCATGCTTCCTTGAGATCTCCAACACCATCTTAATCCAATTCCATGTTCTTTTAATCTTAGGAGAAGATGGCAATAGAGTTTCACACTTGTTCATGCTACCAAGAACCTATTTTTCAACCTTTTTGGTGCAAGATTAATCAACTTCCCTCTCTCAGGCTTAGTTAGCCACTTGAAAACTATACTATCATTATGAATACCTCTTAAATGACTTGTGTAGTGCTAAAATAATTATATCTTGGCTTACAAAACTTTTTCCATTGGTAAGGAAATATTATAAGCCATAAAACCTTGAAAACTAGCTCTAATAGGTAATCTTTTAGGATAAAAAATTGTATAGTTCTACCGTATGTGCCAAGTGATGGTTCTTTCAGGTACTCTCAGGTGTTTATAGGTCATCCAAGTGATTATATGGTCATTAAAGGGAATTTAAATTAATTATAAGTGTTTTCAAGTGGATTTTCACCCCTTGAGGAGATGCCTAGCTCTCCTCATCCAAGTGGCACAATGGAAACATCTCTCTTTTTGTGGGTAACAATTTGATGAGATGAATCTCTAAAAGGGATAGTTCCCTTGATACAATCTATGAAGTAATTTATTACCTATCAACTTTGGATGAAAAGGGTTAATAAAACAACTAAAAATGCTAAAAAAGGTGATGCACCAATATTATATTTCCTCTTATTGATTGAACTTATATTACTTAGAGCTAAACAAGCCTTCTTTCACACAAAACTCATAATTCAAGTTGCATTGTCACATCAATGTTTCATAAGCTAGGTTCAATAAGGTATTTTGATAATTAAGAGGGTAATGAATGATTCCTTTATGGAATACAGTCATGAACCACTTCTAAGACACTTATACACTTATAAAAGAACACTAACAAAGACCTATACCAATGCTCTTATGCACACTTGGTGAATAATCAAGGATAACATGTTAGAAAAGATCATCTTCTACTAGACAAGACTAAAAATATTCCAATAACACTTAATTGTATAACATGTGAGTAGGAAAAATCACTTTTTTAGTTCTTCAAGAGTTATTCAATTATAAAATTGGTAAGGGTTTCACCATCAACCAATGGAGGCTACTCAAAAGAGCTAAAAGAGTTAATATTTATAGCCTTTGAGAGAAGAGCAAGACAAGGGAAGTCCAAAGGTCACTTGGAAACTTTTAAATATAAGAAAATAGGTTACAATTTAATGATAAAGAGATATGGGATGAACCATGAAATGTTAGGAGGACCAAGTGTCCATACAAGTCATGAAACTTATGAAAAATGGCATAAAACTCCCAATCTTGGCTCAAAAAATTACCTTCATAAACTGAACTTGTTTGAACATCCCAATACTAACTAGGGATAGGTATGATGATTGGGATAAGAGGGAAGACATTCATGCATGTATCTCCATGCATTTCTTGTAGTTTTACTCATTTGGAAACTCCTATAAGGAAGCCATCATTGTTTGTAGTCTAAAAATCTCCCTTTCCATTCACCCCTCACACTTGGCCTTAGAATTTGCTTTATTTTTCCATGAAAATCCATGGGAGAGAGTGAATGACACCTATAATTACCTTACATATCCATAGAGGCATCAGACATCCTTTAAAAAGGCTTACACTTGGAGTTTTTGCCCTTCTCACCCTTGTGTCCACTATGCTAGTTTTGACTAGCTGAAAGGAGAGCTATCATTTGAACACTTATAATATTTCCCTTAGTAATAGATGACCATAATGAGTTATAATAAGTCTAAATATTTCCTCTAATATTGATTCATCTTTTGAAACCCCCTAAAACTTTCAAAACATAAAAAATGGTAAAAAATACCATGTTTTGCATTTTGTCCATTTAATTATGTACAACTCATCTTTATGGGAGGAATCCTGAATGAGTCCTTTGCAAGTTATAATAAATTTCATGGTCAAAATATGTCATTTTTATAGCTCTCTAAGCATGTTTTCTCCATCGGGTCCTAGCTAAGGGTTTAATAAGGTTTTAGGCAATTTTTGGTCTTAAGCTTTATTCATAAATCTTTAACATTGGATCTACGACTATATGACACAAACTTGATTCTAAGGGGCCCTTCTAACCTCTCCTAATTCATTTTTTTCCCATGCAAATCCTTAGAGGAGATATGAACATTTGAAGTTACCCCATTGAACTTGTTCTTGCCTTTCTTACATACTTGTACCCTCTCTAAGCTAAAATAGATTTCTTATAGGTTTCCATGTACTTCAAAATCTTACAAATGTCTAACTTCATCTCCTTAAAATATTCAAATCATCTAGATATCCCACTAAGAGTTGGAAATGAAGATGGACCCCAAATTGGTTCTAGGTCCCTTGAAGGCCTAAAGGGTTTAACATGTACCCTATAAGTTTGAGATACTTAAATTGGTATTTCATGCTTGGGATATTATCTCATGATCATTCATGCTTCATTCAAACTGGTGAAATCATCACATAAGCCCCCAAACACTCCACTTCTTCCTTTTCCCTCATTCACTAACTACACCTAGTGAAAGCTTGCCTAGTTGGACTGTGTGTAGGGGGTATTTTGGTGATCTTGATGGGTATGAGTTTGGTATAGTGTTTCTCAACACTTTTCACATTATATACACATCCAAAAATGTTTCTATAATTTCCCAAAGCTTTATATCAAGCCCTTTACCCATTTTGCACTCACTAGCTCACTTTGCCAAACCTTGATTTTCCTAGTCTGGTTAACCTCTGAGACAAAATAGTGAGGTATATCCCTCATCCCCATGGAAAATTGAATATTTTTGGAGTTTTTCCAAGTCCTAATGATGAATATCATTATAATCATGGACCTTTTACCCATGTAGGTCACATTGCTTTACTTAGAGCTTATGAATCTCATTATAATCATGGAGTAAGTGTCTATTTATTTAAATTATCATGTTAACCATCTAATCATTCAACATGCACTCTTAAACTCACTAGACTACTTTCTACCAAGATGACTGAGGAAACTTGATGTAGACTACTGCCTATAGGTATCTATGCTTCTAATTACTTGTTCATGATGCTAAAAGATTTATTTGAAACCCCAATGAGGCCATACCACATTTATATCACCTTAAACTCATCTTAGATGGGTTAAAAACCATAAAAACACATGCATAAGTCACTGTTTTCTCACCTTACCTATCTGACCCCTATGGGTGTCAATCTCCATGCTTGAAGGGTACATGTAGGTAGTCATAGGGGTGCATAAGAGTGTTCCCATGTCTTATTTCTTACCTTCAATTCATTAATGCAACCTTTAATCAGTTGAAATCATCTTATCCATGAGAAGTTGTTCAAGGTTTCTTCCTAGGGTGACAAAAATGCATTTACCTCCTTAGGCCTGTAGATGTTACTAGAGCATTTCAGTGTGTTTTTGGGCATGTTTGAGGCCTCAAACAATCTATCTCACCTTACTTTTTGACCTCCATTTTTTTTAGGGGTATAGTATATACTAGAGTTTATCAAATCTAATTATTTATATGCCTTAGAACACCTTTCATATGTATTGAGAAAGGTTTATGAAAACCCCTTAGACCTCTATTTTGGCCTTTTGGGGACAACTTCCTAGAATACAACTCCTGATCTCTTCAAGTTGGTTTCACACCTCAATTTTCCATCTTGACACTTTATATGGATTTTCAAAGCTTATTTATCATACCAAGGTTTTAAATAAGTGTCAAGCTACCTCCATTTTTTCATATAACCTTTTGGTCCCCTGCTCAGCCACCTGTAAGTGGATGTTTGGTGTACAAAACGTGAGTTAAATATGATCAATGTGAAACTATCCATGAATATGAAATTTTTATGCTCTATCAAACATATTAATATACCTCTAGTAATACTAAGAGGTTGGAAAACATTTTAACCTTCTCACACCTAAGTGTGATGTCAACAATGGCCCTGTAGGTGTGCATTAGGATGCTTTATATAGGTAAGAGATGGAATTGGGAAAGAACATGTTGGGTAATATATTTAAGACCATTCAAATGCATTTTTAAACCTTCCAGTAGATGATATCCATCAAGAATACCTTTAAACCAGCTTCAATACACCTTCTCTAACATGAAAATCACTTGTATATATGTGGAATAAAGCAGGCATAGGCATCTCATGAATATTTTAGCATGGTGAATAGGCTTGAGACCACATTTTCACTTTACCAAACATATAAATGGACTCTCTTCAACTCCTGATGGTTTGGACAATTGATGCACCATGAATATAACTCTAGGAATGAGATGAACAAGCCCATACATCTGACTACGATTGAGGTTAGGCATGGAAATGATAATGGAGAATGATAAGATTGCAATCTATCCAAAAAAGGATATGGTGAAACCAAAACATAAAATGAGGTATTAATAGGAATTTTAGGAATGTGATAAATCATTCTTCATTCACACAAAACCTCTTTAAAAGACCAACATTCTAGAATAAGGCAAAAAAGACTGTAACTTCACTCCTTCACTCCTCTTTGTAAACTGAGTTAGTTGGCTCATTAAATCAAAACCAAATGTGAAAAAAATAATAGATAACATGATTTAATGGAGTCAAATTCCTATAGAACCAATATTATCAATTGAATTGTATAGACTTTCCCAAATAAGAGTAAAACTTGCATGGTACATAAATTAGCAAACAGATTTGAAAGGTCAACTTCTTAGGAATGGTTCGTAAAGCTTAGACCATTTTTACTCTATAACTAAAAATAAAATGGAATCTTACTAAGTGTATAATACACCCCTAATATCATTTTTCCTAAAATCCATTGTGTTGAACATACCAAGTACAAACCTACATGTCACTTTTGCTTGCCAAGAAGGGTGAAAAGGAATAGAACAATTTTGGCATTAAAATGACACTTCCAAATCATTTAAAATGTGGATCTGAGTATGTGGAATTTGAATAATCATTGTATAATCCTTTCCCATATGGCACACTTCTCAAAGAGGTTGTACAAGTGCCATTTTCTTCTCTTTTCTCAAGAAAACTGCCCTTTATTTTGTATAACCTATCACTTTTCAGTTATGTCAATTGATTAAGACTTAAGTGGACACATGGGGGATGATATCATATTTTTTAACCTTCAAACTTCCCAAGAAACCCATACAACTCATTAAATGCATCCTTTTTGACCTCAAAATGACCCAAAATGACTAAAAAGACTAAAATAACTTAGAACCAAGGCTAGTATAACATCAAATGACATTAATTAACCTATAAAACACCTTGTGACATAATGCTTGAATTTTTATAACACTTAAAGGTCAAATTTTTTACTTATGGGTGCCCCAATTTGACCTAAAAGTCAAAATTGGTCAATATATTGGTGACTCATAGGGGTAGTATGCCTACTATACTAACTAGACCAATAGCCTTATCCTATCATGGGCCAAGGGAGCAATGATTTATTGAAGACAACTAGCAAGGAATTAGCTAAACACACACAAAATAACCACAAAACACCAAGAAAACATAAGACAAAGCAAGACACAAACAATACTCACACATGTGCCTAAGCACTTAGGGAAAATAAAGAAAATAACAAACTATGTACAAGGAGAGAGGAGGTCCTTATTAGCAATGTTTGAGATATATCCAATTGATTGGGATATGAAGCTCCTCTCCATCTAACTTTGAGAGTTGTAAGGCATTATGTTGCTTGCATTGGGTGATAATATAAGGATCACTCCATAAAACATCAAAAGTTATGTGTCTTCCAGGTTTAGCCCTATCTTCAACCCACTTTAGAACAATGTCTCCTTCTTGGAAGCTTCTTGGCATGGGATTTTTTTAAAATTATCTCTTTGTTTGATCTTGGTGAGCTCTCATAGTTTGCATATCTTGATCTCTTGTCTCTTCAAGCTCCATCAACTCATACAACCTAACTTCCATGCTTTCATTCTCCATCAACTCCAGCTGATAAGTGAGATCTAAGGCTGGTAGCTCAAGTGAAATAGGTAGTCTAGCTTCTCTCCCATAAACAAGTGTGTATGGTGAGTTTTCAATTGATCTCTTTGGGGTAATCCTATTAGCCCAAAGAGTTGTCTTCAATTTGGAATGCCAAGTCCTTTGGTTCTCCTCTATTATCCTCTTTATGATCCTAATTAGATTCTTATTGGTGGAATCAACTAGTCTATTTACTTGTGGATAATAGTTGGAGGTAGTACTAAGATATATTCCATGTTTCAAAGCCCATTCACTTGGAATACGAAAGCATTATCTGAAATTATTATTGAAGGAGGCCCAAACCTTGTCACTATACCTTCATAGAATTCTAGAAATAAACTTTCATTTACTTCCTTGAGATTAATAGCCTCCACCCATATTATAAAGTAATCTATAGCAGTCAACACCCACTTGTGGCTAACATTATAAGGTGGGTTGATTAGGCCTATGAAATCTAGACCCCATTGCATAAAGGGTTGGTCAACTTGAATTGGATGAAGAGGCAAGGAAACAAGATTTTGTTTACCATAAAAGAGATCACATTTTTGACACTTCATTACCCAAGCATGGGTGTTTTTAAATAAACTAGGCCAAAAATATCTAGTTCTCATTATCGTAGCAACTGTAGTTCTTGGAGCAAAGTGACCACTAGTTGGTCCATCGTGAAACTCAAAAAATATTTTTTTAACCTGATCTAATTCAACACACCTTAATAACATACTTAAAAATTACTTCCTAAACAACACTCCATCAACAAGCACATAAGGAATATATTGTAATATAAAGTACCTTCTTCTAGCTCTATTTAGACCTTGTGGATACTCATTGGTTTGAAGAAAATGAATCATATCTTGTGTCTAACTCCTCATTAATGAAGGTGAAACTATCATAAGGTCATCATGAAGTGCCAAAAAAACCTCTTTTATCCATTTTAAATCTAAATTAAGGTGCTCACATAGCCCCTTCCCTTTCACTAGCTTGTTTTTCTTGATTTCTACATCATACTCCATCACTTTTATGATCCAACCAACCCTTTTTTCATTCAAATCTCTACTTAAAAGGAAGTTTTTGACACTAGGATGAGGTACCAATATGTGAATATTGTTTTTAGATAACATATTCCTAAAATTATTTAGACTTATAACAACTGAAAGTAATTGCTTCTCCATATAGGTGTATCTTACCACATAACCTTCCAAACCTTGACTAAAGAAGGCAATAGGCTACTCCAAGTTTTCTTCATGTGATTGAGTAAGCATGGCAAAGATTATCTCCTCATTTCCAAAGGTATACAAGTTGAAATTATTTGAGAAATTAAGACTTGCAAGAGTTTGAGCTTGGGGAATGGCTTGTTTAATCTCTTCAAAACTTTCCTTCCTTCTTCTAGTCCAAGTGAACACTTCAGCCTTCCTTAGCATAGAGGTTAGAGGCTTGACTAAATTAGAAAAACTAGGAATGAACCTCCTTATGAAATTAATTTTCCCAAAGATACTTTTTAAACCTTTCTTGTGTTTGGGCAAAGCCAATGCCAAGATTGCACTCACCCTTTTAGGATCTATGGATAGACCCTTCTTTGAGACAATGTGTCCTAAAAGTTTTCCTTCATGAACAAAAAATACATACTTATTTAGGCTAAGAGTTATTCCAAACTCTCTATATCTCTCAAAAATATTCCTAAGGTGATTCAAGTGACCCTTTACATCCTTATAAAAACTATGTTATCATCAAGATACACCAACATAATGTCATTTATTAGTTGTTGAAAAGCCATATCCATTACACATCGAAATATAGCTCCAACATTAGACAAGCCAAAAGGCATTTTAATATAAGAATATGTACCCCATTTAGTAGTAAAGGCTATTTTATATTGGTCACTTTCCTTCACCAAAATATGATTATACCTGAAATATCCATCAAGGAGAGAAAACCTTTCACTACCTACCACAACTTGCAAAATTTTCTCCATGGAAGGAAGAGGATAATGGTCCTTTAAGGAAACTCTATTCAAGTCCATAAAATCAACACATAACTTGATTTCCCCATTCTTATTCCTAACAGGGACTAATTTTTCCAACCAAGATGAATGCTTAATAGGAAAGATGATTTTGATCTCAATCAACTTAGTAAGTTCCTTCTTCATGAGAGGCTCAATATTAGGATTGATTGGCCTTTGTCTTTGCTTGATCATCTTAGTGTTCTCATCTAGATCTATGGTATGTTGAGATAATTTTGGATCAAATCCCTTCAAATCACTATATTCCCATGCAAAGACTTCATAAAACTCCTTGCATAACATAATGAAAGCATGTTTCTCTTCACTAGTACATACCTTCCCAATTGTAAGCAACTTATCTTTGAAGATTTTTACTTTCTCATAGTTTTCTTGCTTAGTAGACATGCTTACCTTTTCTTTATTCAACTGGTCATCATCATTGAAGATACTCTCAAGTGTGACTAGGTTTTTAGGGAGCTTGTTTGACTTTAATTATACAATCTACCCTCCATATTGTTTTTATAGTTTGGACTAATTTTTGGAAGAAAACTCAACTTCCTCTTGTAAAAAAGTGCTATTTTTTGGTCACTATCAAACACCTACCAATTAGTGACATTATCTAGTATGGAGGGCCTTACAATCACCTTAAGATGTGGCTGGTTCTTATCTTTTTTTATCCCTTTTGGAACATTAAATTGAGTTCCAATTACTGCCAACCTATCAACATGTTTTTTGTCTTCCCTTGGGATAGATGTGATGTTGAAGGCTTACAAATCCTCCACAATATCCCACACTCTATGATTATAGGACTTAAACAAATATTTCTTAATCACATTTTGGCCTCTTACTTGATTCACAATCAACTCACTATCACCATACACTTGTAACTCTTTCACATCTATTTTCCTAGCCTAGTCAAGGCCATGAATGAGGGCCTCATATTCTACCACATTACAAGTACAATAGAATTTAAAAATTAAAGTGTAATAGGACCTTTCCTTGGAAGGAGAAACTAACATTGCTCAACCACCTACCCCAATCTTGCTTCTTGATCCATCAAAGAATAGCTGCCATAAACCATCCATGTCTTCACTTGGCTTCATCAAAATTGTCATGAAAGAGTCCTCCTCATGCATGAAATACATTCCAAGACCAACTTCCTCTATGAATTTTTAAGGATCATGCTCATAATGTTCATCTCCCCATTCATCTAAGTACAAATAAAAAACTCCTTTAAGAGAAGATGTTGGAGATTGATCTATGTGAAATTATTCCTCATTAATAATGGCATAATTGACATTTTCCACTTTAGGCATGTAAGACTCTAAGTTATTGTGATGGATAGGCTCTAATTAAATATTCACCTTAGTACCATAATTTATCATAAAAACCATTTAGGACCAATTGGTTTTCAAGTATCCACCTATCTTATCTGTAAACTCTCTTGACAAACAAAGAGCAAAGTATGGAGGTAAATCTGCCACAACCACATCATAAGGAATGGAAAAAGTAAAAAAATCATGTAAAATCAATTTCAAATCCTTTAATACTCCCAACATATTTGCTGGTGATCCATCCAATTGTAAAACTCCTTTAGCCATTAGCTCATACTTGAGGCCTAGTTTATCTACTATACACTTGGGCATAACTGAAGTACTAGCCCCACTATCTATGATGTGATTATGAAATAAAAAATCACTAAATATTAAGGATAGGTAAAAGGAGGAGTCTTATAAGTCTTCTTTACTTGTCTATCAATGGGTTGAGTTCCATCACCAAGACAACGTTCTCATTCTTAGTTGATCTAACTTACCAAGTCCTTGCAATTATTTTTAAAGCATGTCCTTTTACCTAGGTATTATTAATGAATTCCATAGTGAAATATTCATATGTAACTTCTTGATCTGGTCCAAAACATTGATATAAGTATTAATCACCTTGGAAGTTTATTTGGAAGCACTAGTACCTTGTGGTGTAGCTTGTGGAGGTGGATGTGTTGGAGCAGGTCTTACATTCTAAAACTTCTATTTTTTTTGCACCTTAGGGGCTGAGTTATATGCACCCACCATTGGAGATTATATAGGAGTCAAAATAGGTCCTTTATTATCCACTTGAATCTTCAATAACCCTCTTCTTAGACCTAGTGTTAGAGGACACATTAGCATTCACATTGCTTGAATTCCCCAAATGATTGATGGCATAAAAATCTCCCTACAAATGATTTATGAGAGTAGAATAATATTGTGTTTGTCCACTCTCCATTCTAATTTGCATTCCATTTTTCATTGGCATCTCAAAATTGGAAACTTGAGATGCTTGATTTCCTTGCATTGTCATGCCTTGACTAGGCATTTCATTGGCATATACAACTTGGCCCTAATTTTGGTCATATGAGGGATAACATGGTTATTCTAAAAAAAAAAAATTTAGAGGGGGAAAAGAGATTTGGAAGATGATGGGGCATTAGGATTATAAATTTGGTAAGGTCTAGCTTGATTGATTTGACCTTGTCTTTGATTATTGCCTTGAAAAGGAGGCCTATTTGCTTGTCCAAACTGATTATAGGGCTGATAAGGTCTATACATTTGAGATTTTTGCCTTTTGAGGGAAAAAAATTCATTATTAACACTTTGGAGTTGATTATTGACTTCATGAATCTCATTTTTGGGGGTAATGGTAGACCTTTCTTCACTAGGCAAAGGAGCCAAGGTAGGTAATATAACTTGACTAGGAGGCCTCAAATCAAGGAACAATGGCATTGGTGGCCTAGGAGAAATATTCCTTAATTGAACAAGATAATTCTAAACATTTATGGCTATATCATAGGCAATAGGTAGTGTATTCCCACCCATGTATTAGATCGTCATGGCTATATCACTATTCAATGCTTTTCAATAGTACAAGAAGGCATAATTTGGAATAGGTCTCACAAAGGCTAGAATCCTATCCCATATCTTTTGGAATATAGTATTAAAACATTACATAAACTCTTGTGGTGCCCTCTTGATAGTGGTCAATTTATTAGTTAGTGATAGATGATCACTCTTCTCTCCAAACCTCTTAGTCAATAGATCTCCTAATTCATCCCATGAACTAATAGAATGTTTAGGTAGAGTTCCATACCAATCTAAAGTTTTCCCTTTAAAATATAATGTCAATAACATAATAGCCACATTATCTTAGTGATATTATGGATATTTTAAAAGTTTTCTATGTTTCTAATGTGTTCAATGGTAGTAATAAGACCTTCTCCATTAAAATATGGAACTCTCCTTAGGGCTACTCATGGAATTTGGTCATATTGGGCAAGATTCAAAGGAGATGATCTAGTGAAAGGTACAAAAGGTTATCTCCTAACCATATTTGAATGTAGAATATGAGTGTTAGAGGTTGAACCTAGTAGGAACTTAGACTTCTTAAACATCAACTCTCTTGAATAAGGATGAGTATTCACAAACCTAAACCTTTTGACATAATACAAAGGTAATTGTAAAAACTCAAAGGGCATACCTTTATAATTAGACCTAGTGGTCACCTTTGGCATGGAACTTAGGTACTAATCAACAACCAGAGAGTTGAAAACTTTAGTGGAGTCGTTAGGTATTGAATGTATATGTTCTTATAGTTGCAACTATGCCAAGACCAACACCAATCTTGGACAATCTTCTAGGACTTAGAGTCCCATCAGGCATGCAAAAACTATTGTCACTTGGATTTTCACCCCTTGAGGATATGCCTAGATCTCTTCATCCAAGTGGCACAATAGAAACATCTCTCTTGCTATGGGTAATAATTTGATGAGATAAATCTCTAGAAGGGCTAGTTCCCTTGATGCACTCTTTGAAGTACTTTCTTGCCTATCAACTTTGGATGAAAAGGGTTAATAAAAAAACTAATAAATATTAAAAAAAGGTGATTCACCAATATTATATTTATTCCTACCGAATGAACTTATACTACTTAGATATAAACAAGGCTTCTTTCACATAAAACTCACAATTCAAGTTGTATTGTCACATTAATGTTTCATAAGCTAGGTTCAAGAAGGCATTTTGATACTTAAGAGGGTAATGAATGATTATTTTATGTAATATACTCATGAAACACTTATAATACACTTATACACTTAGAAAATAACACTAACAAAGAGCTATAACAATTTCTCTTCTGCACACTTGGTGAACAATCAAGGATAACATGCTAAAAAAGATCATCTTCTACTAGACAAGTCCAAAAAAATTATAATATCACTTAATTGTATGAAATTTAAGTAGGTAAAATAACTTGTTTATCTCTTCAAGAGTCATTAAATTACATAATTGTCAAGGGTTTCACCATCAACCAATGGAGGCTACTCAAAAGAGCTAAAAGAGTAAATATTTATAGCCTTTGAGAGAAGAGAAAGACAAGGGAAGTCCAAAGGTCACTTGGACACTTGTTAATATAATAAAATAGGTTGAAATTTCATGATAAAGATATATGGGATGAACCATGCAATTTTAGGAGGACCAAGTGTCCATACAAGTCATGAAACTTATGAAAAATGGCATAAAACTCCTAGTCTTGGCTCAAAAAACCACCTTCATAATTTGAACCTGTTTGAATGTCCCACAACTAATTATGGATAGGTATGATGATTGGTATAAGAGGGAAGGAATCTGGACATGCATCTCCATACATTGGATGTAGTTCTACTCATTTAAAAACTCCTAAATGGAAGTCATCACTATCTGTAGTCTAAAAAACTCCTTTTCCAGTCACCCCTCACACTTGGCCTCAAAATTTGATTCATTTTTCCATGAAAATCCATGGGAGGGAGTGAATGACACCTTTCAATACCCTCCATATCCTTAAAGGCATTAGACATGCTTTAAAAAGGCTCACACTTGGAGTTTTCACCCTATTCACCCTTGTGTCCACTATTCTAGTTTTGATTGGCTACAAAGAGAGCTATTGTTTGAACAATTATAAGTTTTACCTTAGAAATAAATGACCATAGGGAGTTATATAAGTCTCAATCTTTCCTCAAATATTGATTGCATGTTCTGAAACCTCTTAGAACCTAAAAAACATAAAAATGGTAAAAAATACCATATTTTGGATGCTCCCCATACAATTATGTACAACTAATCTATATGGGAGGAATATTTAATGAGTCCTTTTCAAGTTCAAATATATTCCATGGTCAAACTATGTCATTTTTATAGCTTTCCAAGCTTGTTTTCTCCATCGAGTCCTAGCTGAGGGTTTAGTAGGGTTTTAGGTAGTTTTTGGTCTTAAGATTTGTTCATAAAGCTTTGAAATTGGATTTTCCAATAGATTAAAAAAAATTTATGCCAAGGGGCCCTTCTAACCTCTTCCAATTCCTTTGTTTCCCATGAAAATCCTTAGAGGAGATATGGGCATTTGAAGTTACCCCATCGAGTTTGTTCTTGCCTTTCTTACATGCTTGTACCCTCTTTGAGCTAAAAATATATTTATTATAGGTTTAATTGAAGTTAAAAATATTATAAAGGTCTAAATTATTCTCCCTAACATGTTCAAATCATCTGGATAGTGCTTCAATAGTTGAAAGTGAAGATGGACCCCAAATTGGTTCTAGGTCCCTTAAAGGACTAAAGGGTTTAGCATGTACCCTACAAGTTTGAGCTACTTAAATTGATATTTCATGATTGGGATGGTATCTAATTCTCATTAATGTTTCATTAAATCTGGTGAAACCATCACATAACCCCCCAAACACTCCACTTCTTCCTTTTCCCTCATTCACTAACTAGACCTAGTGAAAGCTTACCTAGTTGGACTATGTGCAAGGGGTATTTTGGTGATCCTGAGGGGTCTAAGTTTGGTATAGTGTTTATAAAAACCTATTAAACTTACAGGCACCTCTAAAAATGTTTTTATAAGATCCCAAAACTTTATATCAAGCCCTTTACCCATTTTACACTCACTAGCTCACTTTGCCAAAGGTTGATTTTCCTAGACTAACTGACCTCTGAGATAAACTAGTGAGGTATATCCCTCATCCCCATGTAAAATAGAATATTTTTGTACTTTTTAAAAGTATTTATGATGATTTTTACAAAATGTTTTATCTTTAATATATGTTTTAGGTGTCTAACCAACTCCAAATGCCCCCAAAAAGGCCTCAAAAAGCCTATTTTCCTGCATTTTCCTCAAACCCTCCTAAGAATAACCTCTACAAGCCAATAAAATGCCTCTAGGTTGATTTAACATGTTTACCATATCCAATTCATGATTTTGTATCTTTGGATTCATCCAAAAACACTCTTTTCTTTGGATTCCTCATGTTCATCTATTAGGCCAAGAGGTATCCTAGCTAATTATACGGACTGATAACCCATTATCCAAGTAAGGAAAGTATATGGTCATCTTAGAGGAGTTTTGGGATTATGAAAACACTTTTTTATTGGTCATAAACCACTTTTAATTTTCCATAACTCTCTTTTTCTCCCTAAACAAGTCTATGTGTCACCTTACCCTTCATTAGCTTGTACCCTACTGCATTTGTGTATAGGGGTTTTAGAGACTTGTGTAGGTGTGTACTTCTCTTGTTTATATTTCATTAAGTCACCATGACATTTATTGAGGTTTAATATGATATTTCATCATGTTTAAACTCTTTCTAACCCTGCCTATGTACCTTGATATTTAAGACTGAGCCTTTCTAGGTGCTGACTGAGACACTCTTCTGTAGGTGTCTATTAGCTTCAACTAAGCTCAAACAAGATGTGAAGAGATTCTAAATGAACCCATATAGGTGTCCATGTATGTAATTTTACTATTATTCCCCTTTGCAAGTCTTAATACACCATCCTAACATCAACCCTCTAAGTCATTGTCTGTTGATTGAAACATCTACCTTTTACTCGTATAGGTTACATTGCTTTAATTAAAGCTTATAAAGCTCATTATAACCATAGAGTAAGTTTCTGGTTGTTCAAATTATCATGTTAACCATATAAACATTTAACATTCACTCCTAAACTCACTAAACTAAGTTTGTACCAAGACGACTAAGGAACTCTGATGTAGATTGTTGCCTATAGGTGTTTATGCTTCTAATTGCTAGTTCATAATGCTAAAAGACTTCCTTGAAACCCCATTGAGGTCACACCACATTGATATAACATTAAAGTCACATTAAATGGGATAAACACCATAAAAACACATGCATAAGTCACTATTTTATCACCTTACTTGTCTGACCCATGTAGGTGTCAATCTCCATGCTTGAAGGGTACCTCCTCGTGCTTGTAGATGTTACTAGAGCATTTCAGTGTGCTTTTGGGCATGTTTGAGGCCTCAAAAAATCTATTTACCCTTACTTTTTGACCTCAATTTTTTGTAGGGGTATAGTATATACTGGAGGCTATCAAATCCAATTATTTATATGCCTTGGAACACCTTTGAAATGTATTGAGAAAGGTTTATGAAAAACCCTTAGACCTCTATTTTGGCCTTTTGGGGACAACTTCCTAGAGTACAACTCCTGATCTCTTCAAGTTGGTTTCACACCTCAACTTGCCATCTTAACTCTTTAGATGGATTTTCAAAGCTTCTTTATCATAGAAAGGTTTTAAAGAAGTGTCAAACTACCTCCATTTCTTCATATAACCTTTTTGGTCCCCTGATCAACCACTTGTAGGTGGATGTTTGGTACACAAAACATGAATTGAATATGATCAATGTGAAACTATCCATGCATATGAACTTTGTATTCTTTATCAAATATCTTAATACACCTCTAGTAATACTAAGAGGTTGGAAACCATTTTAACCTTCTCACACCTAAGTGTTACATTAGCAAGGTCCCTGTAGGTGTGCATTAGGATGTTTTATACAGGCATGGGATGGAATTGGCTAGAACATGTTAGGGAATAGCTTCAAGACCATTCAAATGCATTTGTCAATCTTTAAGTAGATGATCTCCATCAAGAACACCTTGAAACCAACTTCAATACACCTACTCTAACATGAAAATCACTTGTATATATGTGAAATAGAGTAGGCATAGGCATCTCATGACTATTTTAGCATGGTGAATAGGCTTGAGATCACATTTGGACTTTCCCAAACTTCTCAATGGACTCTCTTCAAATATTTATGGTTTGGACAACTGATACACCATAAATACAACTCTAGGAAGGAGATGAACAAGCCTATACATCTGACTGCAATTGGGGTTAGGCATGGAAATGACAAGATTGCAAACTACCCAAAACATGATATGGTGAAACCAAAACATGTAATGAGGTATTAATAAGAATTTTATACATGTGGGACATCATTATTTATTCACACAAAAACTCTGTAAAATACCAACATTCTGGAATAAGGCAAAAAAGACTGTAACTTCACTCCTTCACTCTTCTTTACAAAATGAGTTAGTTGGTTCATCAAATCAATAATAAATGTGAAACCAATCATGGATAACATGAGGGAAGGGATTAAAATTCCTTTGGAACTAATCTTAGTAAGTGAATTATACAGACTTTCCCAAATAAGAGCAAAACTTGTAGGGTGCACAGATTAGCAAATAAATTTGAAAGGCCAACTTATTAGGAATGGTTCATAAAGCTTAGAACACCATTAATCTGAAACCAAACATAAAATTGAATATTAATTAGTTTAGAATACACCCCCAAGATCATTTTTCTTGAAACCCCTTGTGTTGACCATACTGAGTATAAACCTATAGGTCACTTTTGCTTGCCAAGAACGGTGAAAAAGAGTAGAACAATTTTGGAATTAAAATGAAACTTAAAAATAATTTAAAACATAGAAAAAATCATGGGGAATATTAAGAGGAATTATATAATCCTTTTTCATGTGGCACACTTCCTAAGGCCACTATACAAGTGCCATTTTCTTGTCCTTTATTAAGAAAACTACCTTTTTTTTGCACAACCTATCAATTTTCAGTTATGTCAGTTGATTAAGACTTAATTGGACACATGGGGAATGAAATAATATTTTTTAACCTTAAAAATTCCCAAAAAACTTGTACAACTCATTAAATGCACCCTTTTTGACCTCAAAATGACCCAAAATGACTAAAAAGACTAAAATAACTCAAGACCAAGGCCAGTATAGCATTAAATGACATTAATTAACCTATAAAACACCTTTTGATATAATTTTTGACCCCATATAACACTTAAAGGTCAATTTTTTTACTTAGGGGTGCCCCAATTTGACCTAAAAGTCAAAATTGGTCAACAATAAGGACAAATACCTCCATTGAGCTCTTAGAAGGGTTTAAATAGGCCAATCATATCAACGATGATTCACAAAGATGAGGGACTCAACCCTTGAAATAATTCCATAATTTTATAGTACATAGGGGTCCCCTTCCATGGATAATAGCTTTAGGTCCCATGAAAGTGCTCCTAAAAGATCCAATAAAAAAACTGAGGTCTCTTGAGCTCTTCACAAGGTGGCATGAGGGTTTTAGGGTGGTCTTAGCTCTTAAGCATTGTTAATAAAGTATAATGTATTGATCAATAAACCAATGCCATGAATTATTAGTAGTGAACCCCACCGCCCCCCCTGCACCCCCCCGCCCAACTACTCCAATATCCATTTTATTCTATGCATATCCTCCATGAAGTTTCTAAGCCTCAAAAGTAGACTCTTGGGCTTGTAAGACTATGTGTTAGACTGAGAAAGAGAGAGAGATTTTAGTCTAAAAGCTTTAGATTGTATTTTTTTGTTGGAAGATCCTATAATATGTCTTCAATAATATATATCATGTTTATCAATGATACCAATAGGAATTTACTCTCTAAAAGGTTCTGCAATTGATTTCCATACCTTGAAGGTGTAGACACTAGAAAACCATAAACTACGGCTCTAAGTGTTGCATTAGTACCCTTGGCTCCCCTTGGCCCCTTGGGTTATGATTAATTATTAAAATTCTTTTAATCACCCATTTACCCCCTTTTGGCTAATTTAATTAGTTAATTAAATTAAATAATCTTTTTCCTCCTCACCTACCTAAACCCATTGCTAACCTTTTGACACCTAGCCCAAGGACTTTTTCCTACCTAAACATTTGTTTCCCTAACTCCCTATACTTCTCCCTCACACATCCCCATGCCCATTTAAATAACATTGGACCATTTCCTAACCTCTCAACTATCAATCATAAGTGTAAATGGCTAATTTTATCCATTTTGATCTTTTCTCCATGACCAACATCGATAGACCCTTGACCGACATCGGTTGATCAGGACCGCTGATAGTTACATATTGCTAGCCCAAGACCCATTCCCATAAAAGAGGTTGAATTAAAAAGGTGGAATCAAGGAGGATGAAGGTGTAATAAATCATAGTAGAACTAATAACTCTTATCGAACTAGAACCAATCTAGAGACTTAGAAAATACTCCAACATCTCAAAGATAGACTCAAGGATTGTTATTCTATCCACATTGCTCCAAGCTCCAAGTGGCTCATCACTTAACTCTAGACTTCTTCAAGCCAATAATAACTAAGCTAAGTATATTGTATTTTGTACAAGTTTGGTTATTTGGTTTTAGTGATTGAAAGCTTACACCTATTTCTATTCTCTACCCACACACTCTTCATGTTAGACTTATCCCACTCCAAATACTCTCACTCTTCACCAAGTACCCACTGACCACTCTTAACCATTTTGATTATCAAACCCTATGTTTGATATCTCTAAGACTCTTTCATATCTCCATGACCATTAACTAACCCCAATCAACCTTACAAAACCCTTTTATAATTGACTCACATTCTATTTTGCAGAGAACCAACACTTTGTCAAACCCACAATGACCGACAATGATCATTATTGACCAACGACGGTCATCCATCGATTGGCATCAGTCATCCCTTAATTGTCACTAGTTACTAGTGATCAGCAACAGTTACCATGTAATATTATTTTGCCCAAAATAACAAGCTCAAAACACCTCTCAACCTCAACCAAAATCCTATTTCTCAACCTTTGTCACTACACAGACTCAATTATAACAATTAGAACTACACTTTAACAGTTTAGCATTTATTTTTAATGTTATTTTGTTAAAACAAGAATTATTTCGTGAAAATCACTTATTTCATTTTGACTAAGTACTTTTGTTACTTCATGAAACCTCTTTTTATCAGCACTTTACTTAACATTAACTTGTTTTAAAGAGTGGATTGACAACCCCCAAGGAAGTATCATACTTCTTGGATCTAGATCTCATTAGGTGATCCACCCATCTATCTCACTAACACATCCTTTACTAGTTTCTCTCTTATTTGCAGGGCATCTTCCCAAAACAAAGAGGATTTTTTGACAATCAAATAGATCATGCGTGCATAAAAAAAAAAGGTTCTTATTACCCCACCCTTCTTTAAAATTTTACTCATCAATAAAAGGAAAATAAAGCAAAAAAATAGTAAAATAGAAGGTTTGTAAGCCATTAGGCTGGTCTGACCCTAGTGGCCTTGTTTGGGGTATTTTCACTTATCAATGTCTTAAGTTACATATGTGACCTTCACCAAGTTTACATTACATCTTATCCACACATCTTATCTTCATGCTCATATAATATTTGCATCTTTCTAACCATGTCCTTACTTACAACTTGTAGGTGCTTATAATGAGGTTCTAGGCCTAATTAGGCTTTCTTAAAACTTTTCTCTTATGGAAGTGCGCTTAGAGATTGCATACAACTCTGCCATAGTATTCCTCATATCTCAAGGCTTTGAACTCACCAAATATCTTTATGATCTATAAAATTATTTAAATTCCTCTCATAGTCCTGTAGGTGATGACCTAGGCTTCCATGCCTAGCTAGATTTTTTCACATTTACACTACCTTCAGTCATATTGAAAGCTTTATGAAGACCCTTTTAGTGCTTAAAACTAAGGTGTACCTATTTACTTAACTCTCCCACACTTCCTATTTATCATAAAAGATGTCCTTTACCCCCATATCCAAGGTGCAAACTTGTAAGTCCTAATCAGGCCTGTAGATGATCCTTCTTGGCCTGATATTTGTTAGTACATAAGAATGGTTCTATTATCGACTATTTACCTATATTCCACCTTAAACACATTTCCACATCTCTTTCCCATGGCTTCCATATCATTTTAGGCCCTTTATGATGTACTCTTCAATCTTTATAATCCTAAAACTATCTATACATTACCTCCTAATAGTCCTCATAAGGTTTGAGACCTTCATCTCTCAGGCAAAGCAAAATTTATCTCTTTGGTTCACACTTGCATAGGTAGATTTATACAAAGTCTTCAAACCTGAGATCACAATAGGTTTGATTAGAGGATTTGGTGTTGAGGACTTATATTATTGGAGGATTATTAGAGGTATGGTATACTATTGTACCAATTCCCCATTGGTTTCTTTAAGGTTCAAACTCAAACCACGTTGACCTCCCACACCTGTAGGCTACACACAGTCTCTTGGTATTTATGAGAACATAACTTGTCTTTGCCTTATTGGATCTAATCAATGTTTTATGGAGGTTTGAATGAGTTTAAGAAACCAACCATGTATCAAAAATCTACTTATCTCTCTTTTCATGCATTGGAGGCCCTCATATGCCAAGATTCTGCCTACCACCTTGATCCATGATGAATGCTTGTGGAAGACTGTAGGTCTCCATAATGTTGTGTAGTTTTTCATTCAAATAAGAATATAGTGTCTCTTTAATGAATCATAGAGCATCAAGGAGGTGTTAAATATTTGTGATATCTTCATCAACATACCCTCAACTGTTGAAAACCAAAACATCAAGAAATCCACTATCTTTAACCCACAGTCTTTTTCAAAGTGGAGATTTATTGCTTGTTTAAGCTCACATGTGCCAAGTAAAGCTTAGAAGATCATACAAAAAGATTGTACAGACATCTGAGATCATTTCCCATTTCTATCATGCTTCCAACCATCTTTAAAACACCATTTCAAGAAGAAAACTAAGTTAGTAGGGGTTATGTAGGGTTTTAGACCACCCTACCTTCTTAGCAATCATTTATAAAGCCTATCCCTTTGAACTCATAACTAATGCATGGAATATTAAGGTCATTAGGCCCCCATATTTGGCCAGGATATTGGGTGGTTACATTCTCTCTCATATCCGTACCAAGCATCTAAAAATAGCCATTATGAGCTTGCCAAGAGCTAGATGGGATAATGGAGGTGTTTTTGCTTTCTTTGACCTAAAACTCACTCTCATGCATAGATTTGGATTTGAAGGACCTGATATGAGCCTTATACATGCTTGGAAATTGTCTTTTAATGGGAAATACCTAAAATAAGACCTTTATAAGCTTGTTTTCTTCAAGATTTTGCCCATTTTGCCTTTTTAAACTGATGGAGATGATGAACCAGAACATCATGAAGCTTTCTCTTATCCTGTACAAAAGTGTGACAATGTGCCAAAACATTTCTCATCTCTTTTCCTCTAAAATTTTCTCATTATATCTTATTTGGACATTATAAATGAAGAATGGGTAGTTACAAAAGCATCTCAATGTTAAAAAAGGAGTTTTAAACACTTTTGGTGAAGAATACAACAAAATACACTTGTAATGACATAACACCAACATTAAATGACTTAAAAAACCTTTATTTCACCTTCTTGACCCTTAATAATGAAGACTTACACTTGAGATAGTTAGAAATGAGCATTATACACTAAACTTGTATTACCTTAAAAACCCCTCAAAATACCTTAAACAATGCTAGGTTTGTATAAGACACTCATTTGGACTTATTAGAAAGAGATACCTAGTGAAAAACATCAAGTTTTGGCAACCTCATGGGATTGTATGCTTGCTATGTACCTTAGACCGATTGCCTAGTCCATCCATTGGACATGGAATCATCTCTCAGTAAAATTAGACTTGAATTGACCTTGAGACTTGACTCCAAACATCTTGAAACAACTCAAACAACTAACTACCTTCACTAACACAATAACATAGGAAGTGCGAACTAGGAATTTGACTAAGAAGAGGAGATTAGTATTGTGTTAGTGACAAAATGCACAAAACAAATTGACAAAGAACACACTAAGCTAACACCTTCATGCCTAGTTATGAGGGTGAGCTTAGTAACAAAAAAAAATGATAAACACAACTAAAAAGTAAGTAAAAACACAACAATTCCTTCACCTTCCTTGGATGCTCCAAATTCCTTTGTAGTAGCGGCTTGCTTGGTTTTGTGCTCATGAAGTCCTTGGCAATGGAAGCTTGTCTACCTCCATCTCTCCTTGGCACATTTGGCTTGTGGCTTGGTTTGGATTGGAATCAATTTGGCATGGTAACACTAGTTTCTTGCCAATCCTACATTATGACTTTGCATAAATTAAGCTTAGAAATGATGTTCATGGCCTCTCTATTTATAGATTTTTAAGAATGTCTAGAATCAATCTGAACCATCCATCTTGAGATTGAGATGTGCGGTTGAGGATTAATTTAATTTTTGGAATTAAGTTTATAATTATCCTCATAATGACATTGGAATAAGGGGAAATTAATAGGCATGGAGGGCATCATGGAAGGTATTGATGAGGCATGGAGGGCATGAATCTTAATATTTATGGAATTTATGGCCTAGGGATGTCTTCCCAAGAAATGAAGTCACTTGATGATCCAGATATTCAATATTCATTTCCAAAACAAAGTTTTCAACAAGTTTCCATGGAATTATTAATTAGGCCTTGATTTGGGTCTAATTAGTTCTGAAGCATGTTTAAGCACTTTATATTACTCAAATTGATCAGAATGCCTTGTTATTGGTCCAAAATTTGACTAGATTAGAATTGGAAGGAAATTTAAAATGCATTGGATCCATTATCTCATTTAGTAAGTTACTAACAATAAATAACAAAGGCATGTGTCTTATGCAAGAGATTTGATAGAAAAGAGCAATCCAGAGTACCTAGGTGTAAAATTGGCATTTTGACTCAGAATGATTTGATCAAAGTTAGCTAGCCCATAAATTGAATTGCCCCATTTAGGGATACCTTGGCCAAAATTGGCATTTAAATATGTTAGTTTCAAATCTTTTAATGTGCTTTAGTGTTTTTAGGCCAAATTGTGTATTTTAAGTGGAAATTGGCCAAAAGCCTAGTTGGAGGTTATTGGTGGCCAAATTTAGGTGTTTACAGGAAGTAAACACACCAAAGAAAGACATACACAACAACCCAACACGATAAAACATTGTGATACAAATAACTTAGAGGAAAGACAAGACAAATGTAACTAATGTAACCTATACTAACCTACTCCAACAACTAGTGATAGCCCTAGAGAAAACCATTCACTAGTAGTGTAAAATAGATGCCTTTATTCACCAAGATAATGTGGTAACAAATATGATGGAAAGCATAAGAGAATGGGAAAAATGCACCTATATGCTGGTCTTAACATCCTCTTATCCTTCAAAACTAGACTTATAAACCTCTACTTTTCTTGAAGCATGAGTGATTTGAAGTGCATACTTGGGCTGATATGGAACATATTTAGGCTCTTCTTCATGTTTTGAAATGAACATGATAGGTAGTGGCTTCTCTTTGATAACCTCCAACTAGGTTAGATAGATGATAAAACATGATATTTTGGTAGTATGTGGCCCACCAATCTTTGATTCATAACCAACTTATCTGTACCATCCACAAGTTGATTGATCAAACTTAACAAATTAAGATGGACCTTGCGACATACTTGTAGGATTGGCTTCAAGAATAAATACATCTTTATTCTTGAGAGGTTGGGGCCAATGGAGGTCTATTTCATGTTTTAAAAGTGAATAAGAGTCTGAAAACTGATTGAGAGGTTGATAGCCTTCCTTAAGAACATCAAACAAGTCATCATTAAGAGGAAATACCTCTTGGGATGTCAGAATTAGAGGACTAATTCTTTCTTGCATACTGACTTGTTTGCTAAAGTTGCCGTCTTCTATCTTTACCAGCTTATAATCTCCTTGCATAAGAGTGAAACCTAATCTAATTACCTCAAACTAGTCTTCAAACTTCCTTTCATTATCTTGTAGATCAATTAGGATCTCTTGTAGCAAATCAAACTCCTCTTTTTAATAAGGGAAAGGCTCATTAGTTTAAGGGAAACAAGGAAGTTTAAATTAAAAATTTACCTTCTTAATTTACTCACACATGGTTTTCATCTCACCCACTACTATATGGTCATCTTGAACCTACCAATCAACATCGAATCCATGCTAATATTATTGATCCATTTGGTAATTCATGGTAATTTGAAGACCGGTCTATGATTCCAACATTGCCAACTCATTAAGTCTTTCTTTCTCTTCATCTCTAAAGATTGATTTGTACCTTTTTTCACCAAGTGGTGTTCATATGATGACTTATTCATCATATAAACTTGAATTATCCTCCTCATAGCCTTTTTGAAGTTCAAATACAACTATGATTTGACTTTCTTCATCAAGGAGGGGCTGCTCTACCTCACAAATAAGTTTTGGGCTCTCACGATCAATGTGCTTATCCCTCTCTTTTTCCATTTACCAATGACTCTTTTAAACCTTAAAATTCTTTGGTTTTTATCTTTCTCCATAAGGACTTCCTTCTTCATTTGAATGCTCTCTTTAATTCATTTCCAAGATGGGAAATTTTTAGGTTCTTCAAGCTTCTCAACAAGGATTTCTTTCTTGCCTTGGATTCCTTCTCTAATTGAATTCTAAGATGGAAAAGCTTTAAAATATTGAGGAGGGATGGTGGGGATTGAATGAGCAAAGGCTCATCTTTGGTCTCAATCTCCCAATCTAAGTTTCTCCCAGTTTGTTTATCCCACGACTTCACCACTTGATTCCAACTTGGAATCTTAAAGGAATTTTTGGGGGGATCTTGAGGAGGGGGAATGGAGTTTTGTGCCAAGATAACCTCGTTAATTTCCCTCCAAGTAGAAATCAAACACTCTAATTTTGATTTGTCTTGAACTTCAACCCTCTTAACAAGAACTTCTTTCCTCTTTAGGATATTATTTTATATTTACTTCCATAATAGAAAGGCTTTAGGAACATGTGAAGGCCTTGGGATGTTTTGGAAATCACTTGATTTAGCCTTTTGAGAGAGAATAGGTGGAGCAAAATATGGTTGAGATGGAGTAGGATAAAGTATATGAGGCTGATAGTAATTAATTTGTTTCCCCTCATGAACCATTAACTTATCTTTGATGCATTGAATTATGACACCTATGTCCAATATGTCATTAGTAGTGAGTTTTTGTTAGTTCTCTTTCTTAATAGGTGCCCATTTTCTCTTAATTAGATGCAATAATTCTCTCACATTTTTAATGATATGACTAAGAACACTTAGACCATACTCACTTTGTCTATCAAACTCTATCATATGACTTTTATAGCCTAAGAGAAATTTTTTGAAGCTTGAGATAGACTAATTGAAAATGTGACTATGTTGACTAGGGGCAACATGTTCTTAACAAGGCTGATTAGAAGGATGAATAGGTTACCAAGGAGGTGGACTTGGGGTGGGAGGTGGCATATAGGACTGATGACAAGCTTGGTAAAGCTATTGAGGTAAAGAAAAAGGATGATGCTCTTGATAGTAAGGCTAGTATGGCTCAAAATAATGCTGATAAGAGTCAACCAACTATTAATAGGGATCAACATAAGATTGAAATGGCTTAATATGGGGCTGATAATGATCAACATGCTGCTAATATGATTCTCCAAATTGAGTAAAATAGAAATTAACTCCAAACTCAGCCATGAAACTTCATGAAGAAGTCAAAATAAAAAGAACACTTGCTTGAAAGATTAATTGGAATATTAAAACTAGCTGAATACTCTTGGAGTCACCATTGGTCCTTGTGTTCATGCCTCCAAAGGATAATGCATTGAAGAGCACACCAATCACTCTTCAATGGATGAATTCTCTTGTCCCATCAGGTGTGATAAAAATTTTATCATCAAAATTTGTACCCTTGAGGATGTTGTTCAAGTATCCTCACTTAAGTGATAACATGGAGACACTTATAGGCTATGGATGGCCTAATCAGTGAGGTAAATCTCTAGACAGGGCTAGCTCCCTTGATGCTATCACTCTGAAACCACTACTAAACCTACTATTTGTAAAGGAAAAGGATAAGAGAGGTGAAAATAAACTAAACTAGGATATGATACACCAAATTAACAACCTCCACTTGACTATCATGCACTAAAAACATGTATTAGGCATGAACCTGATCACACTACTCAATAAGGACCTTCAAGCACGAGTATTTCAACATGGAGGTCATAGACAATGTATTGAATAGGATGGCTAATCAAAAGGTCTAATAAAGACACTAATGACTAAAATCCACTTCCAAACTATGTAAATCTACCTATAACTCACGATGTGACCTACAATAAGACAATTTATTTGCAAAGAGATAGGAGAAGATAAATGTGAGAGAGTGAAAACACTACTACTAACATTCATAAATAATCACACAAGTACACTAATTACAAGCATATGAGAAGGTAAGAATTATGTTTATTTATCATTAAAAGGCATAGTAAAAGTGATCAGTTGATTAGGGCTTCACCATACTCATCCAAAGGATCCATAACAATCCATTCAAGGCTACATATATAGGAGAAAGTGAGAAGGATAGAGA
Source organism: Torreya grandis (assembly GCA_037957365.1). Taxonomy (NCBI): domain Eukaryota; kingdom Viridiplantae; phylum Streptophyta; class Pinopsida; order Cupressales; family Taxaceae; genus Torreya; species Torreya grandis. The sequence continues at coordinate 345,156 of JARHVA010000907.1, read as the reverse complement.
GAGAGGCATAAAAGATGCATAGACAAGTGTCATCTATTGAGAAAACAAGTTACAATGAAGAAAATTGTGAAAGAGGAGTCTTAAGGACTCATTAAACATGTGTCAACTTGATGTGATCTTCTCCCTCATCAAGGGTGACATGGAATGATGCTTCACCTTCTAGGATTACTCATCAACCTTGCTTGAAATTGCCCATTCTTGTCAAGAAGGAGTTACAAGTCTTTGTCTTTCCATGTGTCATCTTTGATCATGATTCCTTGAGCTCTCCAATGCCATAATAGGATAATTTCATGTTATTTTCATCTTGGGAGAGGATGAGAATTGAGTTTCACACTTGTTCATGCTACCAAGAACCTACAATTCAACCTTCCTGTTGCAAGATTAATCACCTTTCCTCTCTCAGGCCTAGTTAATCACTTGTAAACTAAAATATTATTATGAAGACATCTAAAATTACTTTTGAAGTGACATAATACCTATGTCTTGGCTTAATAAACCTCTATCACTTGTTGGGAAAGCTTATAGGCCACAAAACCCTATAAACTAGCTCTAAGAGGCAATCTTCTAGGCCAAAAAATTATATATTTCTCCCACATGTGCCAAGTGATGGGTATTTCAAGTTATATTAGGTATTTATAGGTCTTAGAAGTGATTATAGGGTCATTAAAGGACATTTTAGGTCATTAGAAGGACCTATACCTCCATTGAGTTCTTAGAAGGGTTTAGAGAGGGATTACACAGGGCAATCATATAGACTGATTCATAAAGATGAAGGCCTCAATCCCTAAACCAATGCCATAAATTTATAATAAAAATGGGTCCCCTTTCATGGATAATATCTTCAAGTCCCATGTGAATTCTCCAATTATATTAACCTAAAATTGGCCATAACTAGCTTTCAATCAAACTTCATACCGATTCCTACCAATCATTACAAATTAAGCCTAGTAATCATTGAATGCCCAGAATTTTCTTATGCATCATTGATCAAAGCATAGAATCATGTTGATACATCTCTATTTGGTGTGTTATACCATATACAATAATAAACTCTCATAGATTCATCCCTAATCATCTTGTGGATAATAATAGCCAATTTGGCCTATGGACCTATTAAGTGGGGCACATAAACAAATATCAAATCTTGAAAGAGCTAAATGGATAATTAGAATCAATTAACAAGCTAAACCAAATTAAATGCCTAGTTTAATTATTCATATGTAATTAATGAATATCATAAAAAGGAAATTCACAAATTCAAAATATCTTAGCCTTTCATCATTGCCTTTAAGAGTTGTCAAGCTCTTTGGAAATATCCTAAAATATCTATTTTGGAGAGCCATGCCTAGTAATTGAAAATCATAATTATTTGACAACTATTAACTCTACTGAGGTTTATATTTCACTCACCTAGGCTAGGTTTGAACCCATTACAAGCCTTAACTCAACCCTAACTCACCTTGGGTGAGAGTTAAATCCTTAGGCTATAAATACAATGCCATGCGTCTTCGTTTTTAAGCTCTCATAAGCCAAAGTTATAATGAAAATTTAGAGAGAGACATAATCTATTTTGGTGTAAAGTTATTATGCTCAAATATCTTGAACAAGCTCTTTGATGTAGTGTTGTAATGCTCAAATTACTTTGCAAGTAGTGTTATAATGGCAAAATATTAAGCCAAGCCACAACACAAGCCATGGTGCCAAGGAGAGAAGGAGCCAACAACCTTAATCTTCCAAAGACTTATTGATGCACAACATGAGCAAGCCAGTCAAAAAATCATTTGGAGCTCTCAAAGAAGGTAAAGGATTTGTGTCTTTTATGTTTTAGTTGTGTTTTTCATTTGGTTTTTGTTACTAAGCTTTCCTTAAGATCTAGGCTTGGAGTGTAAGTGTTAGTGTGTTTTTATTTGAGTTTTTAGTGGTTAAACTAACATATGACTAACCTACCTTCTTGGATTCCTATGATCACAAATGACATGCCCAGTGAGATACACACCCCATGAAGTTGCTCATAAAGCTTTTAAGAACATTCTACTCATGATTTTAATGTAAAAATCATAGCTTGATGATAAAAATAGGTAAAAATTAAAGGCCAAAGGATGTTTTTATGGAATTTGAAAATTTTCCCTATGTGATCATGGTTTTGATCTTTGGAGTCACGATATTGTAGCAATATCACAACTCACATAGTCAAAATTTTGCCTCTATTTTAACATTTTAACATCTAACTATTAGAATTTTTACTGATTGTTTTCTACCTATAGGGTAATTAGTGATATTGAAATATCATGATTTTGAGAGTCATTATGTCACCATAAAAGTGGTGATATTGAAATACCATTGGTTTGAGAATTGTGTCATTACCAAAACTTTAGTGGTATTACATAAACTTAAGTGATTTTGAATCTAAACCACTAGCAGTTAAGCTAACCTTTTCAGGTCAAGTTGCAATATCATGACTCTTAGAGTAGTGATATTGCCCTATCTTTTATGATTTTGCCACTAAATTAGTGATATTACATTTTATACTTTGTTTTCCTATAAGTCACGATATTGCACTTACTGTCATGATTTTAAAGAATTGCAGTTTTGCTCTGTGTTCTATGATTTTTCACTGTGTGTAAACCCAAGAGCTAAATTTAAGAAGTGATTTTATCATTCATGAAGTGATTCTAAGAACAAGGAGTTTCTAACATGTTTTTCAGGACCCAAAGGCCACAAAGATACATTTATAACACTTTTCACTTGCAAATTTAACACTTCAAATTGGTGTTTAATAATATTTTTGTTTACATCATTTTCAATTTGTCAAATTTTTTTCAACAAACAAATGCCAAGGGGCCCAAAATTCATAACACATCTCATTTTGGCACATTAAAATGAACTTTAAACACTTAGTTACATGCTCTTGAGAGTGTCCATTTTGTGCTTTTGTTTGTTAAAATTTATTTGTCTTAGCAAAATAATTGATGCATATATGCTTTCCCCTATCCCCTTTAGGGAAATCCAGTGACCAAAAAAGCTTAGTCATTACCTCAATCACTTTAGTTCAAAAGTGTGAAAATAACATTGTTAAATCCCTCCCCAAATCAGTATGAATTGGGTGACCCAAATGTGACCCTAAAGTCTTTTCACTTGTATTTTGTTTTCATGCATTTTGGCTTATGAATGGGATTTCATCACCTCCTCATGGGTTATCTAGGGAAGTTTTGACCTAGGAATTCATCTCCTAACATGATTTCAACCCCAATCCATGGTGGGGTATACAAATTGAGGTTGAATTATTAGGATGATTTTACTGCCTATGACTGTAGGGGAAACTCAGACATCACACTACACTAAGAAATCAATAGATGTAGTGGTTGTGAAAAGGACAATACCTTTTCACAACAAAATTGTTGATGTATATCCAAATGATGTGAGCATATTTTGTGTTAGCCACACTTGGGGCCATCTAGAAATGCACAAAAAATGATAGATCAAAATAACCCCACTTACCACAAACATACTATTGATGTAAGGTGAGTAGCCCAAAGTTCCATGTCATAGTACAATCTCTTGGGAGAAGAGGGGGCCTAAAAACCCTACTTTTCATGAATTTTTATTTTTGGATTAACACTTAAAATCCTCCCAAGAGAGAGTATATTAATAGAATTTACCAACATTACACAACCTTGTCAGTTTTAGGATATAAGATGTTACACTTAGGTGTTTGTCTCATTTTATCCTTTATTACATGGTTTTTGAGTCTAATATATATTTTTATCTTGACATGTCAAAATAAGTCTTGTCTTATACATCACTCCATTATTTTAGGAGGCATTACACCATCCATTTAACACCATACCTTTACCGTAGTCTTTTGAAAAATATTTATGTGTGTGTCACTTGATTGAAAAGGGTAACGTTATGATCCCCAAATCATTTCAAGTTTTATTCCTTGGAGTCTTAAAATAAACTGTTGATCATATTTTTAGAGTGTGATAACATAATCACACTATTCAAATCATTTCATAGACTTATTTTCCTTGTGCCCATGTCTCATTTTTGAAACCAAAGCCACGTGTGCCTTTTGGATCTTTACCTTGTACTGTTATGCCATTCAATTTTGTCTTGCTTGTTGTTTGTTCAAAGAATATTAGTTTTCCTAAGTTGAGTTTTTAATTACCTTTCCAAAATTTAAATTTAAATATTGATTGATTTCTATTTATTGCCTTGTGTAATTTTAGCCTAGACATCGATCTTTCTCTTTTGGGTTGTGCAACTTAGGTTAATTCTTTACCCAATTTGAAAACTATTATATGTGCCTTTATTTGGAAGAAATAGCCTATATTTCATATGCCTTTTTTTTCATGTTGATGCCAATTTACCATGTTCATGTTTAATTCTAAATGCTTAGTTTATGCTAAAGTGTTCCAGATTTGTTAGATTAAATCTCTCACCTTGTTTTTTTAGTCTAGATTTTGTGCCTTGTTTTTACAAAAGTCCTAACATATGCCTATTTTGAGCTTATCTTTTATGTTGCATTTAGACAAAATACCTAACAACTTTTTTTCTTAGATTAAACTTATTTGAAACAATTTGAACCTAGAGTTTGGCATTCTAGTTTTATTGTATCCACTTGAATTTTTGTGTAAGGCATTTAATGTTAGATTATTTTGTACCAAGTTTTAGCATAAACATTTTGGAGATGTAACTCCATCCCTTTGACCAAGTTATACCAAGTTCAAACCATTTATCCTTTGGAAATTTTTTTTAAGAATTTGTGGAACTCTAAATCTTTTCACAAAGCATTCACCATTGATTTGAATATGTCTCACTATACTTTTAGTGGAGCCATGTACAATCCATGATCTAGTAATATGGTAATGAAAGATGACTTTGTTTAATACCCCTATGGTGATGATGCCATTTGTGATATGGATCCTTATCCACCTTATAACACTCAATCAGGGGAGCAAGTCCAAGATCCTTTAGCCCACTATTTGGTCAACACAACTCTATATTTGGAGTAGGACCAAGAGCAAATAATGCATTACTTAGCTAGTGTACATCGGTTACAAAACAAGTCCAATAACAACTATACAACATTACTATGCTAATAGCCTATGATACCTATTTATTTGATCATCACTTGCTTGAAAATAGGGATGAATTTTTAATTAGAGTCATAGAGGTAGGGTCTAAGTTTCCAGTAGACTTTGCACATGAAAATTTTCCAAGTCTAGTTAGAGTGCCTTATAACATGCCTTATAATCAAACCATCGAACATGCCTCTTATAAAAATCCTCAAGCTCTAGTGTTGATTACATATTAGGACCCATGTATGCTTGTCATAGGAAATGGTCTCATGGAGGACAATTTTATATAGATGCATATAGCATACCAAACCTACTTAAACTTAACATGTAATTGCAATAGCATGACCATGTCAAATGCTGCTCTTATCAAGTTAGCTCCATCAATAGGGGTATTAATCAAATTGGTAGGCCAAGAAAATATGGGTATAGACCCATTCATGCAAAGTACTTTAGTTAAAAACATGTTCAATGCCTTAGATATTGAAGAAGTATCTTGATTTTACACAAATAAATGATCTAAACATGGTGGATAATATGAAAGTATCATCCAATCCAGACCAAAGTGGTGTAACTACACAAATAACGAGTCCACAAAAAAATGTGCCATTAGTTAACACCATGAGTGGTTCATGAATGTATGGGGTAAGAACTTCTACCTCCCAACTACAACAAACTACCTCTAATCCTCAACCAACTACTTCATCAAGCATCCAACTATAAGTATTAAGTAGTCAGGTGATAACTAATACCTTGCCTCAATAGAACATGATGAATGTTACTCCACCATAATAGGTGATGACTAATATTCCATAACAATAGACACCATCTAGTATACCAATGTAGTAGAGGTAATTAATATGGGAAACCAATGTTCCACTTCTCCAAGTAGGGACCAACATAACTATTCAATCACAGACCAACATACCATTATAATAACAAATGATGTCTAATCAATAACATACATATATTATCCAGCTATAAATACCAAAACTTCAACATACATCTACTGCACAAAAAGAGTTCATGCAATAAAGAGGTTCTACCATTCTACAAGCATAAATAAGACAATAATTTTTTTTTGTTCCAAACATGCCACAAATCCAACCATAACGTATTGGTTCACAAGTTCCCCTTAATCAGCTAGGTTTAACTCATCTGCAACAAGTCCCTATTTAGCCTCAACAATCACAGTACTTCACCCAGATCCATATCCTTCCATCTTAGACATAATTCCCCCAAAACCAAGCCTATATACCAAATCCCAATCAGAATATCACACCATAATGCATGCATTTTCAACAATTACATCCTAATCTATTATGTGTATTCTTGGTCAATTCCCTAACCAAACCAACATTCCACAACAACCCATGCCTACACTATACCCTAATCAAAATAATCCACTTTTAACCACCCAACATCTACATCAAAACAATAATCCATCTAATATCCTAGCATAAGAACTAAAACAAATCAAGGATGTAATTGCTACCATCCAATCTGGAAAATAGACCAAGAAGTTTAAGTTGGACGACGTGTGTTCTTACCCCTTCAACATGGAGTATTTGTAGATACCATTTCCTCCAGGGTATGAACCACCAAAGTTTGATAAATATAAGGGCAAGGGAGACCCCAAGGCCCATTTAACAAAATTCTTTGTCACTTACCAACCAATGGCTTACAACGACATATACCTCTTATTGTTATTTCCAAAGAGTCTAGCAGGACAAGATTTAGAGTGGTTTTTGAAATAATTGAAGAATTAAGTATCTAATTTTGATGACCTTTTAGAAAAGTTTGTGTAATATTTCTCATATAATCTCGAACATAATATTTCATTGGTGATTTAACTCAAGCCAAATAGAAGGCCGGTGAAAGTTTTGCTAGTTATCTACAATGATGGAGAGCCCTTACAAGTTGATTCACCCATCGCTTACTAGACAAACAATTAGCTACAACGTTTACCAAAAATTTGCAAAATGAGATATCTTACCATCTGGAGATGCAATGCACACACACTTTTAAGGAAATCATTGACAAAGGTTAGCTAATTGAAAAGGCCCTTATTAAAAAAGGGATCATAAAACTTACCTCATCAAATAATAAACAAAATCAAAACCAAGGAAATGACCAAAATTAAAACCACAACCAAGCCTAAGCATCAACATCAACATAGGCCAATAATTATGAAAAATCCAAGCTATTTAACTGCAACAAGAATATTTTTGGGAATGGAGTAACCAAGTCGCAACATGTCCAAATGGTGTAAACACCATATACTTAGCCTATGCCACAAATGCAAATAAATCTTAACCAAAAACCTATTCATCAAGCATAGCCTTCTCAATAGTCTAGACTATCACAACAAATACAACAACCTTTGCCTTTGCAAACCCCTCCTCCAAGACAAAATGGGCCTACTCATCATGTTTTTAGTGACTTTGGAGAACCAATTGAAGCCATGTTTGACAAGCTATCCACTACAAATATTATTAGTTGGCCCATTCTGATGCACTATCTTGAAGGAATTCCTTATTCATATTGGTATAAATAAAATGAAAATTTCAAATATCATCAGGTTAATGGACATAACTTGTACTATTTCATGCAAATCAAACATTTAATTCAAAATAAGTTAGAAAATGGGGAGATAACATTGGATAATGGAACTTATACATCCAATCAAAACCTAAGAACTTATTAAAATCCCTTTCCACAACATAATAATAACCAACAACATCATCAACAAAGGCCATAATAGTAGCAATGCTTGACCTTGTGAGTGATTGATCATCGATCCCTTTGCCAATCACTCACTCGAGGGAGAAACTATAGTTCATCCATTATCATTAAATTTGTAGGGATATAAGACCTTTTAATTCATTGAGAATATGTTTCTATGCCTATAGCTTGCAATGCATTCCCAAAGAGGGGAAAACTGTAGACACCTAAAACTGGCCATAACTGGCTTTCGATTGGACTTCAGACTGATTCCTACCAACCATTGTAAATTAATTCTAAGAATCACTAAACTTTTCAAATTTTATTATGCATCATTTATCAAAGCTTAGAATCATGTTGAGACATCCCTAATTGGGGTATCCTATCGTATGCAACAATAACCTCTCATGGATTCATCCCTAATCATCTTGTAGCATCACAACAGTCAATTTGGCCTCTAGACCTATTAAGTGGGGCACATGAACAAATATCAAATCTTAAAAGAGATAAATGGATAATAATAATTAATTAAAAAACTAAACTAGATTAAATTCCTAGTTGAATTATCCATTTGAAATTAATGAATAACTAAAAAAGGAATTTCAAAAATCAAAACATCTTAGCCTTTCATCATTGCCTTTATGAGTTGTCAAGATCTTTGAAAATATCCTAAAATATCTAGTTTGGAGAGCCATGCCTAGTAATTGAAAATAATAATTAATTGACAACTATTAACTCTATCAGGGTTATAATTGACTCACCTAGGTTAGGTTTGAACCCATTCCAATCTTTAACTCAACCTTAACTCACCTTGGGTGAGATTTAAATCCTTAGGTTATAAATAAAATGCCATGCCTCTTCATTTTAAGCTCTCATAAGCCAAATTTATGATGAAAATTTGGATAGAGACATAAGCTATTTTGGTGCAAGGTTATTATGCTCAAATATCTTCAACAAGCTCTTTAATGTAGTGTTGTAATGCCCAAATTACTTTACATGTAGTGTTATAGTGCTAAAATATTAAGCTAAGCCACAACACAAGCCATAGTGCCAAGGAGAGAAATAACCAACTAGATTCATTTTACAAAGACTTCTTGATGCACAAGCTTAAGAATCCACTCAACAAATCATTTAGAGATCTCAAGGAAGGTAAAGGATTTGCGTCTTTTATGTTTTAGTTGTGCTTTTCATTTGGTTTTTATTACTAAGATCTCCATAAGATATAGGCTTTGAGTGTAAGTGTTAGTGTGTTTTTATTTGAGTTTTTATTTCTTAAACTAACATATTACTAACCTCCCTTGTTAGATTCTTATGATCACGCCTACAAGATCTAAGTGAAAAACTGAGGTCTCTCGAGCTCTTCACAAGGTTACATGAGGGTTTTAGGGTGGTCTCAACTCTTAATCATTATTCATAAAGTACAGTGTCTTGATTAATAAAAAAATGCCATAAATTGGAAGTATTGGACCCCCCACCAACTCCTCCATCATCCATTTACCACCATGTATATCCTTCATGGAGTTTTTAAGCCTCAAAAGTAGCCTCTCAGGATTGTAAGACTGTGTGTTAGATTGAGAGAGGGATTTTTTAGTCTAAATTATTTAGAGTGCATTTTTTTGGTTATAAGAGCATCCAATAGGTATTTAATAGTCTATATCATGATTTTAAATGATCTAAAATAGTCATTTACCCTCCAAAACGTTTTGCAATTGATTTCCATACCTTGAGGGTTTGTAAGATATTAGGTGAGTCTGACCCTAGTGGCCTTGTTTGGGGTATTTTAACTTATAAATGTCATAATTTAACTCTATTAACTTCAAATTTTTTTCATTACATCTTATCAATACCTCTTATATTCATGCTCATACTAGATTTGCATCTTTCTGACCATATCCTTACTTACAACCTGTAGGTGCTTATAATGAGGTTCTAGGCCTAGTTAGGCATTCTTGAAACTTTTCTTCATATGGTAGTGAGATTAGAGATTGTATACAACTCTGACATAGTATTAATAATATCTCAAGGATTTTTAATCACCAAATATATTCAATATCTATAAATTTCTTTATATTCCTCTCACAGGCTTGTAGGTGATGACTTAGGCTTCCAAGCCTAGCTAGACTTTTTGATCTTTACACTACCTTTAGTCATCTTGAAATATTTATGAAGATACTATTAGTGGTTATAAATAAGGTGTATATATTTCCTTTATTCTCCCACACTTCCTATTTAACACAAAATATGTACTTTTCCCCTATATCCAAGGTGTAGACCTGTAAGTCCTAATCAGGCCCATAAGTGATCCTTCTTGGCCTGATATTTGTTAGTGCACAAGAATGGTTCTCTTATTAACTATTTACCTATCTTACACCCATAAAACATGTCCAAATATATTTCCCATGGCTTCCATAGCTCTTTTGGTCTTCAGACCTCATCTTTCAATACATGGCTTATTGCATTTTCCTAAAAATGTAGACCTACAAGTCTATAGACCCATAGGTCTACATTTTTATAATTTTAGGCCCTTTATGATGCACTCTTTAGTATTTATAATCCTAAAAATATCTATCCATTACCTCTTAATAGTCCTCATGAGGTTTGAGACCTTCATATCTCTCAGGCAAAGCAATATTTCTCTCTTTGGTTCACACTTGCATAGGTAGATTTATACACAGTCTTCAAACCTAAGATCACAATAGGTTTGCTTAGAGGAGTTGTTGTTGAGGACATATATTATTGGAGGAATATTATAGGTTTGATAGACTATTATAATTATATTAAATCAATTCCCCATTGGTTTTTTTGAGGTTCAAACTCAAACCACATTGACCTCCTACACCTGCAGGCTACACATAATCCCTTGGTATTCATGAGAACATAACTTATCTTTGATTTATTGGTTCTAATAAATGATCTAAGGAGATTTTAATGAGTTTTAGAAACCAACCATGCGACAAGAGTCTACTTCTCACTCTTTTCATGCATTAGAAGCCTTCATATACCAAGTTTTGCGTGCCACCTTGATCCATGATGAATGCTTGTGGAAGATTGTAAGTCTCCATCATGTTGTGCAGTTTCATGTCCAAATAGGAATTGAGTTTATCTTTAATGAATTTTAGAGTATCAAGTTAAACATAACCTCAACTGTTGAAAACACCAAAACATCAAGAAATCCATTATCTTCAACCTGCAACCTATTTCAAAGTGATATTTCTTGCCCCTTTGAGCTCACACGTGCCAAGTGAAGATTGGAATATCATATATGAAGATTTTAAATACATCATAGATCCTCTCCCATTTATTTCATGCTTCCAACTAGCTACAAAACACCATTTCAAGAAGAAAATTGAGCTAGTATGGGTTTTGTAGGGTTTTAGATCACCCTACCTTCTTAACAATCATTCATAAATCCTAGCCCTTTTAACTCTTGACTAATGCATAGAATATAAAGGTCATTATGGCCCACATATTTAGATAAGACCTTGGGTTTTGACATTCTCTCTCCTATCTGTACTAAGCATTTGAAAATAGCCATTGTGAGTTTGCCAAGAGCTCGATGGGAGAATGAAGGTGGTTTTTGCTTTCTTGGACCTAAAAATCACTCTCTTGCATGGATTTGGATTTGAAGGACTTGGTATGAGCCTTAGAAAATATTGGACATCATATTTTAATGGAAACTACTTGTAAAGAAGACCTCCAGAAGCTTGTTTTCTTCAAGACTTTGCCCATTTTACCTTCTTGAACTGATGGAAATGATGAATCAGACAATCATGAAGCTTTATCTTGACTTGTACAGAAGTGTGATAATGTGCCAAATAATTTCTCATATTTTTTCTCTATAATTTTCTCTTTATATCTTGTTTGGATGTTATAAATTAAGAACGGGTAGTTAAAAAATCATCTCAATGTTAAAAAATGAGTTTCAAACACTTTAGGCAAATTGTATGAATAAGTAAACTTGTCATGACATCACACCAACATTGAATGACTTAAAAAACCTTTATTTCACCTTCTTTGCCTTTGAAAATGAATAGTTTCACTTGATATAATTATAAATGAGCATAAGACACTAAACTTGTATTACCTTAATTTTCCCAAAAATACCTTAAACAATGCTAAACTTGTATAAGACACTCATTTGGACTTATTAGAAAGAGAGACCTAGTGCAAAAAGTCAAGTTTTTGATTAATCCCACCTATGGTAGCTAAATTTGGCTAACATCACCAAAAAGATATATCAAGAATCATTAGATAAATCTATAATGAGCATTGGTACTAAGACTACACCAAATATTGTGACTTTGGTTGACTATCGGACATAGGAAGAGATATCAAAAGGCCTCAAATTGTTACAAGATAATAAAGACATGTTCCCAAATTTTTTAGAAATATAAGGGTGTATATAATTCATTGGGAGTGACGCACATAACCTATCAAAAAGCAACCAAGCAGGCTAAATCCCAATATGTAACTTAAGGTTAAGGCTAAAATTAACCAGATGCATGAAACATGGATTATTTATTTGGTTTAAAAGGTAGTCTAGGTAAGTCTAATGATGGTGCAACCCAAAATTTAGTGGAGATCATAGTTTATGGGGACTACAAGGCATCAAATGATGCTTTTATTAATGACCCATTTATAATCCTATTTACAAACAAAACTCTAGTGTCAGTCACCTAACTTAAAGTTTATTCCTTCAAAGATGGCTTCAGTGGCTACTATCAAATACCAATTACAACTGAGGATCAAGTTAAAACTACATCTATAATAGAATGGGGTTCCTTCGCATACAATGTAATGCCTTTTGGTATGAAGAATGCTCCTATTATTTTCTCTAGGGTTATGGTCACTATGTTCAAAGATTTCATCCATGATTTTTTAAAAGTCTATCTTGATGATTATGTTGTATTCTCTTTATTTAAAGATCACCAATCTAAGTTGTGACTCATGTTAGAATGATGTTGAGCCCTATGTATCACTTTAAATTTGAAAAAAATGTTTATTATTTACACCATTTGGTGTTCTCTTGGGTCACATAGTATGTAACGATGGCATTTTGGTTGATCAAGATAAAATTATAGTAATTGTGAGTATGCCACCTTCTGCAAGCTCTACTATTACCAAAAATTCTTCAAAGGGTATGCAACCATATCTACCCCAGTGGAGAAACTATTGTCTAAAGATATAAAGTTTGAATGGACTATTGAGTGTCAAGCATATTTTATGGATTTGAAACAAAGGTTAGTGTAGGAACCTAATCTAAATTATACAACACATCAATCTTGTATACTTGGCAAGTAATTCTCATGGTTGTACCCTTTAGTTACTAAGACCTTCATTTTGCTAAAAGGCTCACATCCACTATCTCTTATGCCTATTGCTTATCTCTTAGTTTGCTAGATGTTATTTTTATGACCAGGCCTTTTGTACTACTCAAAATACTATAAAATAGCTTATTATCATCTTGTGCAAAGTTTTGGACATGTATATATTTTATATCTTCCCAGACACTTGCATCCCAGTCAGATGCCTACATTGGCACAAGTGTCATGTGCCAACATAAGTTTCTAATGCCCTAAATTCAATCTTGTATACTTGTCAAGTAATTCTCATGGTTGTACCCTTTAGTTACTAAGACCTTCATTTTGCTAAAAGGCTCACATCCACTATCTCTTATGCCTATTGCTTATCTCTTAGTTTGCTAGATGTTATTTTTATGACCAGGCCTTTTGTACTACTCAAAATACTATTAAATAGCTTATTATCATCCTGTGCAAAGTTTTGGACATGTATATATTTTATATCTTCCAAGACACTTGCATCCCAGTCAGATGCCTACATTGGCACAAGTGTCATGTGCCAACATAAGTTTCTAATGCCCTAAATTCATCAAAATTTCAAAATGAAACATATCCCTATGGTTGACCTAATAGTTTAATGTGAGATATTTCCAAAAGGGATTGGTATATATATAAGATCAACCCTTATCCATTCCTCATCTAACATAGACCTAACAACTCACAAGGAAACTTAATAAAAGCACTCAGTTAAGCATTTAAGTGAGCAAAGCTTACCCATTCTTTCTTATTTCCATATCAGTCATAGGGATAACACATCTACAAATCTAAATTACTGAAGGCCATGAGTCTTATTTGCCAAGTTACAAGCTAGGTCACTATTGTACTTTCTTTCCATGTATTACACCATTGTATGCACATAAGCCAACATATTAGGGGATAAATACACCAATCTAAGGCCCTCTTTAAAGTAGTGGCTATGTGAATATGGTTTTTTATGATTATATAACACCTTAGTCTTATACACTTAGCAAACTCAAACCTTGGATGTTCCTCTCAGTTCTTTACTTTTCATGCTTCTATAAGTCTCACATCTGCTCTATCCTTGTGCCTCTTAGTGTATATATCTTGGTCTAACCAATATTATATTGATGATCTAGGTCTTCTATTTTGACCAAAATTCTTAAAATGTACTTATCTTCCATCTTTGCAAGTTTTGAACTCATACCTATTCTCTTACTCTTGAGACATTAAAGTTTGGGTCATATAGTAGCATCAATACTAATGTCTTATCCCAACACAAGCGTCTAGTGCCCTAAAGTCATTAAATTTGAAAATTAAATGTATCTTAGTGGTTGATCAAATTTATTTAATGTGATTTATTACCCCAAAAGGATTTATATAAATATAAGATCAATCCTCATTCATTCCACACCTAGAAAAAAGACCAAAGAGACCAAGGCACTTATCAAAAGCACTCTATCAAGCATTCAATTGAACAAAGCTTCCTTATTTTCATACCAGTCATAAGTAAGTCAAATGTATATGTCTAAAATACTAAAGGAGTAGCCCAATAACCCAAATTTCTAAGTTACAAGTTAGGTCACTATTGTACTTGCTTTGCAAACATTGTGTAATTCACATACAAGCCAACATGTAGGGGATAACTACACCAGTCTGAGGCCCTCTTCAGAGTATTAGATATGTAGGTAGAATCCTTTAACATTAAGGTCATTAGGATCAGCTTGACACCATGTGCCCACTAATACATATTTCTTATTATCAACCAAATTTAAACCCTTTGGAAGGTAGTTCAAGCCTTCCAAATTTGGAATAACATGGAAACACTTCAAGGTTGTGGGTGACTGATTGGAGAGGTGAATCTTGAAAGGAATACAATATTGTTAAAACAATTCCTTACACTAACCAAGAGAGGATAATATGCAAATAATTTGAATACTTGTTACATAATTAAAATAAACACATATAACTTAAAATAATAGCATACCATAACAAGTGATTTACGTTGGGAAAACCCATTTGAGATAAAAACCCCACACTCCAAAGCAGCTCAATGTATTATTCAAATCAATAAGATTACAACACACTTGTAAAACAAGCCTTCATAGGTGCATCACTAGTCTACTACACATAGGAGAAGATTTGGTTCCATAGATCTTTAGTGCCTTTGCATAACTCTCTAACTTACAAGCTTCTAAAAATCTTAGCAAATTCCTTACATTATAAAGGAAAATGGTTCTACTTATATAAAATACAAATAAAAATGCATAATGAAGAAACTTAATGGGCAAGGCAAGAAATGCACCACCCTTAGTGGCACCACTATTTAAGAATAGTAACTTGATTGTAGTTTTGTGGTTTAGTAAAAAATAGATCCTTCACATGTGACACATCATCTTCCACTATCACATGCCTCTAAAACTATGCCCCACTCTCACATGTGCCTCCAATCTAGAATAGTAACTTCTTCCCCACTATCCCATGTGATTCCACATGTTTCCAAGAGATTATCCATCAAATTTTGACTTATCCTTCCACTCAAGATCATGAGGCCAATTAAGAGGTGTTAGGTTGTGGAGCTAAAAGCTTCACTAATGCAAACATGGAGGAGGTTGCTAAGTTACAGAGAAACCGACGTCATCAACTCAACCAACATCGATCATCTTCAGTGTTCACAGTAACTGATGTCGGTTATGGGTCGGCCGACATTGGTCAGACAGGCACCGACATCGGCAGCCTGTGTGTGCATGCATTTGCATGCGCTTCCAGAACTGGTCTTATTTTAGATGGATAGTTTGTTTGCATGTAAAGACTAATTTTTGTCTTGAGTCTATGTTTCTAATTATTATAATTAGAAGTCTAATTATTATTTGCATGGGATCTATATAATAGACTCATGGGGTTGTATTGTAATCAAGGACAAGGAAGAGATCCTTCTGATTGTAAGATCTAGGTTTGCAGGTGTGCAAAACCAGGTTGGTCTGCGGTATAACAAGATTAGGGGAGATCTACATGGTAAGTAAGATCGTTTGATTTGTAGGTTGTTGCAAGATAAATTGAGATCTACTTGGAGTACTTGTTTGACTGGCAATATTGTTACTGACTGGTGGAGGGTACAACTTTGTGTTTGAGTTATGGTTGTAATTGGTTGTGAGAGAAAGAACTCTTGAGGGAGAGTTACTGGTATGCCTAAGAGGTGTTGGAAGAGTGTAATCTCTTTATTGTATTTCCTTCTAGATGAGTTGAATACAATTGTGTATTGTCTCTCAAATTCTGTGTTGTTTCTGATTCTAGTTACTTATTACTTTTGGTTAAATTTCATGTTTAGTTGCTTATACAAGGTAATCAATTGTGCTCCTAATCCTGACAAAGTGGTATCAGAGTGGGGTTGTAGGTTCACAGAGCCTGGTTCAGAGTAGGTTTGTGTTTGATTACAGGTCACTCTCAGGGGTTTTTGATTGAGTGAGAGTAAAGCAATGGCATAAGAAAGTAAGCTAAGAATGGAGAATTTCAATGGCAAGAATTATCAATTATGGAGGATGCAAATAGAAGATTATCTATATCAGAAAGATCTATACTTACCATTGGGTGGGGTTGCAAGCAAGCCCATGGATATGAAAGATGAAGATGGAATGTTCTTGATCAGAAGGCTCTGAGATCTATAAGGTTGAGTTTGGCATCATCTGTGATTTCCAGCTTATCACAGGCTAAGACAATGGTAGAGTTAATGGAATCTTTGGCAAATTTATATGAAAAACCCTCAGCTTTGAATAAGGTATTTATTATGAAGTAATTATTTAATTTACAAATGCTGGAAGGTGGATCTGTACATAGTCATCTTAGTGATTTCCATGGTTTGGTAAACCAGTTAAATTCAGTCAATATAGCTTTTGATGATGAAATTAAGGTTCTCTTAATCTTATGCTCATTACCTGAAAGTTGAGATAGTTTGGTAATGGCAGTTAGTAATACTGCGTCTGCTTCAAATATCTTGAAAGTTGATGATGTTATTAGTGTAATCTTGAATGAAGAAAGTCATAGGAAAAGCATAGGTGAATCATTAGGGAATGCTTTAAGTGTTGAAAGCAAGGGAAGGCAAAGAGAGAAGATCGAGCAAAGGAAATCAAGGTCAAAAATAGGTAGGAGATCCAAATCTAGGTATGGCAGAATACTTTGCTAGAATTGTGGAAAGGTAGGGCACATAAAGAAAAATTGCAGGTTGGTTGAAGATCAACATGAAGGAAATGAAGAAGCAGATGTTGCAGATATTGTTGCACAGGATGCTCTTGTATGTTCCTTGGATAAAGTGGAATCTTGGGTTTTAGATTCTGGTGCCTCTTTCCATGCAACCCCAAATAGAGATTTTTTTCATGAATATGTCCAAAGAGACTTTAGAGAGATTTATTTAGGGGATGGTAAGCCTTTTCAAATGGTTGGCAAAGGGAAAGTGCAGCTGAAATTGTAGACAGGCAACACATGGGTGTTGAAGGAGGTCATGCATGTCCCAGTCCTGAAGTAGAACTTGATTTCTATTAAAAAGTTAGGTGATGAGGGATGCACAGTAACTCTCACAGTGGATTCTTGGAAAGTTTCCAAGGGTGCACTTGTTTTAGCAAGAGATAAGAAAGTAGGTACTCTTTATCTATCTACTTGTATTACTGATTCTCTTTCTGGTTTATCTACTTCAGATGTAGATGCGAAGATGTGGCTCTGTAGGCTTGGTCACATGAGTAAGAAGGGGATGAATGTTCTTGATTCAAAAGGTAAGAGTTCAGATCTGGAGAGCATAGATCGAGATTTCTGTAAGCAATAGAAGAAAGTGAGGTTTCTTGAAACTCATGCTATAAGAAAGGATCGAGTCTATTGCATAAAGAGGAAATCTAATGTTTTTGACAAGAACAAGAAAGCCTTGGTTTTCAAGGAGGAGATGATGGATAGAGATCAGCTCAAGGGGCTAAATAATTTTGAGTAGGGTAGTTTGGACAAGGTTATGATCTAAGGTAAGCTCACGGGTAAAAAGTCATCACTCACAAGAAAACACAGTTACCGACATTGGTCAGGTGGAACCGACGTCAAACAGGTAGGTACCGATGTCAGTCATGTGTAGACTAGGCTCGATGGTGTCAAGAAGGTGGTGACTGACGTTGATTAGAGAATTGACATCAGTGACCAGGTAGACACTGAAGTCGGTAAGGGAATTGGTGTCGATGATCAGGTGGGATCGACATTGATCGGGTGCAGACCAGGGTCAACCAGAAAATGGATTTTGGGTGGACAACAAGCTATCAAGGAGTCTCAAACACCCATGAGGAGGATTGAAAGGGTAAGTAAGCCTCAAATTCATTATTCCCCTTCTTTAGACTACTTATTGCTCACTGATGGTTAAGAACCAGGAAGTTTTAAAGAAGTAAAGTAGGTAGAATCTAGGAAATAGTGGGAGCATGGCATGAATGAGGAAGTTGATTCCTTGGATAAGAACCAAATAGGAGATTTGGTAGAGTTTCTAGCCAAAAAGAAAGTAATGAAAGATGAACGGATTCCCAAGTTAAATAACAGAGAGAATGGACACGTGAGATGGAAGGCTAGGGTATATGGTCTTAAGCAAGTTGCAGGACAATGGAGGTTTGACAGGTGTATGACAAAGCATGGCTTTAGTTAATGTCAATGTAACTATTGTGTTTCCTTTATCAGGTTGGATAATATTAGCTACATTACCCTGTTACTATATGTTGTGTGTATGCTTGTTGCAGGGTCACACATGCAGGGAGTTGCTGAGCTAAAGGTAAATTTAGTTCAGAGGTATGTCATGAAGAATTTGGGAGCAACAAAATTCTTTGGCATGAGTATTCTTAGAGACAAGGAAGATCACAAGTTGATGTTGTCTCAGGATGTTTGTGTGAATAAGGTAGTGGTGAGGTTCGTTATGCAAAATGCAGAACCGATTAGCACACCTATGGATGGACAGTTCACAGAACAGTGTCTCAATTCACATGATGAGGTTAAGTACATGTGTACTAGACCTAATGTTTCCCAAGCAGTGGGAGTTATCAGCAAGTTTGTGGCCAATCTAGGAAAGAATCACTAGAAAATAGTTCACTGGATTCTCAAGTATTTGAGAGGGACCAATAATAGGTATACATGCGATGCAGGGTCAAGCACTTCTCTACATGGGTATGTAGAATCTGATGTGGTAGGGGACTTGGATGACAGGTGTAGCACCAAAAGATGTGTGGTGGTTGGTCTTCAAGATTGAACTTGAAGAGGGATACAAGCCAAGAAACAAAATTAGAGTATGTACAGGTACAGATGCAACTATTTATCTCCAAGTGGGAGATAGTTAGGTTGTGGAGCTTAAAGCTTCACTGATGCAAACATGGAGGAGGTTGATGAGTTATAGAGAAACCAACATTGGTAGTGTAATTGACATCAGTCATCTTCAGTGTTCATAGTAATCGACGTCAGTTATGGGTCAGCCGACATCGGTCAGACAGGCACCGACGTCGACAGCCTGTGTGTGCATGCGTTTGCATGCGCTTCTAAAACTGGTCTTATTTTAGATGAACAATTTGTTTACATGTAAAGACTAATTTTAGTCTTGAGTCTGTGTTTCTAATTATTGTAATTATAAGTCTAATTATTGTTTGCATGGGATCTATATAATAGACTCATGGGGTTGTATTGTAATCAAGAACAAGGAAGAGATCCTTTCGATTGTAAGATCTAGGTTTACAGGTGTGCAAAACTAGGTTGATCTGCGATATAACAAGATCAGGGGAGATCTACATGGTAAGTAAGATCATTTGATTTGTAGGTTTTTGTAAGATCAAGGGAGATCTACTTGGAGTACTTTGAGTACTTGTTTGACTGGCAATATTGTTACTGACTGGTGGAGGGTACAACTCTGTGTTTGAGTTATGGTTATAATTGGTTGTGAGAGAAAGAACTCTTGAGGGAGAGTTACTGATACACCCAAGAGGTGTTGGAAGAGTGTAATCTCTTTATTGTATTTTATTTTGGATGAGTTGAATACAATTGTGTATTGTCTCTCAAATTTTGTGTTGTTTCTGATTCTAGTTACTTATTACTTCTGGTTAAATTCCATGTTTAGTTGCTTATACAAGGTAATCAATTGTGCTCCTAATCTTGACAAGAGGCATGCCCCATATCTAATATTGTCATTTTTCACCTAAATCAAAATCATATGCATCTAAATAGATAATAACTTGTCTCCTTAGTGAAGTGGTATGCCCCACTTTCACTCACATGCACTTACATCATGTAGATTCCTCTATGGGCCATGCCAAATCATCATAAGCCACATAAAAACCTACATCACCACCTAAATCACCTATCACATCACATGCATAGTCATTTCCAACTCACCACTACCACCTTATCACATGAATAATGATTGTGAATAGTAGCTCATGAATAATGTCTTAACTTGTCAAGGTTGAGACACCTCAATTCTCAACATTCTCCAACTTTTTGAATAATTTAAAAGATGTAGAGGAACCATACCAACATGAACTTAACAATTAGGTGCCAAGAGGTCCATAGACTTTAAACATCATCTGGACTTTTCTACACTCATGGGCTTAGTCAATGAATCTATAACATTCATCAAAGTCTATACCTTTATTAGCTTCACCCTTCCATCCTCGACCATATCTCTGACAAAATTATATTGTACAATGATATGTTTGGTCATGGCATGAAAAGTTAGGTTCCTTGTTAGGTAGATAACACTCTGATTGTCACAATAAACTATCATTACACCCTATTTTAACCTAATATCTGAACATAATCTCTTAAGCCAAATGGCTTATTTATAGGCATGAGTTGCTACCATATATTCTGGCTTTGTAGTGGACAAAGCAACCACAACCTGTTGCTTACTCATCTAACTTATTGCACCACCAAACAAAGTAAACACATAAACACTAGTGGATCTTCTGCTATCAACATTACCTACCCAATACTAATCCACATAACCAAGAATGTCAAGAGGATGTCTATCTCCAATCATGTTACAATAATAATATAATGAATACTCTGAGATACCCCACAAATATCTGAATACCCTTTTAATTGCATCCCAATGTACTCTACCAGGATTAGACATATAATGGGACAAAACTCTTACTACTTGGGCAATGTTTGGTCTACTACAAACCATAACATACATTAGAATTCCAATTATACTCTGATAAGGCACTCTGCTCATGTCTTCCATGTCTAATGGGGATTTAGGACATTGTGTAGTAGATAATTTTATTCCAATAGAAAATGAACACACAATGGTCTGAAATCTTGCATGTTAATCCTCTATAAAATTGAATTCACATATGTATTTTGGCTAAGCCATAACCTTCTATTCTATCTCTCTCTCCTAATATCCATCCCAAGAATGTGTCTCATAGCACCAAGATCTTTCATCTCAAATTTTGCTAGAGTTGAACTCTGAAATCAAAACTTTCCCATTGCCAACAAATAACATATCATCAACATATAAGGTAATAATCAAGAAATGATCACCATTAGTTTTGTAATAAACATAATGATTAGATTTAGACCACTCAAACCCCAAACATAATACATATGTATCAAATTTATGGTACCACATCCTAGGACTCTAGTTGAGACCATACAAGGATTTATTTAACTTGAAAATGAAATTTATTTTACCTTTCACCATGTTGTACTCTGGCTGTGTCATATAAATATCCTCCTCGTAACATTACCAGTTTATGGCCCCAAACATGCATTTGGGAGCCAGGTGCGAACCCAATGCTAGTGCAGGGTCTAGTGTATATCCCCAACACCTAAGGTTCACCCCTAGGCACTTGGGTGCATTGGGGGTTCTTCCCAAAAGAAGCCCTAATACAATCGGTGCCCAAGGGTAAACCCTGGGCATTGGGGCTATGCACCCATAGTCATCAGTGCCCAAAAGCTAGGAAAAACATTTTTTTTATTTTTCACTAAACTCAATGAATTGAAATAATAAAAAAACACCTTACTTAACCCTAAAAGACAAAAACAAAAGCATATGTCAACACAAATTAGAAGAACAAAGTGATAAAAGGAAAAACACTTGCCTCTTATTTTTATTAATTTCTCATTGCATACTTCAACTCCATTGTTGCTGTAGGTTTGAATCTTCATCAAGCATCATTGTAGTCATTTGATATCAAGGTAAGTTTTATATTGATTTATTTTATTTATTATGTCATTTTAAAATTTTTTACTAGTTTTAGCTACTGCCCTAGGGTTTTTTTTACTTGTAGTTATATATACTATTAGTCTATTACTACAATCAACAATGTCTCGTAGCTCTTCCTCCAGCAACCAAAAGCAACACAAAATGGACTAGACACACTCACCATTGTGGAAATATACAACACTGGTAGACCAAGTTTTAAGTGGTGGGGACTATATTTAGAAATGTAATATTTGTGATTCTCAGTTCACAAACTCATATTTTAGGGTGAATACACATTTATGTCACATTCCTGAACATGGAATCAAATTTTAAAAAGGGAAGACTAACTCTCCATTGCCACATTCAAAAATCCTTAAGTTTATTAAGGAACAAGAAGATGCAGATGCTGCACATGCCATGAGACTCAGTCACCCTCTAGCAAAAAAAAAAAAGGGATTAGGGAAGCCACCTATTTCCCCAAGTTCTATTGGTGGTTCTCTAGTTGTGCCCATTGAAAGACATCCATTTTTGGGAGTGTCCCCTATACAATAAGAGGCTTATCTTCTAGTTACAAACAAAATAACAAGAGGACCATTGGATAGGTCTTTTTAAAATGAGAGCATGGAGATTGTGGATCAAAAAATTGCATGATGGATATATGCAAATGGATTATTTTTCAATGTGGTTCAATCACCACATTGGCAAGAAATGGTGAGAACAATCAATGAGGCCCCACAATATTACAAAGGCCCAGGGTTTGAAAAAGTCCACACCAATTTATTGGTGAAAGAGAAAAAAATTGTTGAAGATTATATGAAGCCAATTAGAGATTCATGAGCTGAAATAGGGGTCTTCGTCATTTATGATGGATGGAAAGATGCAATAAATAGGCAGTTGATCAATGTGCTTTTAATATGCCCTAAAGGGGCAATGTTTTTGAAGGCCATTGATTGTGAGGGGTGTGTGAAGGATGTGGAGTTCATTGCCAACATCCTCATCAAATCCATTGAGGCATTTGGACCTAAAAATGTTATCCAAGTTATAATGGATAATGACAAAAATTGCAAGTCTATGGGGATGTTGGTGGAGGTGAGATATGGACACATTTTTTGGACACCTTGTACTGTCCACTAAATCAACCTCATGTTTCAAAAGATGGGGAAGCAAATTGACTGGATCAAATAAGTGTATGATGAAGCTAAGCAAATTCAAATATTTGTCACCAATCATCAACACTCTCAATCCATTTTAAGATCCTTCTTGACATTGGACTTGTTGAAGGTATTTTAATTTTAGTTTTAAAATTATAACTTTTTAATTTTTTAAACTAGTACTTCATACTTGTATAACTATATTTATTATTTTTAATAATTTATTTTTGTAATAGTTTACTTTGACTAGATTTTCTTCTCACACAATCATCTTGAGATGAATTGTACTAGTGCGACAAACACTTAGTAATATGGTCATCAGCAAATTTTGGGGTGTATGGAGGGAGGTGAGCAAAAAACGGGCCCAAAGAGTAAAAAACTTGATCCTAGATGATGATTGGTGGGCATGTGTAGATTATTTATTGAGTTTCACTGAGCCCATCATGAGTATGATCCATTTTGTTGATATGGATCAGCCATGTTTGGGAGAAATATATGATGGCATAGACTCAATGATTGAGAAAATAAAACTCATCATTAATGAAAAAGAGCAAGATCATGAGGAGAAAATTTTCAAACAAGTACATTCTATCCTTATTAAGCGGTGGAACAAAATGACCACGCCACTAAATCTCGTTGCCTTTGTATTGAATCCTCATTTCTATAGCACATAGATTCTTTCTTTGCTGAGGAGAGTGTCACCATATAGGGATGTCGAAGTGGCTGAAGGGTACAAATTGGCAATGTCTAGGATATTCCCTAATCCTAAAATAGAAGACTTTATTACAAGTGATTTTGGGGCTTTCATTACCTCTTAAGGTCATAGTCTTGGTGTTCTTTAGGACAAATACAAGAAGGATGGTCCTATGTGGTGGTACTTTCATGGCCAAGGATAACTGAAACTCCAACCTCTTGAAATCAAGATCTTGTCATAGGTAAGTTTTGTATTTTTTAAGTTTTTAAGTTTTTCTTTTTCTTTTAAATTTTTTAAATTTATGTTTAAATTTGAATATATGATGCAAGTTCATCTTCTTGTGAGTAGAATTGGAGCACATATAACTTCATTCACTCATAAAATTGCAATAAGCTCACAGCTACAAAGGTTGAGGAGTTGGTTTATATACACTCTAATTTGTGTCTTCTATCACACAAGAACCTAGAGTACAAGGAGGGGATGTCAAAGCATTGGGATATAGATCCAGAGGTTGTTGACTTAGATGTTTGCATAGCCAACTTCTCATTAGATGACACAAGAATTCCTTCAGGTTCGAGGACACAAAATGTAGATAGTAGGAGTGGTAGTGTAGATAGTCCACGTGGTTCTACTTTTAATGAACCACAACATCATGATGATGTCGATGAACCACAATATCAATATGACTATGAAAATTGAATTTTAAAGTTTTATAGTTTGAACTTTGAACTTTGATGTATCTTGTAATTAATTATAGCCACAAGATAATTTTTGATATTTGAATCTTGATATTTGATAATAAATATTCATATTTTAAAATATATGATTTTCATTTACATTTTATCATTTTTGTTTAATTATTTTTCATGAATGGTTGTACTTATAGTTATAGTTATCATTTATCATTATCAACTTATCATGATTCATCTATGATTTGACTCATTTATCTCTGTGTATTTAGTGGTTAATGACAATGACACTAATTTCCTATGTATTAGGCTAGAATTTCTATATTTTTTATTTTTTGTATGGACAAACCCAATAATGAACCCAAGGAAAATAAATCACCATACTGGTGAACTGAGTTCTTCGAACCTGCACCAAAACCAAAAATGAATTGGTAACATTACCTCCTTCAAATCACCATGAAGGAAAGTAGTCTTCACATCCATTTTCTCAATCTCTAAATCATAATCTACTATAATAAATATTAAGAATCTAATGGATGTCATTTTAGAAACAGAAGAAAATATCTCACCATAATCAATACCTTCAACCTAAGAGTAACCTTTTGTAACCCATTGAGATTTGTACTTCTCAACAATGCCATCTAAACCAATCTTTTTCTTTAAGATCCCTTTGCATCTAACAGGCTTACGCCCTTCAGGTAATGGTAGAAGTTCCCATGTATCATTCTTTTTCAAAGCTACCATTTGTTCTTCCATAACAACCTTCTAGGACTTTGCATCATCCATACCCAAAGCTTCTTCTATAGATCTCGGTTCATCAATGTTATTAATCAAAATACATATACATATATAATCATCAGGAGAATACCTTTTTGGTGGTTTTCTATGCCTTGTAGACCTTCAAACAAGTGGAGGTGGAGGTTCTTATTCATTTACCTCCTCTTCAAAAGATTCAGATCTTGATGAGCTCTCCTCAACTTCTTGTCTCTCTTGTGGCCTCGACTCAACTTTCTTAGGTTTAAGAAGAAGTTGAATCACATATTTTTTTTTTGTTTTATCTAGATACAATGTAACATAAGAAGACTTAGTCTCTTTAAAAATAGCATTTCTAGAATATATTACCTTTTATACTATTGAATCCCAAAGCTTGTATCCCTTCACACCATAGTTATAACTAATGAAGATACATTTCATAACCTTGTTCTCCAACTTTGTCTACTTCTCCTTTAACACATTTACATATGTCTCAATGAAGGCTTACATCTAGATCATACCTCCAAAAGCATTTAGTCAACAAGCATTTGATGTAGGAGACTATTGATCAAGTAACAAGTGGTGGCTATAGCTTCAGCCCAAAACCTTTGTTCTAGTCCACCACCACTAAGCATAATCATAGCCTTATCCATCAATGTCTTGTTCATTCTTTATGCAACTCCATTCTACTGAGGTTAATATGGAGTTATCTTCTGTCTCTATATACCATAATATTTATAGAATCTATCAAACTCATTAGAGTAAAACTCACCACCATTGTCAGTTCTCAAACACTTAATTTTTTTTCTAGTTTGCAACTCAACCATTACTTTAAATTCTCTAAATTGACTAAAAACTTAATATTTACTCTTAAGAAAATAAAATCATGTCCTTCTACTGTAATCATCAATAAATAAAACATAATATGTGGATTATGAAATCAAAGGAACATTAATAGGACCAAATACATTAGAATGAATAAGATCCAATACACCACAAGATTTATGAAAACTCAAGTAAAACTAAATGCATTTTTTAAATCATAAACACAACGCTCATAGAAATCAAATTCAAGATTGTAGTTAGTAAAACCTTCAACAAAATTTTTATTCTTCAAGGCCCTAAGACCTATTGTCTCCAAATATTGCACCCTAGAAGAGAGTGTTCAATCCTCTTCTAGATTTGGGAAATGTTGGGACATTTCTAGGCATGTGGGTATACCTATAGAGGAATGAACCTCTATATTTAAAAGGGATAGCTCCCTGAATGTGTCTCTACAAAACCACTTATGTCTAAACCAACTTTCTTGAAGGGAAAAGAGTTAGAAATTATAGAATAGGAAAACCTACTCTAAGAATGGTGATACATCAAGATTATCTTCCACAAGAATATCATATTCTAGTGCACAATACAATAAAACACATAGACCATTCCTAAGATCTAAGGATTCTAACACAAGTATTGCAACATAGAGGTGAGATGTGTAAAATGACAGAAGGCAAATGAATTGAAAGGCAAACTTTGCACATTTCACAATAGTAATACACATGCAAAAATTCAATACACTTAGACACACTTTATATGACTAGTTAGATCGAAAACTCTTGCTCAAGCATGAAGGAAAAAGGACAGTAGGATGAAAACCATCACTTACTATCACTATACGTCTCTTACACACTTAGACAATTAATCAAAACTTGAAAGAAAATAGACTAGTACTTAATTCTTAAAGACAAAATGTGATATCATTCTAGTAGGGCTTCACCATACACTATGTGTTTTTTTCACTAGCCAAAGGGATGTATATATAGTAGAGAGGAAGTGAGAGAGGGAGACCTTTGGCACTAAAGAAAGGAATCAATTAGTTGGAAGTCTCCATCTTCAGCTGCAACCATATTTACAAAGGATGTTCATTCTAGCCATTTGATTGATCCATGTCATTTCAAGTGGTTACACATTTGGCTTGCTTTCTAAAAGATGCTCCTCCAATGTTTGCACTTAGTAGAATCAAGATATTCTTGGGCTGAGTCACAACATCAAAGCAGTTATCCACCTATTGTTGATTTTTTGCTTTCATTCTATTTGGCTTTATCCTTCTTTGATTGGTCCTCAAGGGACTACTCGGATCCTTGTTGATCAATGGTGATATGGGCCCTCTCACTACTTCGATGGATAAAGGATGTGAACCTTTGAATTTTCTTGTGAATACTTAAGCATTTGATTGAGGACCATCAAGTTGCCTGGGGATCCATTATTTTGAATGCCAATGGCTATTTACTGAGGTAAAAATTTGACATTCATACAACCATATTTATATAGACTCCCTTCTATCTACGGAATTTTCACAAGTGTCTATATCCTTTAGATTGCTCAAACATGACCTTTGGCAATCCTTTTATGAACTCTACATGAATTTTCTCGAAGGACACATTTTTGTTGAGAATGTTCCTTCAAGACCTTTGAAAGTGGACTAATTGCACTTTTTTAAAGGACACTTTTGGAGATAAAAGACCCTTTGGATTTTTGTGTAGGGCACTTTTCAGGTGAAAATATCCTCTCAAAACTTGAAGTGCCCTTTAGAAGAATGAAATTACCCTTTCAGACTTTTTACAAGTGACCACTTTCTTGAAAGAGAGACCCTTTAGAACCTTTAAATTGTACCCTTCCTTGGAAGATGCCCTTCAGAAGAATGGAATTACCCTTCAAAAAAGTGCAAAGTGTCCCTTCAAAAACTTTGAAGTAGACCAATATTTTGAAAGAACATACCCTTTGGAAAGATTGTTTCAGACAAAAAGTCCAAAATAATTCCTTCAAAAATCCTGTAAGAGATAATTTGCAAGAGAAATGATCCTTCGAGAAGATTTAAAGTGACCCTTCAGAAAAGTGCAAAGGAAAAAACAAAGGCTTCCTCTGATAGACAACATCTGAATGCTGCACTTAGCCAAAACAAAAGATGCAAAACCTAAGAATGAAAAATGGCTAACATTCTTGGCGATTCCAAGGGGAAGCATGCCTGCTATGCATAAGACTAGTTGCCTAAATCCTTCCATTGGGCATGGAGTCATGCATACAAGCACTCAAAATGACTTAAACATACCTTGGCTCAAAAAACACAAACTAGATTGATTCACATGCACAAGGTAGAGACACACACCAAACAAAAGGAAGGAAACACACACCTAAACTACTATTTACAAAATAGACTTGCAAAGAATAATAGTATAAATTTAGATGTATCCCATTCATAGGGATAAACAATTATTCTCCATTTATCTTAGTCAGTTGGAAAGAATTGCTTTGCTTGTACTTGCTAATGATGTAAGGGCCACTCCACAAAGTGTGAAAATTTGTATGTCTACCTAGTTTTTCTTTGTCCTCATCCCATTTCAAGACCAAGTCACCCTCCTTGAACACTCTTGTACTTGCTCTTCTATCAAAATACTTCTTCATGAGTATTTGGTGGTGTTCCATGGTCTTATGTGCATTATCTCTTGCTTCTTGTAGCAACATTAGTTTTGTCAATCTAACCTCCATTAGAGTATTTTCAAGTAGTTCTAGCTACTGTGCAAGTTCCAGAGTAGGGAGTTCTTGAGATATGGATAACCTAGCCTCTCTCCCATAAACAAGCACAAAGGGAGAATTACCAATTGAATTTTTAGGAGTAATCCTGTTAGCTCATAAGGCTGTCTTTAACTTCTTATGCCAAGCTCTTTGATTATTCTCCAATGTCCTCTTGATGATCTTGATGAGGTTCTTGTTAGTAGACTTAGCCAATCCATTACATTTAGGTTAATAATTGGATGAGGTTCTCAAGTAAACTCCATTCCTATTTGTCCAATCAAAATTTTTAGCACTTATAATAGTAAGTGCATTATCAAAAATGATAACATGGGGAACTCCAAACCTTTTTATAATGCTCTCATAGAACTCCAAGATAACATTTTCATTTTTCTCCTTCAAAGCAACAACATCTACCCACCTTGTGAAGTAGTCAGTAGTAGTCAATATCCATTTGTGCCTATCACTTGATGGAGGGTTGATCATACCAATGAAATCTAGACCCCATTGCATGAAAGGCTGGTCTACTTCGATAGGATTTAATGGAAGGGCTGCAAGCTTCTATTTGCCTACAAAGAAAGCACATTGAGGGCACTTTTTAGCCAAGTGGTAACAATCCTTAAAAAGACTAGGCCAATACTAACCGGCCCTCATTATCTTTGTAGCTATTGTCTTAGAAGATAAATGACCTCCATCTGTACCATTGTGAAACTTTTCCAACAACATATTAAACTGATCAC
The DNA here is from genome assembly GCA_037957365.1 of Torreya grandis. Classification (NCBI taxonomy): domain Eukaryota; kingdom Viridiplantae; phylum Streptophyta; class Pinopsida; order Cupressales; family Taxaceae; genus Torreya; species Torreya grandis. The sequence continues at coordinate 315,249 of JARHVA010000907.1, read as the reverse complement.
TATTAACACACCTCAACAACAGACCATTCACATCTTTCCTAAAGAGAACACCATCTACAAGGCAATAAGGAATGGTCTACAATCTAAAATACCTCCTTTGAGAATTATTAAAACCATTGGGGAACTCACCATTTTGAAGAAAATTGATGATGTCTTGTGTCCAACTTTGAACTTGTACATGATCAACTGGTTGGGGTTGAACCTGGTTGGTCAAGACTTCCTCTTTTGGCTCTTGGAAATATGAAGTTAAATTCTCACATAACCCTTTTCCCCTTACCATGTTTGTAACCTTAATATCCACATCATATTGCATCACCTTTGTAATCCACCCAACTCTCTTTTCATTAAGGTCTTTCCTTAGGAGAAACTCCTTGGTGTTAGGATAAGAAACTATGACATGTATCTTGTTGTTTGAGACCATGTGTCTAAATTTATTCAATCCTCTTATCACTGTTAGAGCTTTATTTTCAACAAATATGAACTTGACCTCATAATCTTCCAATCCTTGGCTAAATAATGCAATTGGTTGTTCTACCTCTTCATCATTATTTTACATAAGCATAGCTGAGATTGTATCAAGGTTAGCAAAGGTATAGAATATGAAATCTTTGGCAAAGTTTGGGTTCAAGAGAGTAAGAGATTATATAATTGCTTTCTTGATTTCCTCAAAAATACTCTTACCTTCCTTTGTACAAGCAAAAGCTTTATTATTCTTGAGCATGGTTATGATAGGCTTTACCATAGCTACAAAACTTGGGATAAAGCTTCTTACAAAGTTTATTTTCCCCAAGAAGCTTTAAAGTCATTTTTGGTGTTGAGGCAAAGACAAGCCTAGAATATCCTCAATCCTCTCGAGGTTAATTGACAAGCCTTCCTTGGAAACAATATGACCCAACAACTTGCCCTCATGGACAATAAATATGCACTTTTCTATATTAAGGGATATTTTAAACTCCTTAAATTTCTCAAATACCTGCCTTTGATGTTCCATATGATCAGAAAGATCTTTTAAAAAAACAATAATGTCATCAAGGTACACAAGAAAAAACTTATTGATAAAATCTTTAAAAGCCATGTCCATTACCCTTTGAAATGTAGCTCCCGCATTGGAAAAACTAAAGGGCATCTTATTATAGGCAAAGGTTCCCATTTTGTAGTGAAGGCTATCTTGAACTGATCCTCTTCATTCACTACTATTTGATTGTAAATTGAATAACCATCAAGAAGTGAGAAGCATTGAGAACCTGAAACAAATTATAGAATTTGTTCCATGGAAGGTAGTGGATAATGATCTTTGAGAGACACTATGTTAAGATCTCAAAAATCCACATAAATTCTGATCTCTCCATTATTATTTTAGATAGGTACAAGATTAGCCACCCAAGCTGAGTGTTTGATAGGAAAGATAATCCCAAACTCAATCAGCTTGGTCAACTCTTTCTTCATGAGTTCTTCTATCTTGGGATTGATAGGCCTTTACTTTTGCCTGAATGGTTTAGCTCTAAGTTATAACTCAATGGTGTGGTGAGATAAACTTGGATCAAACCCTTTTAAATTTTATTATTCCCAAGCAAAGATGTCATGGAACTCTTTGCATAATTCAATAAAGGCCTACCTCTTGGACAAAGAACATACCTTACCAATTTTTAGGAGTTTGTCCTTGTAAATCATGACTCTCTCATATTTATCTTCTTTTATGCACATGCTCACTCTTTCTTTATTATTTTGATCATCTTCATTGAAAACACTCTCCAAATTAATCATCCCCTAGGTATTTTGTTTGTCTTCAACTGAATAACTTGTTCTTCATATTGATCATGTAGTCTCTTTTGGTTCCTTGAGGAGAAACCTGCCTCTTTTTACAAGAAGTGTGAAATGTGTTCATCACTTTCAAACACTTTCCATGAAACTTTGTTGTCTAGAATATAAGGCCTCACAATGATCTTGATATGAGACTAATCCTTCTCATTCCCTACATTAGCAACTATGTCAAATTATGCTCCTATAGCAGCCAATTTATCAACATGTTTATTTGAATCCCTTGGTATGGGCTGTATGTTGAAGGCATGAAAGTATTCAAGTAGGTACCATACCCTATGCTTGTAAGATTTAGGAAAAATATTCTTGGATGTATCTTGGCTTCTCACTTGATGGATGACCAATTCACTATCTCCATAAACTTTCAGATTCTTGATCCCTTTCTTCTTTGCCCATTGGAGGCCATGAACCAGGCCTTCATATTCTGCCACATTGTAGGTGTAGTTGAAGTGGAATCTATATGAAGAGTAGTATTGATTATTTGATGGAGAAAATAACATAACCACAAATACTATACCTACTTTACTTCTTGAGCCATCAAAAAACATTTTCCATATTCCTTTAAGTTCATGATCTTCATTAGTGAGTGAAGGAATGGAAACACCTTTTTTATGCATAGAATAAACTCTTAAATTAGTTTCTTCTTTAAAAGTATATGGATCCAGTCCATGTGTTTCAATGCTATACTTATCAAGGAAAAGGTTAGAAATACCTTCAATGGGGAAGGATGCTTCACCATCCATGACACCTTCTTCTTTGCTAATTAGATAATTCTGATTTGAGTTTGTCTCCATGTATGTCTCAATATGAAACCTTGCTAAGGGTTGAGTCTTTATAGTCACCTTGGTTCCATATCCTATTTTAAAATCTAGAAAAGACTAATCAATATAAATGTACCCTCCTATCTTAGCCGTGAAGTCCCTTGACAAACAAATATCAAAATGAGCTAGAAGGTCTACCACCACAATGTCTTATAAAATGGGGAAACTTGGGCAATCATGTAGGAAAATTTTTAGACTTCTGACCAATCCCACTATCTTGGTTGGAGTCCCATCAAGATGAAACACACCTTTACTATGCGTTTCATACTTCAATCCTAATTTATCAGCCACCACCTTAGGTATGATAGTGGTACTAGCTCCATTATCTACAATACAATTGTGAACCAATTTGTCTCCCAAAATGAGTGTGAGGTAGAACGGTGGAAGATTTTCAAATTTGGTGGAGGGATTTAAGACATGACTTGGAAAATTGGTAAGGGCCACACTATTATGCTTTAAAGTTTTAGGGGCTAAATTAATGTTTACAAGCTATTCTTGTAACAACTCCTTTTGACCAAGCATATGCAAGACTTCCCAAAGAGATATGATTGTCTTGGCATTCTTAAAAGAATAAACAATGTTTAGAGGGGAAGTATTCACCTTTTCTTGCATTATTGAAGGTAGTGGGGAAGTTTGAACCTACTGTGCTATAGATTTGACAATCTTACTTGCATTTTGATTTTGTTGAGGAGTATGACTTATAATAGGAAATGCATTAGGAGTCACACCTTATGGCCTTAGAGAGGCATCACTTGGAGTTACATGTACTCTTGGAAGATCTTCCAGAGCTCTCTTCTTGGCTCTTGTATTGGCTGAAATTGACATGCTTTGATTCAACACATAGTTATCCTTTGCTTGAAAGTTCATCATACATACACTTTAAGTACTACCTTCTCCATAGATATTCCTTTGACTGGGATTCACTTCTTTTGATGTCATATAAGGAGTAGTTTCTTCTTGTACCACCAAAACTTGGCTATCTTCTCCACCATCATGCACAAACTAACCTTGAGGTTATCCCCATTAGTCCAAATGATTCTCTCCTTGGACCAAATTAGCATGTACTGGAACAATAGCCTTCATGGAAGGAGTGGGATTATGATTATAGGTATTAGGCTACCTATTGAAACCTTCTTGACCTTGTCCTCTTCTTTGGTATTTGTATTGGGGTGGAACTCTATAGCCTTGTTGAGGATAATATTGATGGTTAGGTAGAGTACTTATTTGGAACTGAGCTTGCTTGAGTTAAGCTCATAATGATCAAATCTGTTCATCTTTATCCACAACATTATCCATATTCTTGGGAAAGGCTCTCAACTTGACATTGGTGTTAGGAACTTTTGCTAGGCTTGGAGCTTCAACCGAGCTATGAGACAACAAAGACATATAAACTCTTGGAGGTAGTTTTCTAGCCTATATTAAGCTATTCTAAACTTTAATAACTATCTCATATGTGTCTAGTAGAGTGAATCCTCCCATTGACTATAACATCACCACCACATCAATACCAATACCCTTGAGATAAGTGGGGAACACAAAGCTAGGAAGAGGTCTCATGATAGGCGGCAACCTCTGCCAAGTCCTTTGAAACCTTTCATTAAAATCTCTCATGGATTTGTTAAGACCTCTTTTTATCATGTTCAAATGATGGATCAGTGAGGTATGGTCACTCTTATTCTCAAATCTAGTCACCAACAAGTCCCCAAAGCCATCCCAATTTGTAATGCAACCACCTTCCAAAGTCCTATAGTAGTCAAGTGCCTTGCCTTTTAGAGACATAACAAGAAATCTAATGGCTATGTTAGCTTGAGTAACATTATTGAAGTTACAAAAATTTGAAATGTCCCTAATATGCTTAGATGGGGTAATAGGATCTTCTCCATTGAAACCAAGGAGACTCTTGGTAGCATTGGGAGGAATAGGGTCATATCTAGGAAGGTCAATTGGATTTTGAGTGTTAAAGGTCAGGAAAGGTTATTGCCTCTCCATTTATCTTCTTTCCTCTTGATCTCCTATTTATCCAACTTACTCAACTTCTTCTTCTTCTTCTCTAAAACCTCCTTGTCAAGGATCTCTAAGCACTAGGAATGGTTTAGGGCATTGTTCTTCAAGAAGATCTTCAGCTAGAAGGACTTGATCAGAAGTCCTAGATGACCTAGTGAGGACCATGAAGTATAATTTGGGAAACTTGATCTAAAACCAAAGATTCTCACCTTTTAGAGTCACCAAATTTTGGATTAAGGATATTTATACAACCCTAATCTTGTCAAGACCAACATTCACCTTGACATTTAAATAATTGGTCCCACTGAGCGTACCAGAACTATTGTCTCCAAATCTTGCACCCTAGAAAAGAGTGTTCAATCCTCTTCTATATTTTGGAAATGTTGGGACATTTCCAACCATGTGGGTATACCTATAGAGGAAATAAACCTCTAGATTTAAAAGGGATAGCTCCTTGAATGTGTCTTTGCAAAACCACTTATGTCTAAACTAGCTTTCTTGAAGGGAAAAGAGTTAAAAATTATAGAAAAGGAAAACCTACTCTAAGAATGGTGATACACCAAGATTATCTTCCACATGAATATCATATTCTAGTGCACAGACCATTCCCAATCTCCAAGGATTCTAACACAAGTATTTCAACACAGAGATGAGATGTGTAAAATGAGACAAGGCAAATGAACTAAAAGTCAACTTTGCACATTTCAAAATAGTAATACACATGCAAAAATTCAATACACTTAGACATACTTTGTATGACTATTTAGATCTAAAAATCTTGCTTAGGCATGTAGGATAAAGGATAGAAGGATGAAAACCATCACTTGCTATCACTATACATTTCTTACAGACTTAAACAATTGCTCAAAATTGAAGGAAAATAGACTAGTAATTAATGCTTAAAGGAAAAATGTGATATCATTCCATTAGGATTCACCATACACTATGTGGTTTTTTTTGCACTAGCCAATGGGCTGTATATATAGTAGAGAGCAAGTGAGATGGGGAGACTTTTAGGGCCAAAGAAAGAAATCAATTGGTTAGAAGTCTACATCTTCAGCTACAATCATATTTACAAGGGATGTTCATTCCAACCATTTGATTAATCCATGTCATTTCAAGTGGTTACACATTTTTCCTATTGTCCCAAGGATGCTCCTCCAATGTTTGCACTTAGCAGAATCAAGATATTCTTGGGCTGAGTCACGACATCAAAGTGGTTATCCACCTATTGTAGATTTGTCACTTTCATTCTATTTGGATTTATCCTTATTCTTTTATTAGTCCTCAAGGGATGACTCAGATCTTGGTTGATTAATGGTGATATGGGCCCTCTCACTATTTTGATAGATGAAGGATGTGAGCCTTTATATTTGCTTATGAATCCTTGAGCGTTTGATTGAGGACCATCGAGTTGCTTGGGGATCCACTATTTTGATTTCCACTAGCTATTTATTGATGTAAAAGTTTGGCATTCACAAAATCATATTTATATATACTCCCTTCTATCTATGAACTTTCCACAAGTGTCTATATCCTTTTAATTGCTCAAACATGCCGTTTGGTAATCTTTCTATAGACTCTTCATGACTTTTGTTGAAGGACACATTTTTGTTGAGAATGCTCCTTTAGGACATTTAGAAGTGGACCAATTGCATTTTTATGAAGGACACTTTTGAAGATAAAATACCCTTTGGAATTTTGTGTAGGGCACTTTACAGGTGAAAAGATCCTCTCAAAACTTGAAGTGCCCTTTGGAAGAATGGAATTGCCCTTTCAGAATTTTTGCAAGTGACCACTTTCTTGAAAGAGAAACCCTTCAAAACCTTTGAACTGTACCCTTCATTAGAATATTCCCTTTATAATAATGGAATTTCCCTTCAAAAAAGTGTAAAGTGTCCCTTCATAAACTTTGAAGTGGACCAATCCTTTGAAAGAATAAACCCTTCAGAAAGATTGTTTTAGACAATTTTTTTGAAACAATTCCTTCAAAAATCTTGCAAGAGATAATTCACAAGATAAATGATCCTTAGAGAAGCTTGAAAGTGACCCTTCATAAAAGTGAAAAGGAACAAACAAAGGCTTCCTCTGATAGACAACATCTGAATGCTGCACTTAACCAAAATGAAAGATGCAAAAACTAGGAGTGAATAATGGCTAACATCATTTTCCCTAATGTGGCCAAGTCTATGGTGCTATAACATAGTATTTTTTATAGGTAATTTTAAATCCATATAATGAGCACCCTTAGGTATCCATAAACCACAACAATTTTCAGAAATAGTGATTACCTCTTTATCCAATAGAGTAGTTTCTAATGTAGTCTTCATAGAAGTACTATTGCACTCAAATGTGCATTCATCAAGCTTATACAAAGTGCCAATCCTGACACCTTTATCTATCACTATAACACCTCTAACCATCTTATAACATACTTTAAAAAATGAAACCTACATACCTACAATTATTAGTTTGATCACAAATAATAAATTATGAGCTAGCCCCAGGATATGCAACACACCATCAAAGTGTTTAATCCTTCCATCTAGAAATTTGATTTTAACTCTATCGCAACCAACAATGGTTAGAAAAGAATCATCACCCAAGTACACCTTACCTCCATCAAAATATTCATACTTAGAAAACTAATTTCTATTAGAGGTCATATGGTAAGATGCACCTGAATCAATTAACCATGCATTATTACCTACATGGGTTACCAAGGCTGTAATGAGCACATCACTTTCCTTTTCTTGGACTCAAAATTAGAATCATAGTTATTCTTCTTTTCCTCTTTAAAATATGATTGGTAGTGACCATGATTTCCATAATTATAGCATCTTACCTTGGGATTTCTAGGAGATTTAGATCTCCCCTTGGGCTTGGATTTAGACTTTTCATGCTTCTCATTCTTCTTACCTCTTTCTTTAGATCTTCCTCAAACATATAGGGCCTCTTTAGCATTGATGGAAACTTTCCTTCTCATTTATTCAAAAATTAAATAAACTACAACATAATCAACTTTCAAGGTTATAAAATTACTTCCTATAGTCATAACAAGATATTCCCATGAGTTAGGCAAAGAACAAAGCAAAATTTGAAAGCTCTCTTCCTCATCCATTTTCACACCAATAGATACTAATTGAGCCACCAACATATTATATGTTTCTAGGTGGTTTTAAATTTATCCACCTTCTTCCTTTTTTAAAGAACATAATTTTTTTTTCAAGAAAATATTATTAATAAGAGACTTCACTTGGTAGATCTCACCTAGTTTCTTCCACCTCTTTATTGTAGTCTCTTCATGGAAATAATTAATACAAAATCTACTAGGCACAATATAATGAGACCTTTGGATTTCCAATCCATCTCATCATAATTAGATGCTCTATCTAGATCTACAAGTCTTTGAACATTATCATCAATGGCATCCCATAGATCATAGTCAAACAATAGATCTTCCATCTTCAGCTTCTACATCTCAAAATTATTGCCTAAAAACTTTTCAACCTCTATTCTCTCTGATGTGCTTTCCATCTTAAAATTCGTAAAATAAATAACTCCAAATATCTCTTGGACAAGCTCCCACTCAAAATTAGATTAGTTCAAAAAATTCAAAAAACCCACAACTAGAACAAAAACTAGCTAGGATCTGATACCACTTGAATGGAAGATGAGATAGCAAAAATAACCAAGAGAGGAGAATATGCAAATAATTTGAATACTTATTACACAATTAAAAGAAACACATAAAAATAAAAATAAAAACATACCATAACAAGTGATTTACATGGGGAAAACCCTTTCGAGAGAAAAACCCCACACTCCAAAGAAACTCAATGTATTATTCAAATCAATAAGATTACAACACACTTGCAGAGCAAGCCTTCATAAGAACATCACTAGTATACTACACACAGGATAAAAACTAGTTCTATAGAGCTTTAGTGCCTTTGCACAACTCTATAGCTTACAATATTCTACAAATTTTAGCTACTTCATTAAATTACAAAGGAGAATGATTCTACTTATAGAAAATACAAAGAAGAATGCACAATGAAGAAAATTAATGGGTAAGGCAAGAAATGCACCACCCTTAGTGGCACCTATATTTAGGAATAGTAACTTGCTTGTAGTTTTTTATTTTAGTCAAAAGTGGATCCTTCACATGTGACATATCATCTTCCACTCACACATGCCTCCAAAACTATGCCCCACTCTCACATGTGCCTCCAATCTATAATAGTAAATTGTTCCCCACTATCCCATGTGACTCCACATGCTTCCAAGAGATTATCCATTAAATTTTGACTTTTCCTTCCACTCAAGATCATGAGGCCAACTAAGAGGTGTACCCCATATCCAATCTTGTCTTTTTGCACCCAAAGCAAAATATTGTGCCTCTCAAAAGATAACAACTTGTCTTTTTAGTGGAGTGGTACGGTCCATTTCCACTTACATGCACTTACATCATGTAGATTCCTCCATGGGACATGGTAACTCATCATAGGTCAAATAAACACCTAAAACACCTACCAGATCACATGCATTATCATTACCAACTCACCACTGCTACCTTATCACATGAATAGTGACTATGAATAATAGCTCATGAATAGCGCCCTGACTTATCAAGGTTGAGACATCTCAATTCCTAATAAATCTCTGTGTTATATGAATATATCTCCTTAATGAATCACTTAGGCTCAAGCACTAATCTACCACTTTTTAGGAAAAGGGAGAGAAACCTATTATAATGGGGGTGATGCAACAAATATACTTGACCACAACCACAATCTAAGAATGCACTTCAATCATGAGATTAACCTAAACATGACACTACTCCAAATCTACCTCTCTACATCAATGTTTATCATGAAGGTTGTGAAGAATGCTTAGGCTAGGAGGACTAGTCAAGAGGTCATAAAATGACACTAATGAGAAGAAAAATCACTCAACCTTTCACACTCCACTTAGAAACTACAAAAGACTTGCAAAGAAGTTTCAAACTGAATATGCATGAAAGAAAAGGACAAACATGCCAAGGAAGCAAAGTTAATCATTTGAAAAGATCAACTAATCACACAAACATATTGAAACTAGTCAAAGGAGGAGGTAAAACCATAATTTTATCATTAATCAAAGGCTTTCAAATGGGAAGGGATTTACCATACCCAGGTCGAAGATACAAGCTTAGCCTATCAAGGCTCAATATATAGAGAAAGTGAGAGAGAAAGAGAGAAGGGTGTAGAAGAGAGAGGGTGCCAAGTGTCCCTCAAGAGATTTAAAAATAAGGAGTTATAATCTACTCCATTAGGTTTCAAATGACAAGTGTTCTCTCTTGAAAATTCTTTCCTCCTCCAAGTGGCATGGAAGTTTGCAACTTTGTTTGACACCTTGCCTTGCTCTCCAAAATTGCCCTTTGTCTTGGCTTATGAATGGACAAGTGGCACACTTCAGTCATAAAATATTATTGAGTTAAATCTGCCCCTATTTTTTAAAATCTTATACCTATGTAGGACCTATCCAAATAGGCATCTCAGTGGTAACTATCATCTATCCCCTTAGGTATTTTGAAACCCCTTCATCTTCCTAGGCCAATCTTGCTTACAAGTGTCAAAACTTGAGTTTGTATTATCTAATGCATTATATCTCCATGTAAGGCATATAAAAATCATATCATACCTAAAACAACTCATTTTGAGTCATCCAACTTTACTCAAGGTTTTGTTTTGCATCAAAAGCTCTCATATGGCCTCATTCTCTGTAACCCTAAAAATGTGTAAATGCCCTTGTATAGAATAATGTATAGATGTTAGTGGAAAATTGAGAATATATTTGAGGAAAAAGTATGGATTTATAGATTCATTCCAAATTTTAGGATTTAAATCCAAGTGTAAGTGTCCTTTTTATGCCATTCTCTCTCCTTAATTAAGCCTCAATTATGCCTCCTTGCCTAGAAACTAAGTTTTGGCCAACAATCACTAATACACTTTTGAAAATTTTTGGAAGTGTGTGATTAAATTTTCCCATTACAAGGACAACATTCATGCCAATTTTTAGCTCCTCATTCCCTATATGAATAGATCAATCATGAAATGGTCAAAAACCCTAGTCTAGGCTCTTATGCAAGCATGAGAGATAGTTGGAGTGTTTTTCAAGAAATTTTTAGGATCCAATGATTATAAATTGTTGTTTAAGGTCTAAAACATCATCCTATAACTCATCATGCTGAATATAGGCCTCTTGAAGTGTTTTCTAGGCTTGCATATATGCCTCTTGACTTGCAAACTATGTATTTCTCTCTTCTTGTCTAACTTGTTGACTTGCAGAGCTAGTATATCATCTTGAGGGACCTATAAAATGTGTTTAGATTATTTTATTACCTATTCCAAGTCTTTATATATCACTACACTTGATTTGAGAGCCATCTTATACCTTTCACCTTCACAAATTCACTTACAACTGTGTATTTATGCCTATTTCATATGGTACTATACTTCCACATGCCAACCAGTACCTTGAAATGGTGATCAAAGGACCTATAAAGGCTATTAAAATTTTTCTATATCCATTCATGAGCATTAAAATTCATAATAATGCATATCTCTCTCATTGGGTTACTTCAAGGGTTTTAGGAGGGTTTAGACTAGTTTTGATTCTTAGTGATTATTTATAAACCCTGGGGTATCTAAACCTAAACCAATGGAAAAAATATCAAGTACACTAGCCCCCTCAACTATCCATACAAGATTATATTCTCATGGTTTTATTTTGTATATATCTAAGTGCAAGAAGTTGGTCTTCAAGTGAAAATAAGCCATTGGACAGGGGTCTGAGTTCTTAGACATTGTTCATGAAGGTTGAAATCCTAAACTAAAAACCAATGGTATAAATTTGTAGTGTAAGTAACTTTCCATCATCTATGAAAACTATTTATATCCATGCATCAGGTCAAGTCCTCAACAAGTAATAGAAAATCTGCTTTGAAATGCAGTCATGCATTAGAGGAACTTGGGGAGGTCTTGTACAACTAATTGGCACTTTCCTTATCCTTTTATGCCATTTAATGCCTCTTTATGATCTATTCCATCATATTACACCTTAAAATTCCTCAAAATCTCATTTTACCACCCATTAAGACATATTTCATATGACTATACATATAGGATTGCATATGGTCTTAGGCTTGTTTGGCCTAAACATGGATTATCAACATTAGACTCACTTTTGATGGATATGAGGGTTACATGGAGTCATAATATCACTATGAAACCATTTCCAAATTATTTTTGTATTAATAAATATTATTATGAACTTTGTTCATAATGTTAATATATGTAATGAATAAATAAAACTCATAAGATATCTCTTATAAGATAGTCTTAAGGAGAATTTGAGAGATTCCAAGAGAGGTTGAGAGATATAAGGGATGAGGATACTGTTGATTCCTCATTTTGAGGATCACTCTCTCCTATTTATTATACTTTTGTATGTTAAACAATATATCAAATAAAATATATGTTTTGGTGTGATTTCTTTGTAAATTTGAGTTAATTGTGCTGAGACTTGATTAATCCTATTATCTGGTATCAGATCCATTTATGGTCTTGACCCTATAAACCATGAGAGCCTTCTTTGAATGTTTATGAGATATTTATTTAGGAAGATTTTTATGGCAAAGTTGGGTAAGGCAATTGAAGCTTTATCAGTAGATGGGCTACTCACACAATAGTAATTTTTGACTGTGCGTCACCGTATAAGTCATTTCTATCCATATAAACTTTATCTACCATTTGAACAAATTTATGTCAGTTAGATTTTTGTGGAAGGATCTATAAAAGAGCTTATTGATGATCCACAAAAAGAAGATTCTATAGAATTCTGTCATTTTTTAGGATCCATTCCTTTATCGTGGGCTTACCCAACATGGCCTACTCAAATCATGTTTTTACCCTGTGACATCACTCATAATACTGATGTGCTTCCATGCACCAATACAGAAGGATGCAATATTTAGAATTATCACCAATATACTATCCATTTGCACTAGCTATTTCAAATTTTAGTGGTGTCAGGATTCCTTCAAACGACATCAAGTCATTCAATCAAATGCAAAACATCTTTATTTGCAATGCACTTTGAGGTATTTTTGTTTCGTTTCTTGCTACATCACCCATGCAAAAGATCTGACCAAATAACACACATATCTTAATTTTATTTTAACCAAGTTAGTAAGAAAAGTGGCATTTTAATACTTGGAATTTGTTTTCATGCTACTAGTTATGTTATTTATTTTTTAATTTGTTCATGGTCAATAAAACCACGTAATATTAAAAGTGTCAAGAATTTATTAATTTGTTATGGCATGGAGTCTATAGGTATAGTCATCTCATCATTGAGTCTTTAATTATTTTAGTCTATATAGTTTATTTTAGAGTCAAAGTATTAAAAAGTAATTAAAAATTACTTTTTATGGGTTATGTCCAAAGTAAGTTTTATTGTCAAAAGTAAAAATTCAAAAGTGTCAAGTTATGAATTAAGGTCAGAGTCAAAAGTGCCTTTGTCAAATAGAACTTTTATCATTATTATGTCAATTATAACTAGATGCATTTTTGATTGAATGCAACGTCTAGGTTATGTGAGGTCAAAATGGATAAAGTATATTGTTGACCATTTTGGTCCTGTAGGTAAAAATCGGTCCCCCCTTTTTCCCCTACTGTTCTGAGCCAATACATTTTTGATTTTGCACAAGTCTTGGAAATTTCTAAGGACTCTGTAGGCATTTCTATGGATTCTGTAGGTGTTTCTATGGACTCTGTAGAGAGTTTCTATAGACTCTGCAGGAATTTCTACGGACTCTACAAGTAGAGACAAATTCCCACTTAGGCACAAAATGGACCATTCTAAGTGCCTTTTTGGAGGGTAGTTCTGGACTCAAGTGCCCTTGTGAAGGGCAGGGAACACTTTCAAAGAGGCCACAGAGAAAAGCTGAAAAGGTAAGTTTCCTTCAAAAATTTATTGAAGGCAAAGGAAGTACCCTTCGGAAGGGTCATTTCCAATTTTCTTGAAGGGAACTTTTCAAAGGCAGTCGAAGAAGCAAAGGAAGAAATCCTTCAGATTTTTTTCCAAAGGATTTCCTTCGGAAAAAAAGTCTGAAGAACTTCGGAAGGGCTATGAGCAAGAAAGTTGAAGAAAAGTAAGAAAAGATCAAGGCAAAATTAAGAAGTAATTTCTTTCATAATTTTTGTTCGAAGGAATTCCTTTGGAAAAAATGTCCGAATAGATTCGAGAAAGCCATGGGAGAAAAGCCCAAGAGAAATTCTGAAGGCCAAAGGCAAAGTGGTTGAAAAAATTCTTGCAGACTTTTTGTCCATGGGAAAAGTGGCCGAATGAAAAGAGCTGAGGAAACAAGCAGAGAAAGTAAAGGAAGAAATCCTTTAGGAAAAATGTCCAAAGGAATTCCTTCAGACATTTTGTTTGAGGGATTTCAAGACCAAGGAGCAGAAGGACCCTGAAGGGCAGGTGCCCTTGTGGGGGACTCTTGGCCAAAATGAAGGACACTTCTCCAAAGCTGAAGGGTTACTTTCCCTTCAGGAGGGAAGCAACAAGAAGCTGAAAGAAAGGAAAAGGCTAAAGAAATTCCAAGGGGTGACGGGCCTGAAGACGTCAAAATCAAGCATGGCAAACTAACTGTTAGAAATTCAAACATAGTGATGGGTGCACAGACGTCAAATTTAAGGCTCGTGAAATAGCCATTGATTTTGAAAAAGGCTTAAAGAAGAGCCCAAGGAACTCAACAACCCACCAAGAAGATAGCCCCCAAGGGCTGAAGGAGCCAGAAAGAGACAAAACCAGGAAGAGACAAAGTGAAAAAGTAGACAAATAGTCTAGGTGGCAAAGAAGAGGTGTCAACTCAAGGATTTATTCTTATAGTTGGAACAGTGCTTGCCAAGTGGTCATCAAATGGTGTGAACAGTAAGCGACGCAGCCTATTTTCTCCATTTTGAATTTATAAGTAGACAAACTGTGTGAATATCTAGAAGGAGAAGTCTTGTCTATAAAAAAGAGGTGCGGCCTGTGCATTCACATTAATGTTTAAACACCAAAGTCAAGACCGGTGATTACACAACATGGTTCTAGCAGGCCTCGTCTAGAAGAATGACATCAATAACAGTGATTTCCTCTTCTCAATGCTCTCATACGCACATGGGCCAACTTGTCAAAGAGTGCCAAAGTCTTTTCCAAAGCAGTGCCTTTACTTCTCCTTTTTCTATATATTGTAAACTTCTCATTTTGAGAAGGGATCCATATCTTAGCCCTTAAGGCAAAGCTCTGCCCAAAAATCTCTGGGTTTGTAAGTCAGAACTCTGCTAGATTTTTACCTTGAATCAAGACTTAGAAATTTTTACCTCCATTTGAACTTTCACTCATGCATGTGTCTATGTTTTCTTTTTTGTGTTAAGTCATTTTCTTTTATGCTTTTCACAGAATGATTCCAACATGTCTAGTGCATTGTGAAGTTTCTTTTTCTGCAGGTCTGCCAGAAGTGTCTATAGTAGGAATATAGTTGCATGTGAATAGGCTGCCAAAGTGTGTCTTAGAACACCTTTGAGAGTTCTTCCTCCCTGTATCTTTATGGAACCCTGACTCACTGATACAAAAGAGTTTCCCACATCAGATGAAGTGTATGATAGCTTCTTCTTGGTGAAGAGTGTATGTTCAGGCTGAGTGTATCAAATTTTTTGGTGTATCACCTTTTAGCTTAGGTTTAGGTTCTATTTTCAACATCCTTCTCCCTTTTCATCCACCCCCTTTTTTATTTATTTTTTAACATTAGGGAATCTAAGACCTAAAAGATACATTGAAGGGAGCTAGCCCATATCTAGAGACTCTCCCCCCAGTTTTTCCAGGTCCATAGGCAAGAGGGGAGTTTCCATTGTTACGTGTGGAAGGCAGGAGCTTAACCTCCTATCCAAGGTGCAATCCACTGTGTCAATAGTTTTTGGCATGCCCAGAGGGACCAAATAGGACAAGTTTGGTCCAAAGAGTTAAGAAATTTTTGGTGTGTTCTTCAACCAACCAGCCTTTGGAGGTTTTTTTCATCAACACCAATGGTGACTCTGAGTTGAATTAGCTGGTTAAGTAGTATTGGTGCCATCAAGAAATCACTTTTTATATGGTTTTATCAAGCTTAGGCTATCATGAAACCACCTCAAACTCCAGCGTTACTTCTTTCATTAAAGAAGGGTAACTAGGAGAGTTGTTTGAGGTGATTTCATGAAAATCCCAAGCTTGATCAAAACATATGAAGAAATATAAGGTACATGGTACTAAGCAATGTATTATACATGCCAAAATTCACTTTCATTTGAAACAACTCTTCCTATGCATCCAAAGACCCTTCTTAGTCTTCCTCAACTCCCTCAAGTCTCTCATCTTGATGGTAGGGTCCTAACTTGGAAGGAAATAGTGGAATCATGGGGCAGGAAAGAGGAGAATAAGGGTTTTGCTCAAAACCTTAGAAAGAATGAACCTGCTCCTAATAATCATGATGATTCCTATGACCTCCAAGAAAGGCTCTTTCAAGAAGATCTAGCCAGGAGAGTTGCAGAGTTGGAATCCAAAGTGAGATTCCTCAGCCAAGTATGATGGACCTGTTTGAACACACCCCATCTACACACCTCCAAGAGAGCTATTAGGCCACACTTGATATAGATGAAGTTCTAACCAAATGGAAAGAGGAGAATCATTCAATTCTAGCTCAAGGACTGCCTCCTCTTCCACATAGTTTTTTCACTTCACCCCTTCCCAAGGAGGAACCTATTTTGCAAGAGGCGAGTGAGGAAGAAAAGATCCAATTTGCAGCTCTCCAAGAGGCTATCATGAGTGACAATAAAGAAGAAATCATCATCGATGCTCCTTGTGAAGATATCATCAACAATGGAGAAGATGCAGGTCATGCATACATACAAATGTTCCAGCAATACGAAGAGGAACGTAAGCATGGTGAGCTCTCTTCTCCTTTGTTTGATGAACTTCCTTGTTGTTTTGATGAGGAGGACTACTATGCCAAGGAGCTTGAGTTGAAAGAGGATCAGATGGATGTATTTGAACAAATAGAGACTCTAATCCTTGAGTAGGAAAAGGAGAGGCTTGTCTACCTTGCGGAAAGCCTTGAAGGAGAGAGCTTTGAACAAAAGGGTGATGTTTTGTGGGATGAGCAATCAGTTTGTGATTCCATTTTAGACATCACAACAGTCATCCTTCTTCAAGAAGGCCAAGAGGAAGTAGAGGATAAGTCTGATAGAGTTTTTAATGAGGCAGAAGGAGACGAGTCAATTCATGATGCATTGTAAAGGGACCATGCACAACAAAGGGCTTATGGTGATGAGCCAACAACCATTTATTTTTGGATAAAATGCACCAGCATGAAGAGCCAACATTCAACAAGCTTCCAAGAATAAAAAGAGTACATGTATGTTGGAAGCATGTTTGATTTTGATCCACTCAGATGTAAGCCAATCCAGGTGGCAGGCAAGAGGAGCAGGTCACCAAGTCTCCATTCCATTTAGCCACTTGTCTAGCACCATAAGTTTCCTAGCTAGGAAGGGGACTTAAGAAAATTTCCCTTTGATCTAGGAGGGAGGCAAATTTACCTGGTTAGCTGTATATAATAGTTTGCTTTCAGTTTCCTTTCCTATTTTCCTTAAGTGCTATTTGCACAAGTAGTGTTTTTAGCCTTGTGTGTGTTTTCCCTTGTGTCTGGGGTAAAAGCTTCATGATTGATTCTTGGATCTATCAGGGCTATTGCTAACCTTTCAAGCTACATTCTAACTCTGTGCCCAATGGACTTTAAGGCAACTAGTTTCTAAGCATAACAGGCATGCTTCCCTTGGGAGTTGCCAATTTGTTGACCATTTTGTTCTTGCAGGCCAAAATCGGTCCCCCTTTTTCCCCTGCTATTCTGAGCCAGTACATTTTTGATTTTTCACAAGTCTTGGAAATTTCTATGGAATCTACAAAATTTTTTGTGGACTTTGCAAGTGTTTTTACGGACTCTGTAGAGAGTTTCTACTGACTCTACAAAATTTTTTACGGACTCTACAGGTAGAGACAAGTTCCCACGTAGGCGCAGAATGGACCATTCCAAGTGCCCTTGCAGAGGGTAGTTATAGACTCAAGTGTCCTTGTGGAGGGTAGTGAACACTTTCAAAGAGGCCACAGAGAAAAGTTGAAAAGGTAAGTTTCCTTCAAAAATTTGTTTAAGGCAAAGGAAGTACCCTTCAGAAGGGTCGTTTCCAATTTTCCCAAAGGGCACTTTTCAAAGGCAGTCAAAGAAGCAAAGGAAGAAATCCTTTGGCCTTTTTTTTCAAAGGATTTCCTTTAGACAAAAAGTTTGAAGAACTTCGAAAGGGCTATGAGCAAGAAAGCCAAAGAAAAGTAAGAAAAGATCGAGGCAAAAGCAAGAAGTAATTTATTTCAAACTTTTTGTCTGAAGGAATTCCTTCAGACAAAATGTTTGAATAAATTTGAGAAAGCTGCGGGAGAAAATCCTGAGAGAAATTCTGAAGGCTGAAGGCAAAGTGGTCAAAATAATTCTTGTAGACTTTTTGTCCACAAGAAAAGTGGCCAAATGAAAAGAGCTGAGGAAACAAACGGAGAAAGCAAAGGAAGAAATCCTTCTTGCAAAATGTCTGAAGGAATTCCTTTGAACATTTTGTCTAAAGGATTTCAAGACCAAGGAGCTGAAGGACCCTAAAGGGCAGGTGCCCTTGTGGGGGACTCTCGGCCAAAATGAAGGACACTTCTCCAAAGCTGAAGTGTCACCTTCCCTTCGGGAGGGAAGTAACAAGAAGCTGAAAGAAAGGAAAAGGCCGAAGAAATTCCAAGGGGTGACGAGCCTGAAGACGTCAAAATCAAGCATGGTGAACTAGTCATTGGAAATTTAAACGCAGTGATGGGTGCACAGACATCAAATTTAAGGCTCGTGACTTAGCCGTTGATTTTTAAAAAGGCTTAAAGAAGAGCCCAAGGAACTCAGTGACCCACCAAGAAGATATCCCCTGAGGGCCGAAGGAGCTAGAAAGAGACAAAACTAGGAAGAGACAAAGTGAAAAAGTAGACAAACAGTCTAGGTTGCCAAGTTGAGGTGTCAACTCAGGGATTTATTCTTGTAGTTGAAACAATGCTTGCCAAGTGGTCATCAAACAATGCGAACAGTAAGCGGCATGACCTATTTTCTCCATTTTGCATTTATAAGCAGACAAACCACGTGAATATCTGGAAGGAGAAGTCTTGTCTATATAAAAGAGGCACGTCCCATGATTTCACATTAATGTTTGAATGCCAAAGTCAAGACCGGAAATTACATAGCATGGTTCTAGTAGGCCTCTTTTAGAAGAATGACATTAGCAACAGTGATTTCCTCTTCCCAATGCTCTCAAATGCACATGGGCCAACTTGTCAAAGAGCACCAAAGTCTTTTCCAAAGTGGCACCTTTACTTCTTCTCCTTTTTCTATATATTGTAAACTTCTCATTTTGAGAAGGGATCCATCTCTTAGACCGTAAGGCAAAGCTCTGCCCAAAAATCTCTGGGTTTGTAAGCCAGAACTCTACCAAATTTTCACCTTGAATCAAGACTTAGCAAATTTTACCTCCATTTAAACTTACACTCATGAATGTGTCTATGTTTTCTTTTTTGTGTTATGTCATTTTATTTTATGCTTTTCACAGAATGATTCCAGGATGTCTAGTGCATTGTGAATTTTATTCTTCTATAGGTCTGCCAAAAGTGTCTACAACAAGAATATAGGTGCATGTGAATAGGCTGCCAAAGTGTGTCTCAGAACACCTTTGATAGTTCTTCCTCATTGTATATATATGGACCCCTGACTCACTAATACAGAAGAGTTTCCCACATCAGATGAAGTGTATGATAACTTCTTCTTGGTGAAGAGTATGTTCGGGCTAAGTGTATCAACTTTTTTGGTGTATCACCTTTCAGCTTAGGTTTAGGTTCTATTTTTAGCATCCTTCTCCCTTTTCATCCCCTCCCCTTTTTCATTTATTTGTTATTAGTAGGGAATATAGGACCTAAAAGATACATCAAAGGGAGCTATCCCTTATCTAGAGACTCTCCCCCCAGTTTTTCCAGGCCCACAGGTAAGAGGGGAGTTTCCATTATTGCATGTGGAAGGCAGGAGCTCGGCCTCCTGTCCAGGGTGCAATCCACTACGTCAACATATATTATATTCAAAATTTTTAAGGTAAATAATTTCATACCTGGAAAGTTAGAACATAATTGCATTTGATTGATAAAGACTTGTGGGAGATTATAAGTTGTAAAATACCAAAATTGACTAATACAGATGAAACCATCAAGTGGGAAAGCAAGGACCAAAGATCAATGAAAATTATTAGTCTAGGGTTATTTGATGTATAATTTCATCATATAAACCTATCAAAGACTTCAAATGTTATTTGGGAAACATTAAACAAGCTATTTAGATCACAAACAAGAAGTGCAACAATGACCTTGAAGCAGAAGATATTTGAACTCAAAATGGAAGAAGGTGACAACATAGTATATCATATAAGTAAATTTCACTCCATTCTAAATCGACTAGAAAAAATAAAAGTAGATATACCTAATGATGATGGAAACACTATCTTACTAAATAGTATGCCAACTAGTTATTCAAACATGGTTTTTACACTAAGCAAAATAAATCCTAGCTTAAAAGATCTAATTTATTCATTGATAGATGAAGAAAATAAGAATATTGATCCAGAGGAAAGTTTTATGTATGTGAAAAATAAAAACAAATTCACTTCTAAGCCAAAAAAACACTATGAAAAAGATAAATTTGAGAGTTTAAGGAAAAAGTTTCTTTGCCATTACTGTAGAAAACCCGAACATGGTGTTAAATATTGTAGAGAAAGAACACAAGATCTCCTTGAAGGGAAACTAAAAGAGAAGTCTCTCACTTTTGAAAAAAGAGATGAAGAAAATGATTGGGATGTGAAAAATACTTATTCAAATGATTAAAATGATAAAGAATCAGTTGGTCAAAATAGTGATGAAGACTTTCTATACTAAATAACTACACTAGAGGCTGGAGGAAAAAGGAGGATGGAGGACACTTGTACCTCTCATTAGCCAGTAATGACGATGTACTATTTTTTAGTAGCGGCACTTTATATTTTCAACATGTTTTCTATATTATGAAATAAGAATAAGAGCATATCCCTATTCATGTAAAGTGTGATAGTATAGGAGATTTAGACCATCAGTACTAAAACAAGAGATCTTCTTGATACAAGTAGTTGGTAAGAGTGTTCCCACTAATTTTTGATTGGTTTGGTTGATGTTTCCAAATTTGGTTGATGTTTCCTTTGCATGGTTAATGGTTGATGTATGTTCCCACCATGGAGGAGGTTCCCATGATTGGTTGATAGTGTTCCCATTTCTCGGTTAATTAGTTCCCACAATTAAAGTGTAAGGAAGTAACACAGAGGAAGGTCAAGATATGTGTATGCTACTTAGACATAGGATAGTGTTTCTCCCCTTATTCATACTATGGTGAAGGGGGGATATTAGGAAATATTAGTATGAACTTTGTTTATAATGTTAATATATGTAATGAATAAATAAAACTCATAAGATATCTCTTGTGAGAAAGTATTAAGGAGAAATTGAGAGATTCTAGGTGAGGTTGATAGATATAAGGGATGAGGATAATGTTGACTCCTTGTTTTGGGGATCACTCTCTCCTATTTATTGTACTCCCATATGTTAAATAATATATCAAATAAAATATATGTTCTAGTGTGATATATTTGAAAATATGAGTTAATTGTGCTAAGACTTGATTAATCCCATTATTTCCTTCCCTCATATCATTTTATCCTTCAAAATAATCAACATCCTTCATGACTAGGCATGATAAGCCTGTAGGTTCCATTGAGTGTCTATGCAAGGGTTTAGAGAGTTTACTTCATTATATTATTCTATGAATTTCCTTTTGATTTTATAAAACCTAAAATTGTTTCATTTACCTAGCCATTCACCTGAGCTAAACCATACTAATCTTCATGTACACTGTGCCTACTTTCCAAACTTGAAACCAACATGCATTGCCTAGTAGACATGTAGGTGGAGATGAATTATGTGTGAGTATGCAGGGTTATAGTGAGTCATACCTAGTCATCTTCTCTCTGACCTTTCTCTTAAGGTATAAATGTCCTCAAAATGACTTTTATGTTGCAAGCTTTATCTGAGCTTCAACTTGTTTCTCTCCATTGCATCTTCTCTCAAGTTTAGGACCAAATCTATAGGTATGCATTTGTGGCTTACCATGCCTTCATGAACTTTAATAGTTTATAGATCCTTAAAAACTATTGTAAGTTCACATTCATGTGATTTATAAATTCTACAGACTTTTCAAACTTTAATTAAGTGAGCATCTCTCTTAACAAGACTAAACAGTCCTTAAATTACTTATATTTGGTCATTCTACCTGTAGGTGTCTTGACTGTAATTTAGGAGAGAAAATGTTTTACAAGTTATTAACCTCAATTAGTATTCTTTAATTCATTGAAGTGTCCTCATAATTATTTTTAGAGCCCTTATATGTATATTTTCTCACAAGAGACAAACTTCTTCATTGGTTTACACATAGGCAAGTGTGTGTAATTTTATGCTTAATAACCTTAAACAAACTTGTCTACCTTAGAGACCTATTGTCATTTATCTTGAATATAATATAAGGATGATTTTTCACTTTGAAATGGTATTTAGGTGTTATATGAACTCTTTATACTCCATGACTTCAAATCTCATTCACTCTCTCATGACTGTAGGTGACAATTAGAGTCTTTTGCATGGTGAGCTCTTAGATAGAGTGTTTTGAGTAGGTCACAACTCTTTTAGGATTAAAAGGTAATATCCATATCATTGATGTGTCTTATGACCTATAGGAATTATTTAAAATTCAATATTGATCCCATTTCTCATGAAAATGAGACCTATAAGTCTGCAAACATCTAGGTTTGAATTTTCTTGGTTTAAGTCCTCCATGAGGCTTGTTTATTATCATCTTCATCCCTGAATCCTTATTTTAGTCATATCAATGTCAAAGAGAGTTAGATAAATATTTTTTATTGTATAAAACTTGCATCAAATATCATTTCTTGAGAGATCTCATAAAGCCAAAACTCTACTTTTTGAAATCTGCAACCATAGAAGTTAATGAACTTGTGAATGGTTTGGAGCCAATAAGAGATCAAGATGCTCATGGATGATCATGTGATATTATGGAGAGGATTATATGTGTTTTTTAGGACACTTAAAAATAACTTATATGCTTAAAATCTACATCAACTTCCAAACCTTGAAGTATAGCCCCTATAAACTATCTTATGAAGGTCTTATGCTCAAACTCCAATGCCACATGTGTGAGTCTACTGGTTACCAACATGGAATTTTTTTGAATACATATACAAACCCTATAAAATAATCCTCATTCCCTAATGATTTCATTTTTTCAAGAGAATTTTCCCAAAATAGAGCTAATGGGGATTTGAGCCTCAAAAGAACACCTTAGCCCCTTAACTATTATTCATAAAGATAAGGAGCTCAATCAAAAGAAAAATGACAATAATTGAGATCACATATGGGTCCCCAATTTTTGTCAAGATATTAGACTCCAACTCCACTTGTAAGTCCTATACCACTCACTTGAAAATGACCTTTATGAGCTTGTGAAGAGAGTGATGAGAGAGAGAAAGAATATTATGCCTTTCTACGACCTGTGCAAGCTTCATAAGGGTGAAGATAAATTTTGGAAGATGAATGGATGTTGTGAAACCATTTTTAGCTACATATGATCTCAATAAGTCTGTACAAGTGCCTTAAATGCCCTTTTTTGGCATTGAAATGCAAGATTCTGACAAATTTTTGACATCCTGACAAATAGGGAAGTTATATAATTACTAAAATGACCTTGTAAAGAGTATTTTATGGATTATCATCTTGTAAGCTTTGTAATACATTGGAGTTAGTTAAAAATCACCTTTTCTTGATAAAATATTACTTTAAAGTCCACAAAAAAACCTTAAACTCTGTAAATAAGCATGCAATGTTTATACAAGGTGATTAAGGCATGGAATGAACTTTAAAGACACATAAGGACCTATGCCACTAGTTTATTGAGAGGATCCTCCTATAATAAGTAATAAAAATACCCAAAATAATAGGAATTAGCAACACAAATTAAATCTTGACAGAACACTTGAAAAGATTGAATTGATTACATGCCACTTCAAGGGGGAAACCTCCTTTGAGCAAGCTCAATACAATTTTTTTTTATATGCCTTCATTAGCCTCAACACTTATATTAAATTCTAATCTAAGTAACTACAACTTCCCATGAGTGTGGGATAAAACAAAAAGCTCATAGGATGACTTACAAAGCATATACATCTATAGCAACTACTATACGAACAAAGTAAAGAGAAGAGATATCATGAGTTCATTACATTCCCTCCCTCTTATAAAAATCTTTGTCTTTAAAGCTTTAGATGTGCGAATTGGTGTTGAATCTAAAATAGTGGTTCCCATGTTGCATCCTTTGGTTGTATTCTGTGCCATAGAATTAAAACCTTGATGATGGAGTGGGAGTGAAGTTAGCATGTGCACTTATCCAAGATTGCCTCCAGCTCAAGAAGAATGGATCCTTCATTATTAAGTTCTTGTAAAATAGTCTGCACTCTGATGTTTGTGCCAAGAACTTTCTTCAAATAAGAGACATGAAATACTGGGTGAACTAGGGAAGAAGGCGAGAGCTCCAACTTATAAGCAACTGGCCCAATCTTATGAAGAACTATATAGGGCCCATAGAACTTGGGAGATAGCTTATGATGCCCTTTGAGTTTTAGGTAGGATTACTTGTAGGGTTACAGGAAAAAAAACCATATCACCTACTTGAAAAGTGCACTCAAAATGGTGCTGATCTGCCTATTATTTCATTTAATTTTGTGCTATATGAAGATTGTCCCATGGGGTACTAAGGATATGATCCCAAGTTTGAATAATCATGTTGACCATTTAAACTGATGAACTATTGGAGGTGTAAAAAATGAGCACTGGTAGTGCTTGACCATAAACTTATTCATATGGATTTATTTTCATTGAAGTGTGGAAGGAGTTATTGTAGCACCATTCGGTGAGAGATAGCCACTTTTCCCACTGATGTTTTTGTTTTGAGGTGAAACAATGAAGGGAATTTTCCAAGCATTTATTGACAATTTTAGTTTGGCCATCTATTTGTGGATGATACCCAAAATTCATCTTTAGTTGGGGGTCAATACGTCAAAATAGTTCTATCCAAAAATGTCTAGTGAAGGTTGCATCATGATAGAAGACAATGGATGAAGGAATGCCATAAAGATGGAAAATTTGGTCTAGAAAAATTTGTGCAATGGTGGAGGCGGTATAGGGATGGTTGAGGGCATGAAAATGAATATATTTAGAGAGGCGATTAAACCCAACCAAGATCACCATTTTCCCTCTATATTTAGGGAGCCCCTCAATTACATTTATAGAAATATCTATCTAAATCTTGGTAGGGATGGGCAAGGGTTTGAGCAACCCAAGGATGAGTGTTGTTTCACCCTCGTTGTGTTGACATGTATCATATTCAACCACCATCTATTGAATTTCCTTTTTCATTCCCTTACAAAAGAAGTTACATCATGCCTGCTCATATGTTTTGAGAAACCCTAAGTGACCTATGGATGGAGAATCATGGAGTTCATAAAATATAGCCTACTGAAGATCTATGTTTTGGGGAAGCACTAGATAACCCTTGTATCACAAAGAAGCACCATCTTAGGAATAATGTGGTATAATAGATGGGTTAGTGTCCAACTATTGAATGATTTTAGATAATGAGGAGTCATTGACATACCCCTACTATACAACATCTAACCAATTTAGAATAGGCATGGAATCATTGAAAGGGAAGCTTGGTACACAAATGTGCAAAATAGAACATCGACCAAAATATTTTCCTTACCCTTCTTGTAAGTGATCTCATAGTCATAACCCATGAGTTTGCTGACCCATTTATATTGTGATAGGGTAGATACCCATTGTTCTAGGAAATATTTTAGACTCTGGTGATTAGTTTTGATGCATAAATAATTTCCCAATAGGTATGGCTGCTACTTTTATACTGCATGCAAAATGACCATCATTTCCTTCTCATAAGTAGAGAGCACTAAATTGTTGCCAAAAAGGGCTTTGCTAGTGAAGGTGATGGGGCATCCTTCTTGGAGGAGAATAACATCAAATATATTACTGTAAGCATCACTCTCGATAGTGAAGGTCTTGGAAAAATATAGCATAACTAGAACATGTGTAACACACATAGCTTATTTTAAATATTCAAATGCACACTCAAAAACTTGTGTCTAAGTAAAAGCATCCATTTTCAACATAGCTATCGATGGAGCTAAAATCTTCCCATAATATTTGAATAACTTACGATAGTATCTAGTCAACCCCAAAAAACCACGAAGGCTCTTAAGTGTCTGAGGATGCGGCCAATTTGTCATGATAACTATTTTTTTAGGATCCACCTGAACCCCTTGGGATAAAACAACATGCATAAGATAATCCACTTTATCTTGGAAAAAAGTACATTTTGACTATTTTACACAAAGATGATGGTCAAAGAGAAGTTGCAGTGTGAGCTCTAGATGTTGGAGATGCTTAGACCATCTTTTACTATAGATGAGGATATCATCAAAGAAGACCAGCATGAATTTTCATTGGTAGGGCTAGAATATTCTATTCATAAATGCTTGGAATGTTGAAGGAGCATTAGTAAGGCTAAAGGGCATGACTAAAAACTCATAGTGTCCATCATGCGTGTGAAAAGCTATCTTAGGGATATCATCATCATGAAGCTGGATCTGGTGATATCTAGAGCAGAGATCTAATTTGGAGAAAAAATGAACACCATGAAGCTAATCAAGAAGCTCATTAATAATAGGGATTGGGAACTTATCCTTGATTTTGAGGTGATTAAGTGCATGGAAATCAATGTAAAGGTGCCATGACCCATTTTTTTTGACTGGAGAAGAATATGAGCCGGTACTAGGGCAAATAATGCCTTACTTTAGTAAGTATTAAATGAGCATCTCAATCTTGGTCTTTTGCTAAAATGGGTAGCGATAAAGCCTAATGTTGGGAGGAACACTTCCAAGCAGGAGCTAAATATAGTGGTCCTCTAGTTGTGAAGTTGGTAATCCCACTAGTTTGACAAAGACACGTGCATACCTTTATAGAATGGTTTGTAGATTAGGAGTAGTGGGGATTGTTGATGGTTGCATTTGAATGGAATAGAGCTGGGTAATGATGCCATGTGAATATTTCTTAAGAAGCTTTTCCATGTGATGTGAACTTATGATGATAAGAGATCTTATTTGTAAGCCTTTTAATGTGTGTTTTTGCCCATTGAAAATCCCATAAGATGGGTCCAAGTGAGCGTAACCACTAGGCTCCCAAAATAATATCATATCCACCTAAGGGCAAGACAAACATGTTAGAGTGAAAATTATAATATCCAATAGAGATACACAAATTATGACACTTCCATTTACAAGGTAATGTGCCCCCATTGGTAATCATGACTTCAAAGTTAGAATAAGGATGGATAAAACAATCAGCTTCTTTGGTGATCTGAGGGTCAATGAAGTTATGAGTGCTACCTGAATCAATGAGTATTATGAGTGGGAGTTTCTTGAAGTAACCCCTAACCTATATGATTTGTGGGGTAGTGATTCTTGCTAAGGCATGGAGAGAGATCTCTGGTTGATCTTCCTAAGAAGCAAGTTCCATAATTAGCTGAGCTTGTTTTGGATCATCTGTTGTATCTTGAACGTCTTCCTAATCTTCGATTTTGGATGGAGAGTCCACATCTAATGGGTAGAGATTTTGCTCGACACATCAATATATTTGAGTGAACTTATCATCATAGTTATAACATAGTCCTTTTTCTCTATGGGATTGCATCTTGGCTTCAGTCAAATGCTTGATAAGAGTGGTTCTAAGGGTTGG
Organism: Torreya grandis; assembly: GCA_037957365.1. Classification (NCBI taxonomy): domain Eukaryota; kingdom Viridiplantae; phylum Streptophyta; class Pinopsida; order Cupressales; family Taxaceae; genus Torreya; species Torreya grandis. The sequence goes on along the minus strand of JARHVA010000907.1, from coordinate 287,476 downwards.
CATTGTTTGAGATCGTTGTGGAGCTATATTTTTGAATGGAGTAAAATTGGATTTGAATCGCTTCTGAGTTATGATCTTATCCTATAATAAATTAGCCAACCATAAGGCTTCTATCATCATGTTAGGTCAAAATTTTTTGACCTCAAATCAAATTTCATCCTTCAGTCTACTGATAAAGAAACTCGTAAAGAATTCATCAGACAATCCCTTTGTGTGATTGGCTAGTTTTTCAAATTCTATTTGATATTCTCTCATGGTTTTTGTTTGGAAAATTTTAGTGAGTACTCTAGTGAATTCATCAAAATTAGTAGGGCTAAACCATTTCAAAATGAGGGTGAAAAAATCCATCCATATGGATTCATCATGAGCCTTAGTATACCAACAATGCCATTGAAGGGCTTCAAGTTCCAAGTGAAAGGATGCAAGCGGGACCTTTTTGGAATCATAAGTATTATGTAGACTAAAATATTTTTCTACTTGATAAATCCATCCAATTGGATTTGCACCATTGAATTGAGAAAAAAATAAGCTTTGGCCCATGAAAATTTTTGGAAGAAGAAAACCCAGTGTCTGAAAAAGACTCTGGATGTCGTCTGTTGTTCATGGTGGTATGTTGAAGACTGAGGTCGAGAATTTTTTCATCAAGATTTTCGATGTGGGTCTTGAGGGTGGAAATTTCATCCTCCATGTTTTTTTCTCCTGTTCAGGTTACTACCATGACCTGAATAACATATTTTTTTTGGCAATGGATAGGAAAACTAGAGTTAAGACATGTTTAGTAGGGAAAGTTTTGAATTTGGGCAAAAATGGAAGGGGTAAAAGGGATTTTGATAATTTTTTTGTATAATGGGAGTATGATTGATGAAGGCAAGGGAAATTTTAGGAGTGAAAATGGAAAAACTAGAATTTTTTTTAAAGAGGGACAAATGAGTAGAAAGAGATGATGAACACTATGGAATTTTTTTGAGGCAAACTGACAAAAATAGAAGTTATGACAAAACCCCAAAAAAGAGAAAATTGAGATTTTCAAGAATTAGGAGTGGAATGGGATATGGGACCTCAAGGAATAAAATTTAGATAATTTAATTTCAGGTGTCTGAATAAAGTTTGAGGATTAATGGGGCTAAAGATGGAGAGATATTGTAAAAAAATGATTTTTTTTAAAATTTTTTTAATTAATTTTTTTTTCTTCTGATTTCTCCTTTATATTTTCTATCTAGTGATAATTCCTTTAAGATTCTACTGATACTCTATATATGGTTTACAAATTCTAGTTTTTGTCAAATATCTACTTGAAAGTCCTCTGATAGTCTATAGATATTCTACTGATTGATTTTTTTGAGTCTGCTAGAGATATTTTGAAACTAATAGAAATGGGCCCCAAGTTTCAATGGCTATCTAAGGGTTTTAAAAATAACACTCTGGCCACCAATACCATCTAAGCGAGTATCACTCTCTAGAATTTTTTTAGCCATGGATTTACCTCTCAATGACAACTCTTGGTTTTCCTCACAGATGGGAACTACTCAATTGAGAAGGGACCATTGCCGTTTCACTAGTAGGTCCTCTCAATGGGCCAACTACTTTGGGGTTCCTATGGTACTCCTCATGATGAGGTTTAGGGATTTCACCTAAACACTTCCCATAGTTATGCATTCAGGTTTTTACCTTGATCCTACACAGATTACCAAAAATTATTTAATTAAGTTATGCAATAGAATAGAGTTAATATTTTCTAAAAAATTACTGAAATGAAGTATGTAGTAGAACATAGTTAAGACTTTCTGAAGAAGAGAAAAAAAATTGCCCTAGAAAGTGCTCTGATACTAGATGAGAGGATTCTCCTGCAATAATTAATAAAAATTTACAAAATAATAGGAATTAACAATACAAATTAAATCTTGACATAACACTTGAAAAGATTGAATTGATCACATGCCACTTCGAGGGGGAAGCCTCCTTTGAGCAAGTTAAATAAAATAATTTTGTGGATGCCTTCATTGGTCTCAACACTTACTTATATACAAATTCTAATCTAAGCAAATACTACTTCCCATGAATTTGGGATAAAACAAAATGCTCACGAGATGACTTACAAAGCATATGCATCCATAGCAACTAATATACAAACAAAGTAAAGAGAAGAGATATTATGGATTTATACCACCGATCAGTGTAATCACTCCATGACATGACTAGACCACTACAAGACCAAAATAAGACATTACCTCAATTTATCTAAATTGACCATAAACAATGCTAATAAGGTTTTAGAAATATTTTTTGAGAATTATTAAGGCATGAATAAGACTAAAATAAAGCTACATAAGACATGACAACACAAGTTTTCACTTATAGGGGTTGACATTTTGACCTTGGGGGTCAAAATTAGTCAACAAATTAGTGATTCACAATGGAAGCATACTTGCTATGCTAAATAGACTAGTGGCCTTGTCCTTCCATTGGGAAATGGAGTCATTTGCACTCAGTTTCAAACTTGACCAAACCTTGACCATGACAAAACAAACTAATTTGACCTCCAAACACATAAAACAAAGATAACGCACATAAAATAAAGAAACAAGACACACACATGTGCTTAGCTAAGCACTTAGGGAACACTACAAACAAGAAAATAACTAACTATATACAACTAACCTAAAAACATTTTATTCCTCTTGGATCAAAGGGGAAGTTTATGATATCTTTTGCTCCATGAGATGAAAAATGACATGAATCAAGCTACCTCTTGAACCTTCCTCTTGTCATTTTCATCCTCTTCTTGCTTACCAATTCTCTTAACATGCTCTCAAGTGATGTGACAACAAACCAATCACTCATGAAGATGAACTCATCATGTGGCTCAAGATCCTTCTCATATTGCTTAGTAGTTACAACTTCATCCCATGGTGCTCCATCTAAGCATGTTTCTTGGGCTTTCATGGCATCTTGAGTGACATAATACTTATTAGTAGTTACTGAAATCTCATCAAGATCTTCAATAAGCTTTGCGTACTCACTCGAAGTTGCATCATTTTCCTCAATGACTATGTCTTAACCAACATGTTCATGTTAATTATATTCAATAGGAAGTTTACATTTACAAAGAGCCTTAATCTCTTGAAGAAAATCAATATACTGCTACCAATCATTCCTCTTTCTCCTCAAGGACTATAGGGCTGTCAAAAATTTCAAATCTTTCTATGTAGTCATGGTATGATTGTAAGGTATCTTATTCAAGTTCATCTTGTTGTTCATTATGGATTATGCTGCCACCATTCATAACCTCAACTTGATTTCTTAGAGAGCCTTCAACCTCAATACCAACTTCAACCTCAATAAAGTTAAATGAAATTGGATCTTCTTCTTGAAGCACACCATCAAGACCACCTTCAAGAACCTCATCTTTGAAAACTGATTTGTTTCTTTCTTCTCTAAGTGGAGTACCAATAAATATATCTTCATCAAACTCATTTGAAACATCTTCATCACACTCTCCTTGAACCTCAATTGTAGTTACAATATCTTCTTCATTTATCTCCCATAGGACAATGTATCCTTTAAGAAGGGAGATGGTGGTAGGCTAAGGAATATGCTCATGAGTTTGAGAGGGAGTATGAAATATGGTATATAGATTATGAATAGGTTTACGGATCAAGGGAACATTCTTATAACTTGGGGTCTTAGATATGGAAGAATCTTCTAGGAATGCTTGAAGGGAAAGCAAGTTGAGTTGGGCAATGGATACTTCATTCTCTTCATCAAGCACCTCATACTTATCATAGCCTTCTTAAGGTTCCTCAATAACTGAAACTTGGATTTCAAACTTCTCAATTAGTACCTCCTTATTTTTAAAAATTTCTTAGATAAACCTCCAAGATGGAAAAGATAGAGGTTCTTGGGGAGAGGGCAATGGGGTTTGAATAGGCACAAAATTTTATTTGATTTCAATATTTTGATCTTAGATATCTTTCTCTTATCTCTCCCAAGAGTTAATTACTTATTTCCAAGTTGGAACTTTGACGCTAGTAGGTTCTCTTCGAGATTGAATTGGTTCAATTTTCTTCATTTTCAACTCTATCTCTTTAATTCGCTTGTGAATACTCTCTTGGAGTAACTTTTATTGAAGGTGGTTAGTGACTTCATGAGGATAAGGAGCACATGAAGGCTGACATAGGATACAAGATGTCTCTTGAGGAGGGATGGGAGGGAATTACATAGGTTTAGATTATTTCTTGACTACAATTCCCCAATCTATGATTGTCTCACCTTGATTATTTAATGATTTTAATATTTGATTCTAACTTGGAGTCTTGAAAGTCTTCTTGAAGGGTTTTTGGGGGAGAGAAGTAGAATCTTGGTTATCAACAATAGGCTATTCAATAACAATCTCCTCTTTTATTTGTGATATCAATCAAATTTGCACCCTTTGTAAAGTAGTTCAAGCCTTCCAAATTTAATGTAATATGGAAACACCTTAAGGTTGTGGGTACCCTATTAGAGAGGTAAATCTCTAGGTTAAAGGGATAACTCTCCTTGATGAATCACTTAAGCTCAAACACTACTCTAACACTTGCTAGGTAAATGGAGAAAAACATAATCTAATGGAGGTGATGTAGAAAATATTATTTGATCACTAGAAACCAACTGCAATTGCACTTTAAACAAGATACTAACTTTCACATGACACTAATCCAAATTTGCCTCTCTACATCAATGTTTCTCATGAAGGGTTGTGAAGCAAGATTGAGCTAGGAGGACTAGTTAAGAAGTCATAACATGACACTAATGAAAAATAAACTCACTAAACCCCTATACACTCCATTTTAACACTTCAATAGACCTGAAAAAAGGATTCTAAATTGAGCATGAATGATAAATAAGGATAAGCATGACAAGGAAGTAAGCATATCACTTTACAAGATCAACTAATCAATCATACATATTGAAACTAGTCCATAGAGAAGGTAAAACTAGGTTATTATTCATTAATAAAAGGATAAAAATGGGTAGGGATTTGCCATACCTAGGTGGAGGCTACCAACTTAGCCAATTAAGGCTCAATATATAGAGAAATTGAGAGAAGAAGGAGAGGGGAGCAGGAGAGAGAGAGACAAGTGTCCAAAAGGAGTTAAAAGAATAAATAAGTTTGAAACTACCCAATTGGGTCCTCAATGACTAGTGTTAGTCTTTTGAAGATGCTCTTCTGCTCGAAGTGATGTGGAAGTTTCAAACTTTTCTTAACACCTTGCCTAGCTCTCCAAAACTACCCTTTGCCTTGACTTGTGGAATGACAAGTGGGATTATTGATGGTTAGGTCATGTTAAGTTACATATTTAATTTTCTCTTGACACCTTTCACCTAATATATATAGGTTCTCTTTAACACATCACTTCATTCTCTTGCTAGGTGTTTAGAAGTCTCTTCATCTCACTAGGCCAATCTTGATTACAAGAGTCAAAACTTGAATTAATATTTTAAAACTAATTATCTCTCCATGTATGGTATATTAAAATAATTTTATACCTATAAAAATTCATTTTGAAGTGTCAAACTAACCCCAATAACTTGTTCTACACCGCAAGCTCTAATTAGGCCTATTTTCCTTATAGCCCTAACATCATGAAAAAAATATTATGTAGAGAGGTGTACAAATAGGAATGAAAAAATAAGGGCATATTTGAGGACCCAATATGGCTTTACATCTCCATGCCAAGTTTCAAGTTTAGAATTTTATTATAAGTGTCCTTTTTTGCTATTTCTCTCTCCTAGCTAGGTCTTAATTAGGCTCCTTGCCTAGAGACTAAATTTTGATTATATAGGATTCCCACATGTGTGAAACCTAAAATAAATGTGTGATTTATTTTTATAATCCCTTGGAGATCATCCATGTCAATTTTTAACTTCTAATACCTTGTATAGACTTCTTAAGTAGCTTAAAATAGTCCCTTTTTGGCTTATTCATACCTTTAAGTACCAACCAATGGCATGGGGTGATTATTAGGAGATTTTTAGACATTATTAAGGTCATTTAATATGTCAACTGACTCATATAGAGGCATTATAATTTTTTTCTCTCATTAGGTCAGATTTAGTCTTGTAGGCAACCTGAACGTGTTTAGGGTCTTACCAATGATTCATACAATATGATCTACAAAATCAAGAAATAATGACTAAATATGGAAGTATATGAACCTATATAACACATACAAACTCCCTTTTCCACCATGCAACTTTTCAAGAAAGATATGAGCAAAAGATTTATGTCTCTTAGGTGGCTAAGTGTGTATTTGTGAGGTCAAAAGAGAGATATTTGTAGAGTGAGTAACAAATCTTGGTTTGGGTTAGAAAAAACTAAAGAGGTATACAATATATCTCTTGAATTTTTCTAATGGTACTCTTACCATCTTCTTCCATTAGGTCTCCTACACCCTCTTTAGTCCATGCCTAGGATTCTTAAGCAAGACAAGGAGAAAAATTATATTGTCTATGTTTGAGATGTTCTTTACCACTATAGGGTCTTGAGGATTCTTGTAATGTTGTCATAAATTTCCTACATATCCTTAGAGTCTTCATATCTTCTTGAGAAATTAATCTTGCCTCAAGAGGAGAGTTGGAAGCTTGAGGTCTTATGCAAGGTTTTTAGGCCTTATAAGCCTTGACTGAGTTTCCAAGTATAAGACCACTTGTAGTTGATCATAGTGGCCTAAATTATATCTTATAACCTTTCTCACTTCAAATCCATCCTTATACACATTAATCCAATGTCCTAGATTCCTAGTCTTTGCTTGAGGCCTTTAAATTTTCTTAAGAAGCTACAAACTTGTCCATGGTCTACTCAATCTTATACTATACCTATGCCTATTTTGAGGTGTTCATAACATCCCACCACCTAAAATATCTTAAAAATACCATAATTTACCTCAATTTAGTATTCTCATGGTGTTAGGTTCCTATACTATGTGCCATATGCTCCAGGTCTATATCTCTTCATGTCTAGGATGCAAAATGTGGACTTACAACTCTACAGACCTATAGGTCTACATTTTCCCTCATTTTTGGTCATCAAGGCATGTTTTCAATGACCCCTTGTGCTATGTGTTATTCTCCTAAAGTCTGAAAACTAGTTGATAGGTTTCAATCTTCACCAAAACTTAGAAATTCCCCTCAACACTTGCCTTGTCTTGCTCTTCAACCTATAAGTGTCTATTAGGAAAAGCTTGAATGCATTCAAGGGTTTTATGAATCCATTTTAATTATTTTAAACTTAAAAGACCTATTAAATTATTTTGAGCTGGGAAACATTCAATTTTCACTCTCAAGTCATTATGACTTCACAACATATAGTATTCAAGACTGCTTTCTCAAAGTGGCTGCAGGTGTTGATTAAGAGAAGAGTTTGACATGAGCCTTGGAATTAGCTCTCTCAACTATACCATTACTGACACTTTGAATCATTAAAACCTCATTGAATGTTATTTTCACTTATTCAAAAGGTCTATTGGTTACTTCATGACATTTTAAACCTTTTTCCTTCTCAATTCTATATATAAACCTATGTATTGCATTAAGGCTACAAACCCTATCTACTTGACCATCTCTTGACTTGTAAGTGGTTAGGTGATTTCAATGGTTTGTTAATCCTATCATCATATGAATATACACTGAGTCATACATCAAAATTATTCTTTATTTGATTCTACTTACCTTTTAGTCCAAAATAGGACCAAGTTTGCCACATGTAGGTCTCTTTTTACTTGCACAGGCTGCTAAGAGAGTCACTTCTTGAATCTTAAGCACCTTTAACAATTTGAAATTTTAAACTCTTATCATACCTATTTTTCATTCTCTCAATAGCTTATTGACCCTCGAACCAAACATTATGTCATCTTAAACTTATCTCTATGGTCTGTACAGGTCTATACATGTAGTCAACTTAAGGCTTTATATGAAAGTCTGTGCATAATGGTTAGGTCTCTTCATTATGATTTTTGTGATATAAATGGAATATATAAATGGTAATATAAGTGCTTAGGGGTCTATATCACCTTCTCCATGTCTTTAATACTTCAAAATGGAACCTTAGACTTAATGAATGTTCACCTACAGTCAGCATACTTGAATGAATGAAACTTATCTAAAGCCCACATTAAAGGGTGTATTAAGTTTCATGATATTTTTGAGCTTAAAAATTTTTAAATAGTGTTACTATAATTTTTTATCATTTATATTCATTATAAATTGGGAAAATATTGCATTTAGACTTGTACCAGATCATTAATGACAGAGACCATGCTTTAAAAGGTCAAAACATGATGCCTCTTAACAAGCTATTTATAAATAGATAGTTATAAAGAGAGAACACATAAGTTATGGGAGAGTGAAAAGGTTTTACATGAGCAATGGAGTATTGAAAACCTTTGAAAGTGACAGACATCTCAAATAAACCAAAACTTACAACATGAGTGACTAAAACACCTTATACATTGAAACACATTTCCTCCTATTAAAGACACTTTATAGAGATGAATTATCTTATGAAACCCACATTTAAAGGATATATTTGACCTATAAAAACATCCCTCAAAACCATTTTTCTCTATCAAATTCTAAAGTAGATAAATAATATTAAAATCAGACCCTGCTTGGATGGATAAGGCATAGTGACCTACTATCACTCTTAGTGATTGTTCATAAAGGAAGGGTCATGAATCTATAATATAATGAAACTAATTTAAAGATTATTAGGACCCATAAAAATGGCCAAAGTTTTATCTCCTATTCTCTCTCTCTTGGTTGTACCATCCACTTGAATTTTTTCTTTCTAAGCTTGTGAAGGCAATGATGGAGGAGAGAGAATATATGAAGGATCTAAATGACTTAAAAATTGATCCAAATATGGAAATGAATTTTAGAAACTCAAAGGACACTTCTAAAACATTTTTAACATCAAGTAGATCTTCTAAGGTTGTACAAGTGCCCAAAATTGCTTATAAAGAGGTAGTTTACTTAGTTTAGCTGTTGAACTAATTTTTTTATCAGTATATGACCATTATTTAACTTATTTATAACATTAGGTACATTATGAGTCTTTTTTAAACATTTTCCTCTTGAAATGGTACATATAACCCCTCCAAATTAACAAAAAAGGTGACACAATAACCTTTTTATCACATAAAAACATGATGAAAGGTTAATACATGATATTGTCACCTTAAAAACTCATTAATGATATTTTATAATGAATCTAACTATATCAAAACTTTTACCATTATTTACAATACCAAGACCTTGTGAATGAACCTTTGGACTAGACAAGTACACATGAGACCAAACCTTGGACCAAGCTAAGAAATGACTAATATGACCATATGAATACTGTTGAGGACCATTTAAGACCATAACAAGACCATTTACAAGTTTTGATAATCCCATGAAAATTTTCAATCTAGAAGGGTTGACCATTTTTGACTTGGGGTCAAATATTAGTCAACACCTTGAATGCTCTCTTGGATTGAATTCCAAGAAAGGAAAGTTTGAGTAACATATGAAGGACTTGGAACACTTTGATACTCACTTGAAATTGTCTCTTAGGGAAGAATGGGTGGCATATATGAGGGATGAGGTGGTATATATGAAGACATATGGGGCTGATAGGATTAAACTTGCTATCCTTTATGAAATCTTAGCATGTCTTCTATTTTTTGAATGAAACCACTTACATCTAATATTTCACTGGAGAGGATTTGCCAATATGTTCTCTGAATAAGTGCCCATTCTTATTTCATTATCTATAATGAGTCTTTCATACGATGAATGAGATGAATAGTGACATCTTAAACATATTCCCTTTATGTGTTAAGTCCTATCGTGTATCTCTCATAGCCTAAGAGAGTTTGCTTCAAACTGGAAATGGACTGATTTAAAAAGTGACTATATTGGCTAGAGATGTCTTGAGCTTGAGAAGGCTAATCATATGTAACATCATAGTCATGTAAGGGGAATATAGGCTGATCATATGACTAATATGACTCATGACAAAGCTGATAAGGATCATAAGACTGATATAGATCATAGTGAGATTGATAAGGCTCATCATAGGGCTGGTAAGAGTTATGTTGAGGCTGATAGGAAGTGATTTAGGATTGATATACCTCATCCACTTGCATGAAACTAAAATTCACCTCAAACTCAGCCATACCAACTTCATCAAGTTAATCAATTGAAATCATAACTTACTTTAGATAAGTGATTAGGATACTAGAACTAAATGATTATGAATGAAGTCACCATTGATGTTTTGAATGCATCCAAAGGTTGATATGTAGAAGAACAACATCAACAATCCTTCCGCTATTTTGGACCTTAATCCAATTGGGTGTGCCAAAACTAATATCAACAAAATTTGCACCCTTTATAATGTAGTTCAAGCCTTCCAAATTTTGATTAACATGGAAACACCTCAAGGTTATGGGTGACCTATTGGAGAGGTGAATTTTTAGGTTATAGGGCTAGCTCCCCTTGATGAATCACTTAGTCTCAAACACTAATCTAACTATTGATGATTTAAAATTATGCTTGTTCTAACACCAACAATTCGAGGTTTCAAGATGTGGGACTTGCAACTTGAAACAACCTCCAGATTTTTAAGAAGCTGGTCTCTTCTTTATATTAAGTGTATACTGGGAAAAGGGATAGGAATTTTAACAAAAACACAAATGCAAGAAAGAAAATCTAACTATGGTGATGCGCCTGAATGTAATTCAACCTTAATCCTGAGCATAGTGAGACTATATGTAAGATTCATTTACATTTAAGAGAAAACAAGTGCATGATCAATGTAAAAGATGTCAACAATAGAGACAGAGGCTCACAGTATAGACTACTTTTGCATTCATACAAAAAATGTCAACAAAGGCACAGGGTTCAATCTTCTTATTTAAATTTTCTAGTCACATAAGAGGCACATAAACATGCATAGTTATATAAACTTTCCAATTCAAGAAAATGGAACAAAGGAAAATGACATTCCTAATCATAGCTCTAGAAAGTCTAAAACTCTTGACAACACAACCTAGACTACTTTTTGCAATGACATAGAAAATATCAACAAAGGCACAGGATTCAATCTTCTCATTAATTCTCCAATCACATAAGAGGCACCAAAACACTCACAGTTACATAAACCTTCCAACTTAAGAAGATAAAACAAAGGTAAATGATATTCCTAGTCATAGGTCTAGAAAGTCTAAACTCTTGACAATAATTCTCTCAGAAAATTCTCTCTGGTATTTGATCCTTTTTCTCTGGTATCTCTACACCCTTATTTATAGCCTTGGATTCACTCTGGATTGTCTGTTTGTTCCCAATCTAATGGCCCCTACTAAAATCTAACAGAACTGGAAGTGTCTAACAAAAGATATTTTATAGATTCTGAAATGCTTTGTCTTCTAGTAGTTCATTGGCTGAAATCGATCGCAAGATGCTCCCTTATCTTAAATGCTAGATGACACTTAGCCAATTCTTTGAAAACCTTCTTATTACTTAGGAGACACCAAAAAATGACACTTGACATGTTACGCAACACCTATCAAAGACACATGACACTTTTCACTTAACTTATACTCTTTTGTGTTTTGCTCAGGAGTGTTCCGCCTTTGACACTTATCGCAATCCACTTCTTTGAACTTTAGCGACTTAACAAAAAATAAAACCCATAGTGATTCTTGCCCAATAAAATTTTAAAAGGCATAGGGATAGGTGGCAATCTCTGCTACTTCATCAAAAGACATGTGGTAATCTCCACTTTACTTATCTAGGGTTACGTGGTGGTCTCTGCTTCTTTTAACTATCTTTTAGAAACTTGCAAAAGATGACACATGGTGGTTTCCACTTTAATCTATTTATATCATAGAAACAATTAGGTCTCATTTCATATTTACACAGATAGTGACACTTGGTGGCTTCCGCTTGCTTCAAAAAAAAAACTTGAGACCCACCACAGTCTTTGCTATATCGGTGAAGCCAAAATGAAAATAATTTGGATCTTGACACGTGGTGGCTTCCACTCTCTTTTGCTAGGATACATGGCATCTTCTATCACTTTTATAAAAGCAAGATTGAGACCTTTTGTGATTGCCACTTAGCACTTTCCACCTGATCCTGATACTTATCTTGTTAAAACCTTTCGCTGAAAAGAGATGAATGCGGGTGCCGATATGAATTGCAGATGCCGCCACTTGGCACATTCTACTAAGTCACTATGATATACATGGCATGTCCCAACCAACTCATAGAAAATATGAAAGGTGCCTTGGATGATGACACTTGGCCACTTCCACTTGATTTCAACACTTAGACAAAATGAATCAAAAGGAAAATTAGTGCCTGTGCTCTGTTTCAAAACTTTGCCATCTTAGACCAAAGTATGTGGGAACAAAATTTTGTAGCGCGCAACTAAAAAATAGGATGAAACGTAGAGTAATTTTTTACTCTACATTTATTGGCAACCCCAAGGAATTTTGAGCCTACTCAAAAAGAAACCATAACTCCCGCTAGATGAAATTTTCAAAATTACAGCATTAGCAATGCTATTTGGTAGGTGGACCACTCATCATCAAATAAACCTTACTTATTCTACAATTCATTGAAGGATAAATCAAGGTTAATAATATCCTTGTGTGAAAAATTCTACAAAATTTGAATTGTAGCCTTCATTTTGAATTCGAGCTAGGAAATAGGAACCAAGACAAATTCTACTTCAGGGACTGATGAATCCTCCCTTAGATCTTGGAAAACTGTCTGATCATTCTATTTGGCCAACAACAAAGGTTCAATTTCATCTACCATCAACATAGTGTTGTCATCAATAAATGGAGAAGGAAGACCTAATTGTACTAGAACTTCAACATGTTGTTTCATTTCATTGATTCCTTCCTTCATGACATCTAAAAGCTCTCTGTAATTGATGGCTACAGAATTACAACTGAGAACTTCATTTACTCGCTTAGCAACAACCATTCTATTCTCAATTCCTACTACTGACAACATTGCATCTATTACATCATAAAGCTTTTGCAACAACATTTTTGAGTCCATTACTCTCTCAGAGATTGTAGCCAGAGTGTTTATAATTGAACTCTCACATTTTTGCACAATTTCTATGCATTTAACAGGAAGGAGAGAGAAGGCCTGAGATAAATAATCTCTAAAGAGATTCTCTACCACATGGATTCATATAGCTCCTTCACCAGACATAATACTCTGACATTCCTTGGCCTATTGGCTAGCTCTAGTGTCAATTGTGCTGCTCTTTGTTGCTTTGTTTGAAATTGGGCTTGTATAGCTGCAGTATTATTCTATTCGGCCAATAGCTTTTATTGAAATTGGGTAACTTGTAACTGGTGTTCCTCACATTTTCCTTGCAACACTACTTTTTCGCACCTTAGGGTCATCACTGCATCCTTTACCTATGTGAGCCCTGCCTTTAAGGAATCATTTTGGGCCTAGACTGTCTGGTGAGTCTGAAGAGAAATAATGTCTTGCAACTATTTATTTAGATTCTCTATCTCATTATCTTTTCTATTTATCTCTATGGTCAAACTATTATAGTTTGCCTTTTCCTTGGCTAGATCAGCTTCCATCTTCTGTAGCCTCCTTGATGTCTTTAAGTAGTCTTCAATAACTACAAAGGTGGATTCAGTCAGCAGCTCAATTTTGTCTTGTGGCCTGAAGAGGTACATATCAATGGCCACTGCATTCATCGTATAGTCCTTCAACTGCATCTGCTTAGTTGGATTTATTACATTTGGTGACAAATGAGTCACCGTCAATTGCTACTAAATGGAGTCAAATTGTGATCACAGATGGGGTGTAGCCAAGGCTTTATTTTCCTTGATCTTGTTTTTCTCTCTTTGGGCTTCCCTTGCCTTCCTAGCAACATCCACTTGGGTCTGGAAGGTAGAAGGAGAGGTAATGTGCCCACCCACAAAATGATGTCCCTATGGCAAACCATATGAAATAGCCAATTGTTGGCTATGGGAAATCTGAAGGGAAAGTTTCTTGGGAATAGAAGGGGAGAAATGAGGTAATGTTAAGGCCTAAGGTGGCACAGATGGGGTGAAGTGAGAAATAGGAATGACAGAAGTGGCAGGGGATGTCATCTGGCTAGATGAAAACATCATGCCAACAAGAGATGAAATACACTGAGAAGAAGGAGGAATAATACTTATCTGAGGAGTAATTACAGTACTCTGTAATTGACATTGTGGGGTGTCCATCTCCTCTTTTGAATCAAACTGAAATTGCACCCTCTTTCATTTCTTGAGTGTCTCTTCTTCTAGCTACATTTCTTTCCCTTTTAATGATGCTTGTGGAGAATTGGGAATATCTATAACTGATGCCTATGGGGAAGCTTGTGATGGTGAAGGCACCACACTCTTCTACATTTCCATGATGTTGAGAGATTGGGGCCAAACTGATACAGTTATTGCAACTTTAGTTTGCTCTGAGGCTTGTGACTCCTGGCTTGACCTAGCCCTAGCTTCTTGCTCTACACCTAGTGCCAAAAAATTACTTGTCTCTAGGCTAGATATAGGGGAGAGATGGCACTCATCCCATAGTTCTTCCCATCTCTCATTTGTGTCTACATTCTTGAAAGAATGGGTTGTTTGACAAATTTTCTACCTATATTTCTAACAGGCCTCTATTTTCTCAGCATCCCAATCTTTATTATTTAATGTCTTTCTTAAATCAAAAGTCAATCTAAATTTAGGATCATAATCCTCTATTTAACATATAAAGTTTCCCAGGGTCTATTTTGTGGAAGGGGCAAGTTAGTTAACTCAACATAAAACCCAGGAGCATCTTCTCTAGGATTCTTCCTAGTTTCCCAAAAAGGGTGGCCCTCATGTGTAATTCTAGTTTCAACCTTGTGAGTCCTTATCTAGGAGGCTATGAAACCATTTGGGTCATAAACCCATTTGTATTCTACTATAAGGAAACCTAGAAAGGCTAGTTTTCTGAGCAACACAACTTTAACATCTCTTGTTTCCAAAACCATGCTGGTTGTCATCCATGGGAGGTCATACATTTTTCTTTTCCTCTTTCCAGAGCCATAATCATTGTCTACTACTGACACATGCCTAGTGAACTCTAAGAATGCTAACCTAAGAGTCAAGATCTTAGGTAGCAACATTGGTTCCCCACAAAAACCATGGACTCTTATAATTGTATGGTGGGATCCAAAATAGAAATCACAAGGAATTGGGCAACTGGCCAAAAGGTTTGAAACACTTGGGAATAATCTGTTCATGACTGGTTCAGGGCTGAGATGATAAAAAGCAGGGGTAACAAATAATTCCCAGAACTCATATGGGTCACTAGTCTTAGATTAAATATGTGTCCATGCAGACATAAGAATGGTTCTTTGGAGATCAAAATTGGGGTCATACATATCAAGATACATATGTTGGGAAAAAAGTTCAGAGTTCTAAAACACCATGAGGTGAAACAAATAAGAAGAGTACTTGAACATTCATTTTGATTTGAAATGGGCCAATTGTTCCACCATTGAGAAAGCAATTTGTTCAGAAAAGTCAAGCCTATACTCCTGAGTTTTGTCAACAATCTTCAGCCTGAAGAGGATAGCCATTTGTTCTGCATAAACTGTCATATCATCTTTCATGCCAAAGATGAAAGCCATCATAGACAGTATGTCTTGGCTAGCTTGTGTGAATTGGGCTCTTGCTATAGGGAGCATGGGAACTGTAGTGTCATCATCGCCCATTTGTAATTCAGATCTTAAGAACCTTGAATGAGTGTTGATGTTTGCCCACATTCTTTGCATTTTAGCAATAGTGGGAAATGTAGTTGTACTATTGTGATACAGGGCTAACATATCCCTGATAGCTTATGGTGTGATTTGCACCATGAATGGACCTTGTTGAATGGTGCATGAGGGTGCATGGAACAAGTTTGCACATAATTTGACCAAGTTAGGGCATGGATGCATAGCTAGGACAATGAATTGTGCCAGTTGTGAAGTCCATATCCTCATGGAAAATGTTTCATATTTCCCTACTCTGGCCCTCTATAGACACCTTTGATGTGACCCTTCTCTAAGAGTTTTACTACTTTCTCTTTGAAGGATTGGGTCTATGACACCATCTACATAATCTTTTATCTTCACTGGGTCACTTGCTTGACCAACTTCAGAGATTCTGGTCCTTGGATAAGTCTTCAATGGTTGCGTAGGAGCTAAAGCATATGACTTACTTGAAAGAAACTTATCAAGGGATTCATACATCCTAGCTCCTTGTTGTGAAGATTTTACCCATTCCATCTTCTGTATCTTTTCTGTGATAACTGGTATGAGCTTTTGCAAAACAAAAACAAAACTTTTGCTGAAGTAATTTTACTAAGCACTAAAAAATGCAAGTAGCAGGATATTTTCTCATAGATGCAGGAATGTTTGAGAACTTGTAAGCTTTAATTCTTGCTAAGGGGTATTTATTGACCTATCAAGTCTCAAAATGGCATTAAACTTGGATAACCATTAGCAAATCTTATTCAATATTTATGGGACATCTAGGTAGACACGTTAGGCAAGTGGTAGTGCAAGGTACCTTGGGGATTTCTAAATATTTGGGAGACATTCAATGTATTGGAGAATTTTGAAAATTTTGAAAATTTTGAGCTGTCGACTACGTGTTCGAAGAACACTTATTTAAAATAAAAGTGGGAAAAAAAATGGGAAAACAAAGCAATATAGAAAGGGGAAACTAACTATATTAACCAAGTATTTTTATCTCCCTCCTAGATCAAAAGAAGAATTTCTAAAGTCTCCTTCATGACAAGATGACTTATGTTGCCAGACAAGTGGTTGAATTGGATGTAGCTTAGATGGCTTACTCTCTTTGTATGCCACATTGATTAGCTTGCATTCGAATGAGTCTAAGTCAAACATGCTTCCAACATATATAAACTCTTTTTGTTCTTGGAAGCTTGTCAAATGCTGATTCTTGACACTGGCATATCTTATCGATAAATTAATGACTATTTGCTCATCAACAGAAGCTCTTTGACATAGATTATTTATTGGCTCATCTCCTTCTACCTTAAACTCAGGTTCTATTGCATGATCATCCCTTTTAATGACTTTAAAATTACCAACCTCTTGAATGGATAATTCTACAAGTTTGCAATAATTTTGCACATGTAATTGAGTCTCAATGTTATTTTGTTCATCTGTAACCGGCTCACAGCTTCCTTGAAAAATAGTATAACCTAACCCAATGATTTCAAATAAATCATTCAAATCATGATCCAGGAAATGTCCATGCTCCTCCACATCATCTTGCAAAGTAAGAAAAAAATAAAAAAATATTTCTTCTTCATCAAAGATTAAGGCATACGCTTGTGACTTCTCACTAGGAATCTGGAATTCATAAGAGGTATCTTTTGACTTTTCTTCCTCTAGAACATTTGGGATTTTATGATCTTTATCAAGTATAACGTAAGTGCCCAGGCCAATAGAGTCATAATTTCCATATGGGTCAATTTGCATCATAGCTAATAAATGATCATTTTCTTCTTCATGATCATGTCCAGTCCATTCACCTAACTCCTCAACAAAAACCCTTTCTTCTTTATTAATCAAAACATGGGCTGCCTCTAACTTTGCAATTGGCTCATTGGTGATATAATCCTTATATAATGGCTCAGATAATATCTTCATCTTTGAACCATATTTGGTTCTTAAGATGAGGTGAGACCAATCAAGGGACATATATCCTCCTATCTTGGCTGTAAAGTCTCTTGATAAACATAAGCCAAAAATAAGAGGTATGTCTATCACTACTACATCTTGATTTACAATTATATTGGGACAAGTATATAATTGTAATGGGAGTTGTTTAATTCTCCCTATTGTTTGTACTGCTTTACCATCTAGCTGCATGAATCCTTTAGTGAGTGGCTCATATTTTATCTTTAAAGCATCAACTATTTGCTTAGGCATAACTGTAGTAGTAGCTCCTGAATAAATCATTGCATTATGTAGTAGTTTCTTACCCACTATCAAAGTTAAAGAGAAGGGATCTAGTTTGGATTTGCTTACTTCTATTGTATTATTCACTAGGGCTGTTATCTACAGATGAACTATATCTTTGATCTTTTCTTTTTCAGCAGGTCTTTCTTTGATAATAGCACATTTGGGCACTGCTTGGCCTTGTAGAGATTCTTGTAGTAGCATCTTCTATTCAAGAATAGCCAATATATCCCATATTGATACTTGTGATGGAGTCTTCTTCAATTGATCCACCACATTTATTGGTCTCAGAGTCTGAGTTCTTTGAGAATAAGGATATCTTGTTTTTTCTTGAATTTGTGTAGGAATCACTTGATTCTGCACCAGCTAAAGCACTTCTTGTCTGATAGCTATGTTTCTTTGTCCTTGAAATGGAGGATTCTCCATGACTCGACTATTTAAAACCTCAAGCTGTTCCACCATCCTTCTCTTTGATCTAGTGTAATAATCAGATTGCACCACTAGTTTCTTGGAGGTAGATGTTTCATTCAAGAAAAATGATTCTTCATCTTCAACCCATGAGAACAAAGCATGTTCTGAAGCTATTTCTTCCTCTTTTTGCAAGGACATCCCTTGGATCTAAGCCATTAGGATTGAATTTTGCATCCCAGAAGACTGATAGGCTTGATTATCACTGGAACTTGCAAACTGACCATCCATTCTTCTTTGCTCTACCACCTTTTGTTGTAGATTACCCATAGGACAATCTCTAGGTGTATGAGCATTATTGCAAGGGAAACACCAGGCATTAGTGTTATCCACATAGTTATTTTGCCCTGGAATAATTTCCCTATTTGAATTGGGAGGAATAGTCTATGAGGGTGTAGGGACTGCAACTAATTGATTTGCTGGCTGAGGGTTACTTTGTCTTGGAGGACCTGGTATTGGTTTGGCTAAGATGAAAATATATTTCCTTGATAGCCTTGATATGGAGGCATAGGGAAAGTATTCTGTTGTCTTTTTATATTAATCAGCTCATTAGAAAATGTCCTTAGGATATTCTTGATATCATCCAGCTCAGATGACTGAGTGGGGACAATTTCTTTAGCAGGTGGTTGAAGATATGTGTACATAGTCATAGGTGGGGCTATAGATTTAGGGGCTTCTTAAGGTAATGGCAAGGAAATTTTTGGGAACATGGGCATGGGAGGCCTTGGGGGTAACTTTCTAGAATCTATTAAATTATTCTTAGCTCTGACCACATAGTCATAAGCCTCAGGCAAAGTGTGTCCTCCAAGTGACTGAATCATAACAGATATATCTGAATTCAAAGCCTTAAGATAAAATACTATAGCCATACCTGGTAATGGTCTAGCTATAGCAGGGATTCTTTCCCAAGTCTTTTGAAATTTGGAATTAAAGTCAATCATGGCTTCTTGTGGTGCCCTTTGAATAGTAATTAATTGTTGTAATAAAGAAGACTTATAACCCTTCTCTTCGAATCTTTCAAAGAAAAGATCTCTGAGATGATCCCATGTAGAAATGGTATTTGGGGTCAAAGACCGATACCATTCTAGAGCCTTCCATTTAAAAGAAGCTGCTAATAATCTTATGGCCACATTTTGCTGTGTGACAACATGTATAACACAGACATCTGATACATCTTGTAGATGTTTTTCAGGTGTTTTAAAGTCTTTCCCACTGAATTTGGGTAGAGCTTTTAGGGCATTCATTGGGATAGGGTCCCAAATGGCTGGTGGTATTGGGAGAATCTATAGACTACCAGTGTTCCAACTTGCATAATTTTTTGGGGGTATAGGGGCTCCCATATTTGCTCTTGGTATTGTTATAAACTGGTTGACTCTTCTTTTTGGACTAGTTACCAAAGGTGGTAAAAGAATACCTAGATTTATAGTAGATTGTGATCTGGTTATTGATCCATAGCTATGACTCCTTGTAGCTCTTTGGTTCATACGATCTTGAAAGAAACTTCGAGATTGGTCCCACTGGGCATGCCAAAAATTGTTTATGATTTAAAATTGCACTTGTTCTAACACCAACAATGGGAAGTTTCAAGATGTGGGACTTGCGACTTGAAACAACCTCCATATTTTTAAGAAGCTGGTCTCTTATTTATATTAAGTGTATACTGGGAAAAGGGATAGGAATTTTAACAAAAACACAAATGCAAGAAAGAAAATCTAACTATGGCAATGCGCCTAAATGTAATTCAACCTTAATCCTAAGCATAGTGAGACTATATGTAAGATTCATTTACATTTAAGAGCAAACAAGTGCATGATCAATGTAAAAGATGTAAACAATAGAAACAAAGGCTCACAGTATAGACTACTTTTGCAGTGATACAAAAATGTCAATAAAGGCACAGGGTTCAATCTTATTATTTAAATTTTCCAGTCACATAAGAGGCACAAAGACATTCACAGTTATATAAACTTTCCAATTTAAGAAAATGGAATAAAGGCAAATGACATTCCTAATCACAGCTCTAGAAAGTCTAAAACTCTTGACAACACAACATAGACTACTTTTTGCAATGACACAAAAAATATCAACAAAGGCACAAGATTCAATCTTCTCATTAATTCTTGAGTCACATAAGAGGCACAAAAACATGCATAGTTACATAAACCTTCCAACTTAAGAAGATAAAACAAAGGCAAATGATATTCCTAGTCACAACTCTAGAAAGTCTAAACTCTTGACAATAATTCTCTCTGGTATCTGATCCTTTTTCTCTGGTATCTATGCACCCTTATTTATAGCCTTGGATTCACTCTGGATTGTCTGCTTATTCCCAATCTAACGGACCCTACTAAAATCTAATAGAACTAGAAGTGTCTAACAAAAGATATTTTATAGATTCTAAAATGCTTTGTCTTCTAGCAGTTCATTGGCTGAAACCGATCACAGGACACTCCCTTCTCTTAAACGCTAGATGACACTTAGCCAATTCTTTGAAAACCTTCCTATTACTTAGGAGACACTAAAAAATAACACTTGGCATGTTCCGCAACACCTATCAAAGACTACTTTTTGCAATGACATAGAAAATATCAACAAAGGCACAGGATTCAATCTTCTCATTAATTCTCTAGTCACATAAGAGGCACCAAAACACTCACAGTTACATAAACCTTCCAACTTAAGAAGATAAAACAAAGGTAAATGATATTCCTAGTCATAGCTCTAGAAAGTCTAAACTCTTGACAATAATTCTCTCAGAAAATTCTCTCAGGTATTTGATCCTTTTTCTCTGGTATCTCTACACCCTTATTTATAGCCTTGGATTCACTCCAGATTGTCTGTTTGTTCCCAATCTAATGGCCCCTACTAAAATCTAACAGAACTAGAAGTGTCTAACAAAAGATATTTTATAGATTCTGAAATGCTTTGTCTTCTAGCAGTTCATTGGCTGAAATCGATCGCAAGACGCTCCCTTCTCTTAAATGCTAGATGACACTTAGCCAATTCTTTGAAAACCTTCTTATTACTTAGGAGACACCAGAAAATGACATTTGACATGTTACGTAACACCTATCAAAGACACATGACACTTTTTGCTTAACTTATACTCTTTTGTGTCTTTGCTCAGGAGTGTTCTGCCTTTGACACTTATCACAATTTGCTTCTTTGAACTTTAACGACTTAACAGAAAATAAGACCCATAACACTTCTTGCCCAAGAAAATTTTAAAAGGCATAGGGACAGGTGGTGATCTCTGCTACTTCATCAAAAGACATGTGGTAATCTCCACTTTACTTATCTAGGGTTACATGGTGGTCTCTGCTTCTTTTAGCTATCTTTTAGAAACCTGCAGAAGATGACACGTGGTGGTTTCCACTCTACTCTGTTTATATCATAGAAACAATCAGGTCTCATTTCATATTTACACAAATAATGACACCTGGTGGCTTCTACTTGCTTCAAAAATAAAACTTGAGACCCACCACAGTCTTTATTATATCAGTGAAGCAAAAATGAAAATAATTCAAATCTCGACACATGGTAGCTTTTGCTCTCTTCTACTGGGATACGTGGCATCTTTCATCACTTTTAGAAAAAAAGATTGAGACCTTCCATGATTTCCACTTGGCACTTTTTTCTTGATCCTAATACTTAGCTTGTTAAAACCTTTCACTAAAAAGAGATGAAATGTGGGTGCCGATATGAATCGTGGATGCCGACACTTGGCACATTCTACTGAGTCGCTATGATATACGTGGCACGTCCTAACCAACTCATAGAAAATATGAAAGGTGCCTTGGATGATGACATTTGGCCACTTTCACTTGATTTCAACACTTAGACAGAATGAATCAAAAAGGAAAATCAACGCTTGCACTCTATTTCAAAAGTTTTCCATCTCAGACCAAAGTATGCGGGAATAAAATTTTGCAGCACGCAATTGAAAAATAAGATGAAACGTAGAGTAATTTTTTACTCTACACTAACACTTACTATAAAAAGGGATAGAAAACTATTATGATGGGGGTGATTCACAAAATATACTTAACCATTACTAACCAGCTACAAATACACTTCAAACATGAGACTAACCTAAACATGACACTACTCCAAATCTACCTCTCTACATCAATGTTTCTCATGAAGGTTGTGAAGAATGCTTTAGATAGAAGGACTAGTCAACATGTCATGAAATGACACTACTGAGAAGACAGCTCACTCAAACTTTCACACTCCTCTTAGACACTTCAAAATACCTTCAAATAAGTTTCAATTTGAACATGCATGCCGGAAAAGGACAAACATGCCAAGGAAGCAAAGCTAATCACTTGAAAAGATCAACTAATCACACAAACATATTGAAACTAGTCAAAGGAGGAGGTACAAGTAGACTTTTCTCATTGATCACAGGCTTGAAAATTAGTAGGGATTTAACATACCCATGTGGAGGATACAAAATTAGCCTATCAAGGCTCAATATATAGAGAAAGTGAGAGAGAAAGAGAGAAGGGCATAAAATAAAGAGAATACCAAGTATCTCCCAAGAGAGTTACAAATAATGAGTTATAAGTAGCTCCATCAAGTTTTAAAGGACAACTATTATCTCTTGAATATGCTCTTCTCCTCCAAGTGGCATGGAAGTTTTCAACTTTCCCTGATACCTTGCCTTGCTCTCCAAAGCTACCCTTTGCCTTGGCGTATGAATGGACAAGTGGCACACTTTAGTTATCAAATATTATTGAGTTAAATATTCCCCTATTTTTTTACACCTTACACCTACTTATGAGCTATCCAATTTGAAATCTCAGTGGAAATTATCATCTATTTCCTTAGGTGTTTTAAAACCCCTTCATCTTACTAGGCCAATCTTGCTTACAAGAGTCAAAACTTAAGTTTGTCTTCTCTAATGCATTTTGATTTATTATTTTTTGGAAATTATATGTTTAATTATCAAATAGTAAATGGGTTTGAGTAGATAAAATCAATAAATAATATGAAATAATTAAGCCACTAATTTATTTAAAAAATTTGTATCTTTGCCTTTTCTAAAAATAGTAATGAGTTAGAGAAAATATGACTTAGCTTATTTTGGGTTGTTATGGCTAAGACAGTCTAATATTGTAGGAATAGGATTGGGACACTATCACAAACTGATATCTAGAGTTCATTTCTTGAATCGACATGACCACCAAAAATAAGACACCTTACTGTTTGGCACTATAGTCTTGGGTTTGCTGCTATTGTCCAAACTACTCACAAAGATATGATTTTTATAGATTTTATTCATAGCATTTGTGTGAGCATGTGTACCAAATTTTAGATCCTCATTGTCAATGGAACTCCTTGTAAAGCTAATTCTTCATGTACTTATGTCTTTTATGCAATGAAATGGAACTTTGGTAAATAAATAAAGGGGTTAGAGTGTAAAGGATATGCTAGATGCACTTCACACCCCATGTGTGGGCATGTTGCCTATATACCAATACTCTGAGGAGGGATCAAGCTATATGTAGTTATCCCATTAAAGTGTTTGGTGCAATAGTGTGATGAAAATACAAGTAAATGCAAAACTTGGTTTACTTAGAAGACTAGGGACTGGTGTAAAGGTTTTAATAAGCTTGAAATACTATTGGATGGTTGTATGTAGAGAATAAGGAAGAGTGCTTGAGTAGTCTTGCTTCTCTCTTATAAATGAGTGCCAACCCTTCTAAATGGACTTTGAATCACCTTTTATACGGGATTTAATGATTATGGGTTAAATGAATTCATGTTAGGATAACATGAATTAGGATAAGGATTTGGGAAAATATGATTGTTAGGACCAAAAGTACACTTGGAAAATAGTGCTAAAAACTAGACACTCTAGGTTTTAGTGCTCATATCCAACTTGGGTGATATTGTCCAAAGGGAATGAGACCTAGGGAATGAATATAGGCCTAAAAGAGCTTCCTAGATCTGTAAGGGTTAAGTTTGGAAGGTTGTAGATAACTAAGAAATTGTGAAAACATGCCTAAGAGGGTCAAGAGAGCAAGCAAAATGGACCTATGGATTGGGTGTCATTATCCATACTCAAGTTTCCAAACTTCAAATTTTATATGACTACATTTTACCCCCATTTATTTTAATGATGAAATAAGTCTAAATAATAGGATAAAGGAAAAATAGAAAGCATATCTAAACTTACCTATAAAGGTGAAGCTCACGAAGCTGTGTGATGTTGGATGTTGGATGTGTGTAGGGAGAGCATGATGTGAAGTGTGAATATGTTGTGATGCTAGATTGTGCTAAGTGTGTGCTATCTCAAAATTAATATAAAAAAGAGATCTAAGTGCTCAATTACCTAAAAGTGGCTCAAGAATGCAAAGGCAGGCCCTTTGGCTCCATCATCACCTATTAGGTGAAGCTAATAAATCATGTGTGTATCAATCGATGTTTGGACTATATGTCTAATCCCTCTAAATAGGTGGCTCAAGAGTAAAAAGGTTAGCCCTTAAGCTTTATAATTTATAACTAAGTGAAGATAATGAATCATGTGTGTATTAATAGATATTTAGACTGTGTGTCCAATCCCTCTAAATATGTGGCTCAAGTATACAAAGGTTGGCCCTTTGGATCCATCATTGCCCCGTGAAGTGAATATATGAAGTGATACATGTATGGAATAGATGTCATATGAGATGGATCATAAATCCCATGAATATACTATAATCTAACAATTTTGGTGTGGATAACCAAATGTATATTGGAAACTTGGCCACTCTTGGCCATTTCAAAAGATGGAGACTAGGCTTGTATGAATTCCACTTTAAAACTGGTGCAATAGGCTGATATGGAAGCCAACTCAAGAACTTGAGTAATTAGGAAGTTAAACTTGTATGAAAGCCAAAGTTGAAAAAGGATGCCAACCACCTGTAGATGGAGTAAGGCACAAAACTATTGAGAATGCATAGGAAAAATAAACAAAACTTAGAAAGAGAGGAGGACCAATGTGATATGCACATTACCCCCAATAACTGGTGTCTAGAACATGGATTTTGATTTGGAAGTTATATCAACTACCTAATATAAATTTGGAAGTGAGAGCCAATCATGCCATGCATGATGCCCCCTATATATGGATTTTCTAAGCAAAAATTGTAATGAAACATGTTGAATCTAGGATATGCTATGCTGACAAACCTATGACTAAACTCACCTTTTTGTCTATTTCTAGAAAAAACTATTTTTTTTGCTATCTAGATAAGAGCACCAAAAATAGGACACCCTACTATCTAGTGCTGTAGTCTAACTTTGGCACTGTTATCCAAGGCCAAATATGATGACTATTGTGGATTATCTACTATTTGCCTGGTCTGTTCTACCTAGTCTGATGTCTAAATTCTATTTTAAGTGTTTTTAATTTTTTTTTCGACCACTAGGAGCTCTAATATCTATGAAAAAACCCTTGTTTATTTCCCCCTGTTCTGAGGGTAGGAATAAGTATCTTATAATGAATGCCCTTAGAAGAATCCCTAAAAGTGTGTTAAGATAGAAATATACATGATATAACAATGATAATCAACAAGATATCTCAATATATAACAATATTTATATTGAGAGATTGTTAGATCAATAGGGGTATTCCTAGAGAGATATAATAATGTAAAAGCATGTGCAATGTACTAAACTAGAATTGAAAGGGTTAGTTGTTATCAAGGAGGGATGGGACATGATGTCCTTCATGAAATCCAAGAAATCAAGGAAATGCATGATATGGATCATGGCATTTGAAAATATGACAAACAATAAAGCAACAAGCATACAAAGCAAGATGAAAGAAGCATAAAAAGGTGGCCAAGGGGCCAAGCAAACAAAGGACATGGGCATATGTCACTCATCCTAGAAAGCAAACATACAAGGCATGTTCAAATGTTGCATACACATACCACATAACAAGCAAGATTGGTATGAGGGCCATAGGCACATAGAAGAGTACAAGCAAAGGACATTGGAAAATGTCCAAAGGCATACACATATGAATAAAATCAAAGGACATTGGAAAATGTCCTAAGGCAAACATAGGTGATAAGTAGGAACTAGAAATCCAATCCAATAAGCTACGCTAAGCAAGAAGATAAAGCAAGTAATAACTGGAAAGACAGAATCACATCTAACTAATCAAATTAAGAGTGAAAGTATTTAAGACATGTTTAGTACAAGGCTAGGTATATGTTAAAGAGATACATAAGTGCTAGATACTAGTGAAATGCTGATATAGTAATATGTGTAATCTAGTAAGTAATGTACATCAACATGATAACTTAGAGTGTGTAGTGTAGGAATGACATAACCTGGATGGTGTAGTCATGTAAAATATTCCCCCAGTGGGCATGTATATAGATTTGTGTTCTCAACTGTAGAAGTAGGATACCCCTCAATGGGTAGAGTAAAGCAGTCAAGGATCTGGATGTCACTGCACACACTCAAAAAAGATCAAGTGAAGCATGGTAATGTAGATAAATCGATAAACAATAACATGAAATAATAAATGTAAGTCCTAACATAGTAGGAGCAATGTAAAGCATAGATGATGCATACAATCAAAATGTTTCTATGTTTTTGAATATATTTAAATGTTTTTGGATTTTTTGAAATGTTATATTATTTTTGTATTATTAAATAAGCTATTTACAAGAAATATTGAGAAGAAATGATACTAACTAATGAGTCTCAGATGAGACTCCCTAGTATGGTATCCTGTATTGAACAAAGGTAATGTGCATGACCATGAAGCATGATGGAAACACTGAGACTATGGTTTTGAAAGATGTGTGCATTGTAAATGTTCTAAAATATTTGAAGTATAAATTGACTATGGGGTCCCTCTATAACTCTAAGAAGTGGATGCAACTATAGGGCTCTTAGGGACCCATCTGGGAATAAGAGAATCTCTCTGAACATGTGATTTATGTGTAGACACATGAGATCTCAATGACACTGCTTTGGGTATGAATACTATAGCTGGAAGATATCTAAAATTCCAATGTAGTGGACCTGTATGAACCCTCTGTACTAGCGATGGATGCCTCACTATGTCTAAATATATAGTAGAGGAAGAACTATAACTGGTGGGGAAACTGAAACTGGTGGAGAAGCTACAACTAGTGACTGCGTAAAAGATGGCTCTAAAGTGGGGAGTGGTAACTCATATAGAACTCCACCAACTATAATAACCTAATTAGTGTGAATGAATTTCATGCATCTATGAACTGTAATGGGATTGATCAAATTTTTTGAATCCATGGGCAACCAAGTAACATATCAAATAATCTTGCACTAGGAAGTATGGTGAAATGTGTGGTCACATGGGTTGGCCCAGTCTATAGAGGAAGTACAATCTCACCTAATGAAATTTGTATGTGCCCACTGAGTCTACTAATAACTATATCTATCAGAGTGATATCTTACTCTAAATAGCCTAAATGCTGTAATAATGTATGGTGCACATGTTGACATTGGAACCATTATCAATGAGAACACTATAAATGGGCTAATTATGCATATGTGATTTGATAAAGAGTGCATTCTAATTTGAATTATAATCAACAATTTCTTGATCTAATAAATATATCCAAGGTCTAGTTGAAACCCTAGACTCACACACACCTATCATACCACTCAAAGGATGTGATTCAACTGAAGGTGCCTAGTATTTAATTGGTGGAGGATATGCAAAGTATGTGTGGTGAACACCTAATGTATCCCCTTTGTCTTGCTTAGAATGTTGTGAAAATAGATATAAGAATATTTTCAAAGCTTTATCCTATGTTGGCTTAGCCTATGGAGGCTCAACTAAAGTGCTAAGATCAAGTAGGTTGTCATCTATCAAGTTCTTTATCTTATGTCTCAAACTGATGAATCTATTTGTAGTGTGCCTTGGTGCCTTATGAAAATCACAAAATGCCTACTAATCATATCACCGTGGAAGAGGCTTTGCTGAGTCAACTTCTTAAATAAGAGGGAGAGTGATGATGTTACATTCTAATAACTACTATAAAAATTTGGCTGGAGAAACTGGTAGATTGGTAAATGCACACTAAGGAGGTGTTGATAAAACCACACACTGAGGGGGATCTAAAGTTGCATTTACTATTGGTTAATTCTGATTCTTGTTATCATTGGCTTTGACCTTGTATGGGACTTTCCTCTTACTCTTGTTTGTTGTGTTTGGGATGCTTGTATACTTGAGTTTTCCCATTGAAATGAGTTTTACTTCTCTTTCCTTTAGTGTATGACACAATTTAGTGAAGGAAGAGAATATTTTAAACATAATAGATTCATGTAATGATGGTAGAAAGATCTGCTTGAAGAGATCTTATGACTCCTGATCTACCATGGGGCTAGTCATCTTAACCAAGATGGTCTTATATTGAAGCATATAGTCTATGAGATGCTCATTTTATTTCTATTTCTGTTGTGCAATTTGTACATAAGATACCTTATCACCAATGTTAATACTAAAATGTGCTAGGAATATGTCAGCTAAAGGATTGAATGTATTGACCAACTGATTCGATAGACTATAGAACCATTGTAAAACATAATCCTATAGGCTCCATGGGAATAACTTGGTAAGTAACCAGTCATTTGGTACATAATCAAAGCATGCTATGTGAAAATCTATCAAATGTGTCTCTATATCACCCTTGCCATCATAAAGAGTAAGCTTAGGTTGAGAAAAACCTTGTGGTAAGGGTGTAGAAGCAATGTGACATGCCAATGGTGTATGTAGAAGAGCAAAAGAATCCAAAGCCTGCATAGGTCTAGTGGCACCTTGTTCAAGATGTATCACCTTGGATTGAAGAGATCTTATCTCTTACACAAGGGATACCACATTAGGAGATAGGAATTTACTAGCTATAAATGGTGAGATAGAGGTAGGTTAGGTTGCTATAGGGGGTTGTTGAGACATAATTTCCCTCGTAGTGTCATTTTCAACTAGTTGCTCTATAGGAATGGAAAACTCAACTTGTTTAGCCTTTTTGATTTCCATGAGAGATTGTAATATAAGAGTATGATCTTGAGGCTATTCCTTAAGTCTTTCTCTAAAACTTTAGAGGATCAAATCTTTGTTGAGTATAATTTTATTATCAACAATGGGTGGAAGTTGATTAGTAGTCTAATGTGGTGGATCATGAGCATCGGTGTGTACTTCATCATTGATATTTTCATAATGTTTATTGTTTGAATCATTTTGATTAAAATTGGTGTAGTTTGGATGTGTAGAATCTATAGTTGGAGTCTAAAATGGTTATTTATCCATAATATATGGTCGAGTTAAAGGAATATAGGTGAATTTAGGTGGATTGCCATTAAGTCTTGCACTTCATCTTGAAGGAAGAGATGCAAGGAACTTAGGTGGTATATGGAAAATAACTTGGATAATAGTAGAAAACATTAAACTGATATAATCTAAACAAGGCATTGGAATATGCATAAAAAAGATACGAAGCTCCTAAACATGTAAGGTGATACCTCAAGGAGCAAAATAAGAACTATTACATACAACTAAGGATTTTTAAAAAATATTTTTACAAAATACTATGAATTTTTGAAATTGAAATTGAATTTTTGAGCTAAGTATGGAAAATAAAATTCAAAAATTTATGGAAAAGTGCTTGATTTAATGGAACCTAGTAGATGCAACTAGGGTTTTGAGATTTTTTTTTGAAAATTATTATTAATTTTTGAAATGTGAAGTGATATTTTGATTTTAATATGCAACTAAAAATTCAAAAAATGATTGGAAAATTAATAGGAGGTAGTTGATATAACTAGGGTTTGAAATAAACAAAATTTTAAAATTTGAGAGGAATTTCTGATTTTAATTTTCAAGAAAAAAATTTAGAAATTAATTTGGAAAATTAGGTAGGAATTTACCCTAGGTTTTTTATGTAAAATTTGATGTAAGTTAGGTTCACCGAATGATTTATTATTTTTTGGAAATTAGATGTTTAATTCCTAAATAATAAATGATTATGAGTAGATAAAATCAATAAATAATATGCAATAATTAAGCCATTGATTTATTTAAACAAGTTGTATTTTTGCCTTTTCTAAAAATAGTAATGAGTTAAAGAAAATATGTCTTAGATTATTTTGGGCTGTTATAGCTAAGATAGAGTTTGATAATAGAGGAATATGACTAGGACACTATCACAAAATGAGATCTAGAGTTTGATTCTTGATTGGACAGGATCATCAAAAATAGGACACCTTTTTATTTGATGTTATAGTCCTAGTCTTACTGCTATTATCCAAATTTATCATAGAGATATGATTTTTTGGGTTTTGTTTACATCATCTATGTGAGCTTATGTACCAAATTTTAGATCCTCATTGTCAATGGAACTCTTTGTAGAGCCAATTATTCATGTGATTATGTCTTTTATGCAATGAAATAAAACTTTGGAAAATAGGGAAATGGGTTAGTGTGTAAAGGATAAATTAGATACACTTCACACCCCATGTGTGGGCATGCTACCTATATACCAATACTCTGAGGAGGGATCAAGCTATATATAGTTCTCCTATTGAAGTGTTTGGTGTAATAGTGTGATGAAAATGCAATTAAATGTGAAACTAGTTGTACTTAAAATGACTAGGGATTGGTGTAAATGTTTGAATAAGCTTTAAATACTATTGGATGGTTGTATGTAGAGAATAGGGAAGAGTTATTGAGTATTCTTGCTTCTCTCTTGTAAATGAGTGACAACCCTTCTAAATGGACTTTGAACGACCCTTTATAGGGGATTCAATGATCATGGGTTAAATTAATTCACATTAGGCTAACATGAATTAGGATAAGGATTCAAGAAAATATGACCATTAGGACCAAAAGTACACTTGGACAACAATGCTAAAAATTAGACACCCTAGGTTTCAAAACTCATGCCCAACTTGGGCACTATTGTCTAGAGGGAATAAGACCTAAGGAGATGGATCTAGGCCTAAAAGAGTTACCTGGATCTATAAGGGTTAAGTTTGGAAGGTTGTAGATAATTAGGAAACTATGAAAACATGCCTAAGAGGGTCAAGAGAGCAAGAAAAATATACCTATGGATTGGGTGTCATTAGTCATACTCAAGTTACCAAACTTTGAAATTTATATGACTACACATTCTATCTCCATGAAATAAATCTAAATATCATATCAAACTAGAAACAACTCATTTTGACTCATCAAAATCTCCTCAAGACTATATTTTGCATCAAAAGCTCTCATTTGGCCTCATTCCTTGTAACCCTAAAAATGTGTAAACCTCCTTGTGCAGAAAAATGTATGAATGTTATTGAGAATTTAATAACATATTTGAGGACCCAATATGGATTTACAACTCCATGACAAATTTTAGGAACTAAATGTAAGTGGAAGTGTCCTTTTTATTCCATTTTCTCTCCTTAATTAAGTCTCAATTAGGCCTCCTTGCCTAGAAACTAAATTTTGAAAAAAAACAACTCCTAAACATGTGAAACTTGTAGGAAGTATATGATTCATTTTACCCATGCCAAGGCCAACTTCCATGCTAATTTTTAGCTCTTGATACCCTATATGAATAGGTCAACCATGAAATGGTCAAAAACCCTAATCTAGGCACTTATGTAAGCATGAAAGACAGTTAGAGTGTTTGGAAAGAAATCTATAGGATATAATGATTTTAAATAGTTTTTTGAGGTTTGAAACATCATCTTACAACTCATCATGTTGAATAAAGGCCTCTTGAAGTGTTTTCTAGGCCTTCATATAGGCCTCTTGACTTACAAACTAGTGTATTTCTCTTTTAGAGATTGTATATCATCTTAAGGGACTTGGAAAATTTGTATAGATGATTATATGACCTCTTCCAATTCTTGATAGATATATAAACTTGACTTGGGAGCCATATTATACCCTATACCTTCACAAATTCACTTATAACTATGCATTTATACCTATTTTATATGGTAATGTACTTCCACATGCCAACCAATACCTTGAAATGGTGTTAAGAGGACCTATTAGGGCTATGAAAATGTTTCAATGGCCATTAATGAGCATTAGAGGTCATAAGAATGCATATCTCTCTCATTGGGTTACTTCAAGGGTTTAGATTAGTTTTGATTCTTAGCGATTGTTCATAAACCCTAGGGTCTCTAAACCTAAACCAATGCCATAAATGTCAATTACACTAGCCCCCTCAAATATCCCTAGGATATTATGTTCCCATGCATTCTATCCATACAATTCTAAGTGTAAGAATTTGGTCTTTAGGTTGAAACTAGGAAATTAGAGAGGGGTCTAGTTCTTAGGCATTATTTATGAAGGTTAAAAGACTAAAATAACAACCAATGCCAATAATTTGTAGTATAAGGACCTCTCCATCATATATGAAAACCATTTGGATGCATGTAACAGGTTAAGGCATCAACAAGCAATACAAATTATACTTTGAAATGCAGTCATGCATTAGAGGAACTCAAGGAGGTATTATAGGCCTAATTGGCACTTTCCTTATCCTTTTCTGCCATTGAATTCCCATTTATGATTTTTTCCATCATATTACACCTTTCAATTCCTCCAACTCTCATTTTAACACCCATTAAGACATATTTTCTATGACTATCCATGCAGGTTTGTGTATGGTCTTAGGCTTGTTTGGCCTAAACATGGATTATCAACATTAGACTTGATTTTTATGGATATGAGCATTACATGGAGTCATAATATCACTATGAAACCATTTCCAAATGATTTTCCTTCCCTAACATCATTTTTACCTATAAAACAAACAACATTCTTCATGACTAGGCATGACAGGCCTATAAGTTCCATTGACTGTATATGCAGGGGTTTAAGAGTATCTTAGTTATCTGATTCTATAAATTTACTTTTGAGTTTATATAACCTAAAATGGTTTCATCTACCTGGTCATTGACATGAGCTAAACCATAATGCTCTTCATGTACACCCTGCCTACTTTCCAAACTTACAACCAACATGCATTGCCTAGTAGACCTGTAGGTGGAGATGAACTGTGTGTGAGTATGCAGGGTTACAATGAGTCCCACCTAGTCATATTATCTCTTACATTTCTCTTAAGGTCTCATTTTCCTAAAAATGACTTTTATATTCAAGCTTTATCTGAGCTTCACCTCATTGTTCTCCATTCCATCTTCTCTCCAGTTTAGGACCAACTAAGCTACCTAGGCAAATCTGTAGGTATGCATTTGGGGTTTACCCTCTCTTCATGATATTTTAAAGTTTATTAATCCTTAAAAATTATTGTAAGTTCACCTTCATATGTTTTCTCTATTATATAGACTTTTCAAACTTCAATCAAGTGAGCATCTCTCTTAACAAGACTAAATAGTCCTCAAATTGCTTGTATTTGGCCATTCTACCTATAGGTGTCTTAACTGAAATTTAGGATAGAAATTATTTTACAATGTATTACCTCATTTGGTATTATTGAAGTCATTGAAGTGTCCTTATAATTATTTTTATATCCCTTATCTCTATATTTTCTCATAAGAGGCAAACTTCTTCATTGGTCTACACAAAGGTTTGCGTGTGTCTAAT
Organism: Torreya grandis; assembly: GCA_037957365.1. Classification (NCBI taxonomy): domain Eukaryota; kingdom Viridiplantae; phylum Streptophyta; class Pinopsida; order Cupressales; family Taxaceae; genus Torreya; species Torreya grandis. Next base: position 253,361 of record JARHVA010000907.1, on the reverse strand, counting down.
TTTATGCATAGTAAGCTTAAACAAACTTGTATACCTTTGAGACATGTAATAATTTACCTTGAATATCATATAAGGATTATGTTTCAATTTTAAATGGTATTTAGGTGTTATCTTCACTCTTTATACTCCATGACTTTAAATGTCATTCACTCTCTCATCACTGTAGGTGACAGTTAGAGTCTTTTGCATGATGAGCTCTTAGAAAGAGTGTTTTGAGTAGGTCACAATTATTTTAGGATTATAATGTAATATATATCTCATTGATGTGTATTATGACATGTAGGACTTATTTTAAATTTTAATATTGATCCCATTTCTCATGAAAATGAGACCTACAAGTTTGTAGACTTCTAGCTCTGGATTTTCTTAGTTTAAGTCCTCCGTGAGGATTATTTTGTTGATAAGTGTTGTCATTGATGTCAAGGTTGATGTAATTTATGTCAAAGTTAATTTAATTTTATGTCAAGGTGCATCTGGTGAAGATGCATGGTGAGTGGTCTTTGAGGTATGAGCTTGTGAGATTAATGTAATAAGGTAAGTTTGTTGAGGTTTGTCTTATCTATTGGTTGATATCAAGGATGATGTCAAAGGCATAGGTAATGGGATATGTTTGAATATATAATCCACATGACAAGATGATTTTTAAGGAAAGAGACAATTTTAAGGTAGCTAATGTCTAATGGTTGCATGAAGGCACAGGTTAAGGTGTCAGCCAGTTGGCAGTGTGTGTTGTGACAAGCTTATGAGAATTATTTTGATTATAACCACCAATATAGTTACCTAAAATATTAGGAATGTGACATTGACTAGATTGGAATTGGAAGGAAAAATTGGCCAGAATTGGTACTTGAATATTTCAATTTCAACTCATTGGCATTTTGACTCAGAATGATCTGATCAAAGTTAGCTAGCCCATAAATTACATTGCCCCATTTAGAGATACCCTAGCCAAAATTGGCATTTGAATATATTAGGTTCAAATATTTTAATGTGTTTTAGGCCAAATTTTGCATTTTAGGTATAAATTGGCCAAAATCCTGACTGGAAGTCATTGGTGGCTAGATTTAGGTGTCTATAGTTTGCCCCTATTTGGTAAAATGTTGCAACCGTAGGCAAAGCAATGTCTTCTCAAATAATGAGAGATGGCCTGCATGCCAAAAAGAATATAATGGTTGAAGAACAAATATCCAAATGTTTTTGGGAAGCCTATGATGATGCCCCCTCGAGGGAGTGGCCATCACATTTGTTGATGGATGGTTCCTCAAAAAGAAATAAGAAGAAAGGTGAAATCAACTTGTGGTTGAGATTAATCCAAATAAGAAAATGCTTGCATGCATTGATGTAAAAAGAATACTTATTTTCCCAAAGGTGGTTTTAATCAATAATAAAAGTCAAAATAATAATTTTCCCATAGGTGGTTATAATCATTAAGAGGACCTAGATTGGTTAAAGATGATTGTGCCCCAGTTAGGGCTAATTAGCAAACATAACTCAAGGATATAACCTGGAATACAGATTAAATATGAGTGGGTAAATAGTGATGAAAGAGATGGATAAAGGAATAATATTGATCATTAGAAATGATTTAGTTGTACCTGCCAATGAAGAGATGCTCATCCTTATTAGTAATGATACAACTAGAATGGCCAATGGGTTAATTTGATCAAGGGTGGGATGGAAGGTTTTGCCAAGGTGCGAAGGAGAAACTTTTAGAGCTCAATTGATTATAGACATTCCTAAATCTAATTTTTTCTATAACATGTGATGGTAGGTTTCATGATAGAACACCATAAAGACTATCCTAAAATATGCATAAGGATTGACTCCCAATCCAATAAACACTCAAAAATAATACACCAATGATAAAAACCATGATGATAATATTAAAATATGAATATGGATAGAATAATGTGCTCTAATAATCACCCATGAATGCATATAGATTGAGGTGAGGAAACAGTGCTAAAAGCAAACAAATAGGCAAGTGAATAAACAAACAAACAAGAAAAACAAATAAACAAACAAACAACTTGAAATAAGTAAACAAACAAACAAAAAGATTAAAAATAAAAGTAAAAGAAAGCATCCTAATAATGACCATGCCCCATTATGGTAGATCGAGGATAACTGACTAGGCTTAGATAGAACAAATATGTTTGGATTTTTAAAATGTTATGAACGTTTTTGTCATTTTGAGGTATCTTAACTCATTAGAGAATGATAAGATACCTACTCGCAAAATGGTGAGAGTGTTTGGCTTAGGTTGCTCACAAAATGGTGAGAGTGAATGGAAAGGGGGATTGAGGTGACATCAACATGAATTGAGCATGACCCACATAGTCCTAAAATAACCTCAAGTCATAGTAATTCCATCCACACAAAAGGCAAGGAAAAACTAACTAGGTCCCAATAAGCTCTCAAATTTGGCAAATGGCCAGTCAAATGAAAACATTAATGGCAAGGTGATGCAAAAATGCATGATAAACAAGTGTTTCCCCTAGTTTGACCATAGGTGGTTATAACTAGGATACAACAACATAGGTCAATGATACTAATTAACCCATAGGTAGTTATAATCAGGCTCACATAAACAAACTTGATAGGATGAAAGATATCTTGCCAGATCAACTGTCACACTACTTTTATAGACCTTCATTGAAACACGGATTGGATTGATTGTTGAAACTTGATCAAAATACTCTCACAAAAAGTGTAGGAAGAACCAAAGGAACCAATATCAAAATAGGATTTGGTAGGATGACTAAAAATAGGCTTTGGTCTAGATAGGAATGGAATGGTAGGATGGTATAGTTTTGCTAAGGATAATGATGGTTTTTGATAGATTGGATAAAATGGTAAGAGGGTTTCCCCCAAGTGGTGGGGTGAATGGTTGGGATCTACAACAATGGCAAATGGATATGTAACAATGGAAATGATATGGTACATGTTTTTGGCCTAGGTGTGGTTTTTGATTCTATTGTTCTTGCTGATGGGGAAATGCATGTCCTAATCAACAAATGATACAAACAAAATACTTGACCATGTTAATTGTTAGCCCAAACCTTGTCTGAATAGTTACTCCATCAATAACTTCTTGTAGATGTGGTTGTTGAAAATGTTATGATCTTCATTGGTCATTGATTTTGATTCCTTCAAACATCGAGACAAGGTATCTTTGTATCCTCTACAAATGAAAGTGCAACTATGGATGGTAAACAAGGACAAATACTAGATGGTAGGTTTGATTATGAAATGGAATGGTAGATGATAATATAATGTGGAATGGTTGGGAAACAAATGAAGATCAAGAAGTTCAATCAAACATAATGTTACTGATTCTAGATTCAACATAATTTTGGTTGTGGCAAAGCCAAAGACTTGCTCTCTCGATAGGACCACCAAATTTTTCTATTGTTTGATTTTGAGAGTAGATACCATTTGATTAGGCTATAGATTGGAAGTTATTTTGATTTGATCTTTGATTTTGTCTTCATCAAGCAGTGAAGAAATTTTATGCTCAGCTATTGGTACCTCAAAGAGGTTTTCACCAATGAATTTGTCTTGATTGTCTCGTAGCACATCCAAGAAGGTTTCACTAAGGAATGTTGAATTTTGACTTTGATTGTCTTCTAGCACTTCTAAAAAAGTTTCACTAGAAGATGCTGAGTTCTGACTTTGATTATATCCTAGCATCTCTGAAAATGTTTCACTAGGAGAGTATTCTTTTACTACATGAATGTGGTCTTGGCCTCCTTACTCTTCTTCAATTGATATGTCTCCATGGATGTAGTTCAATAAAGTGTGATTCTGTCGATCCTAATCGACACTTATGGGAGATGGAATGTCAATGATATGGATATTTTGGTTGATGGTAGTGGCCTATGGAATGGTAATGGAATGGGGAGAGGCTTCATAATCCTCGTAGAAGATACTAGGATAACTTGTGTCGAAGTTGAAGTACTCATCCTTAAAAAGCATAGAAGGATCATAAATGTATTTAAATTGATCTACAAGGCATGCATAACCAATGTTGTAACATCCATGAACATAATCTTCATTTGAATCTGATTCTAACTCAAGGGATTTTGAATCTAATGTTGAGACTAGTGTTAATTCAAATTTTGATAATAAATTTTATGTCGGTCCAAGAGTAAAACTTAACTCTAACTCTAATTATTCATCTGATGGGTACTCTATTAAAATGATGTCTTGTTGAATATTTGGTTTTGGATAAGTAACGACTTATGATGACATAATGGGCTCAACAAAGACTAGTTTGTTAGAGTGGGAATCCTCTAGGATGGGAAAAATGTCAAGAGATAACTCCTTAGAGATTGGCATGTCAATAGGTGGCTCTTGAAAAATAGGCATATGGTAAAGGTAATGATTTTCCCAAAGGTAGTTATAATTATTAAGAAGTGACTCAGCAAAGACTGGCTTATCAAAGTGAGACTCCTTGACAACTAGTATAGGATCAATAGGTGATTTGTCATAGGTTAATTTATCATAAATAGTTGGTTCAAAAAAAACATCTTGGATTGGTTGGAAATTTGGCCTTGGTTTCTAATGAGTTGGAAGATACCATTTTTGAACACAGCTTAGTCTTTGAATGATTGGATCGATTAAGGTTTGGATGGGATTGGTACTGGATGAGGAATGACTTATGGTTGGATAATGGTAGGAAATTGTGAAGCATGATTGCTCACATGAGCCAAAGGATGAAGTCCTAAAATGGTAACGATAGGGCATTGTGGGGCTTGATTGCTCACACAAGCCAAAGGACTAGGTCCTAAAATGATGAAGGGGCATTGTGGAGCTTGATTACTTGCAAAAACCAAAGGATGAGGTATTGGTATGGGAATGGTGTGACATTATGGTCCTAGAATAGAAATGGTATGATGTAGTGGAGCTTGATTACTCACATAAGCCAAAGCATCCAAGTCTTCCTCATAAACTATATCATCCTAGTCATGAGTTAGCTCATAAGCTAGTTTTTAACTATGTTCCACGTACTAATTATTGTAAAGAGGGTATGGATCCATATCCCAAACAACATTATCTATATTTGGGTCTTTAAATTCCTCCTCACAAGCCTTTTCATACTAATCAAGGTCTCAATTTGGATCATGAGCTGGTTTGTGACTTTGTTCCCATGAATGATTATTATGAGGTGGATAGAAATCTATTTCAGAAACCATATAATCATCGTTGGGGTCTTAAATAAAGCCATAAAAGTCATTTTATGTAGCCATTATATCATAATTTGGATTATATATGACTCCACCATAAGTGTAGCGAGACATATCTGTGTAAATGATGAAAGCTCTAAAACAAAAAGGCATAGAGTTTTACAAACTCTGAAAAACTATGTGTAAAGGATAAATGGTTCAAGCTTAGTCTAACTTGGTCAAAAGGTGGAGTTGTATCTCTAATGTGGTCTAAAAGCGGATCTATATTTCCAAAATGATTTGTGTTAAAACTTGGCATAAAATAGCCTAACATCAAATTTCTAAGGTCAAATGTCATACACACAAAAGGTCAAGTGTCTGAATAAAAGATGACATGTCAAAGGTCTAGGTCAAAGTGTTCCAAACAAGGTCTAAACTAGGAAAGGGAAAAGTTGAGTTACTAGGTCTTTTGTCTAAACATAGAGTCAAAAGCTAGGCTCAAACAAATAGGCATATGCTAAGACTTTTGGCCAACGACATCAAAATCTAGACTTGAAACAAAGGCTATTGTGATTTGATTTAATCTAACAAGTTTGGAAATAACTTTGACATAAAATTGACACACATAATCAAACATAAACATGATCAGTTCACATAAGGCATAAGATAAAAGGCTCTTTGAAGAAAGACTATGTTTTATCAAATAAAGGCACAAACAATGATGAGGATAGGAATTAAACAAACAAACCATCAATAGTTTTCAAATTTGGGTAATCAATTAACAAAAGTTATGTAACCCAAAAGAGAAAGATCTATGTATTATCCCCATGAAATGAGGCTTAAACATAAATCAATCAATGTTTGGATCCAAACTTAACAAGGCTAATTGAAAACTCAACATTGAAAACTAGGATTCACCAAACAAGCTAGATAAGATTGGATAACATGATGGCATAAGACAAAGGTCCAAATGGTAGACATGACATGGTTTGAAACAAATGGTTTTTGGCATAAGGTGAAACAAGTTTTCAAATAAATTGAGTAGCTTAATAGTGTAAGCATGCTCGAATTATGTGATATATGTTATGTTTCAAAATACTAAAATGAAAAAATGGTTTGATATGACTTTGGGCAGCATAAAACTACCTTCCTCAACTGAAATGACACACACACAAATAAGTTTAGCAAAAATTTCAAGGCACAAGTGTGGTGTAAAATGGCTAGCATAATGCCTCTTTGGACAAAAGAGTGACATATAGAAAAATTGGTTTTGACATGGATTTATGAACAAACAAACAATTTTTTATCTCAAAACATACCAAATGAGGAAATGATCCAAAAATACACTAAGTATAATCATCCAAATCCTAGCAAGGGTATAACAATGTGGGGTTGACTAAACTAGCATGCTTTCAAATGTGTTTAGGGGAATCAATTACACAATGACTTTTATGTCAAATAATGCAAAAGATAAGCACACAAATTGTGTGACCACAGCATTAGCTAGTTATAAAAAGGTCTAGTCCTTTTTATAACCACTATATCCTACTATTCACTCAGTGTAGTATGATCTCCAAATGTAGATACATCCTGTGTGCAACTCCAATTAGGAGCCAAATGAAGTCAATGCCAGTAGATGAAATACATAGTCAAAGCTTCCCTAAAGAACTCATAGGAGGTGATGAAGTCCCCCTCACAAGCCAAGTTTACATAAAAATAAAGAAAGCATGAAATAGAAAGACTTTAGGGTCATTTTCAAGGTCACCCAAAATTTGACAAGTTTTTGGGGAGTACTTTAGATAACATTCTTTCTAAGCCTTGAACTAGGATTTTTACGATAGGAATGACACTTTTGATTCCAAGGGTTCCTTAAAGGGGAAAAATGGAAGAGCATACATGCAACACCCCTCTCTTTGCTAAACATAATTAGATCAAAAAACTATTGAAGACAAAAAACTTTTAGAAAGAGGAGTTCATTTTTAAGCCCAAATGGAAAATGAGGTGGTGTTCATTTGACCCCTTGGTCTTAGTTGTAACTTTGAAAAATAATGCTAAAAATACTTACTTAAGAACCTTAAATGTTACTTTAAGCACCAAAAAATGTTCCTAATTCATTTTTAAGGATGAAAAAGGTGATCTAAACATGTTTTTAGCAAATGTCAAGCTTGGTCCTATAACAAAAACATTAGCATGTCCTTTATCCTTGAAGCTATTTTGGGTTTGAAACATTGAACTTTTAAAAAAGAGCTCTCAGGTTTGTGTTTTTAAGAAAAACATAGTGAATGATGTCGGTTTTATAATCGATGATGGTTACACTTACTAACTGATGATAGTTATCTAACCGACAACAGTTATACCAAAAGTGACTGACAATGGCTGTGCCAACTGATGATAGTTTTCCTAACTATTGATGGTTACTGTGTAAACCCATGACAAATAAAAATGTTAGATCCCATCAGGTGTGCCATTATGTGAACAAGGAATTTGAATAAGAAGAGGAGATTGGTATGGTGTTAGTGAATGAAAAAAAATCAAAAACAAACTAAGATAACATATTCATGCCTAGTTACTAGGGTGAGCTTAAATAACAAAAACAAATGACAAACACAACTAAAAAGTCACATTCCTAATATTACAGCTTATGAGCATCATTATTTTGATTATAACCACTGGTATGAGCATCAATTCCTATTTTCATTAAGAATTTGGTTTCATAAGCTTTTCATAAAAGGTATAGTGTAAAAGAGAAAATTGTAGTGGTTATGAGTTTCATTATATTGTTTCCATTATTTTGATAAATGCATATGTAGTAGATCTTTGAGGTCAAGTGCTTAAGTAGCCTAAGCCTAGTATGGCATAGAAAGACCTTGTGAGAAGGTATGAGCATGGTGTCTTGGTGAGATGAGTGCACACATGCATGAGTGGTTGTATGAGGGTGTTTGAGCATTTATGTGAGGTAGTACAACACTCATGAGAGTTTTAGGGTGAGCCTATAGGTGTAGGACCTTTAGTCTAGGTCTACATCTATACCTCTTTTAGACCCTACCTGGCCTAATGAGGTATCATGATCTGTTGTCAAGGAATTTTAAGGGTGTATGGTAGTGTTTAAGCATGAGAAAGGTTGTATGGAATGATATTGATATGTTGAGCATGACAGTGAGGTGTTAAGAGCATGGAAAGAGGCATAGAGGTCAGTTCAAGGCCTAGTAAGGTATGAAGACTATGGTAGAGTGAGAGAAGTGTAACCTAATGGGGTATCATGATCAATTTAAAAGGAAAGTGTGAGTAGGTGAACATTGATAAAGGTCATTCAAGTTTTTTAAGCATGTACATGAAGTTTGAAGCTCTAATTTGAAGAACAAGGCATGGAAAGTTGTATAGAGGTCTCTCGAGTGCTCAAAATAAAGGGTTCTCAACCCGAGAAGGATTTTATTATGCTCGTTAGTGCATCAAAAATTTACATGGGAACCTAAGAATTTCATGGTAGATGGGGAAGGGTCATAGCTCTAAATTTTAGGCATTAGTTTTTGGATTGAGGGGCTATGCTTTATGAACGATCATTAAGAGTGGAAACATGTTTAAACCCTCTTAGAACCTTGATAAAGACCTACGTTGAATATGTTTCTCAAAAGTGATTAGGATGGATTGAGTTAATCAGGTAATATATTGGATATTTTAGTGGACTTCCTAGGTACCTCTGGGTGGTATTGGTTAAAGAGAGGAGAGAGAAAATGTTAAGTTATAGGCTTGTTTTTGAAAAAGTTAATGTAGAAGTCAAAAGTTACATTAGACATAGTAAGAAAATGGATGGAAGAAGAAGGTAGATACTCATGTTTCATATCCATGAATTTTTTTGGATAGGTTCTTGCCTTCAAGTGTGATAAATTGGTCATCCAAGTTAGCTAGTCCCTAATAGGCCAAATAGTGGAAACAATGAAAAACCCAAGCAACAATGAAAAGTTGAATTGTAATGTATTTTCATGATAGAATCTTGAAACAAAGTGAATAGAGATGTTTTTTTAAAATTATATGCATTATTAATTCTTGGTATATTTCTTTGAAGTTAGGTATAGTGGTGAAAATGATGAATTCAAAATGTCTTGTCTGACTCAGTGAAGTTTATGTGTAGTGAGGTTAACAAATTAGTCTGTAAGACCAATTATTGCCACTAGACCATATGATGTTTATATTTTAAGATGGTATATAAATGTCAGAGGATCATTTTAATTAATTTTAATTCCTTGAAATTGGTCATATAGGTGTTGGAGGTTTGAGTCACCATGACTGGTCTTTAAGGTAAACTGGCAGTTCTGAGTAAGCAAGTTGCAGTGATGAGTTTGTGGCTCTATGCCTTGAGTTGAAGCGTATAATGTATATGGTGATATTTTGAGGTCATTTAGGTTTTTTATAAGTGATTTGTTATCATGGTTGTGTGGCTAAATGATGTGTTATCCTTATTTGTTCAAGACAAACTTTTATGTGTGTTAAAAGGCCTAATGTGAACAGTGCTAATAGAGTGTTTCAAGTGGTGGTTGGAACTAAAAGGTGTCATAGTGCCTAGAAGATGTTGGATAAGGCATATTTGATGGTTTTATGAAAATTTTATGCTATTTATAGAGGTTTAGATATTTCCAAGGGGTCATAAGGTAACGTGACCTAAAGTAGGCCTAATGAAATTAGGTCTCCATGAGACCTAAATAAGGATTTGGTCTATTTGAGTTATGACCAACCTAATGTAATGATTTATTCATATTTTTAATGTGTCCTAAGGTATATTTTGTGTAAAATATAAGTGGGCAAGTGTGTGTGTCTGACCAAGAGGTGTATGAGAAAGAGGTTTGTATAAATAAAGGGCAGTTTTAGGCCTATTTATGTAAGCAGAGTGAATGGAAATTAAATAACATACTATCGAGTAGAAGGAGGTCTTGTAGACAATAAAATGAGAATATAGGATATATAATAAATATATTATAGTTTTTTTTCATATGAATTTCAAGGTCATATGACCTAATCAGTCTTGAAGAGACCTAGTTGAGCGAAGAAGCCCATAAGGCAATTTGAGAGGGTTAAAGAGTGTGAAGAGATAAATAAGGTGATCATCATCTAATGTGTGAGAAAAAATGTTTTTTTAAATGTTATCACATTAATATTTTGGTTGATTTAGTGTTGATTCATCTAGGGGTTTGGTGCCTCCTTGTAAGTCTGTGCTTGCTTAAGCCTAGTCAAGTGGCTGCTTGGTTAGTTGGGGTTGGTGCTTCATGTGAAGTTGGTGATTCAAAAAATTTGGTTTTTGTATTATGTGAATGTAGTATATTTGAATATATAAATGGATTTTATTACCCTTGAGGGTTTTCCACATATGTGATGTGTTATTGTGTTTCATGCTTATGTGGATAAGTGTTTATGCTTGCTAGATCTATATGTTTACTTGAATGATTCATGATTGCTTAAGGGTACTTGAATGAAATGTTTTTGAAGAATAATTCAAACCCAATATTTTTCATTGTGATTCTAATAATTTTTATCAAATTTAGTCTTTTAAATCAAGACTAACAGCCTAAAGGAGATCCTAGAAGCAAGGATGGCTAGTAGTCAAGTTCAAGTAGGTTTATCTACCATTAAGGATCCATTATTAAATGGGACTAATTATGATTTTTGGAGCATCATAATGAGGAAATATATAATGTTAATGGGCCATGACATATATAAGTCAATTGTGGATGGATACACTTCACCTCCTACACCTCCAACTGATACAATAGGAAAGAAGGAAAGTGAAAGTAATTCCAAGTCAATGAATGCCATTCTATGTGGCCTATCAGAGGTAGAGTTTATAAAGGTGATGCACTATGATTCAACCAAGGTGATATGGGACATGTTGAATAATATCTATAAAAGAGATAGCAAGGTGAAGATGGATAAATTACAGACCCACATAAGGTAGTTTGAAAGTCTGAGTATGAAGGAAGATGAGAGTATTGCATCCTAATTGTTAAGGGTTGATGAAGTTGTCAATGTAATTAGAGGTCTCAGAGAAGAAGTGAAAGAGTCTAATTTTTTAAAAAAGGTATTGATATTTCTAACCTCTAAATTTGATTCAAAGGCATTTGTAGTAGAAGAAATTTAAGATCTAGATACACTTCAGATGGATGGGCTTCATGGCATCTTGACTACCTATGAGATGAGAACAAATAAAGGAAGACTTATTAAGAAGGAAGCAACATTCAAAGCTGAGAAGAAGTCAAAATCCAATAAAGTCAAGGATGAGGTATGTTTAGATATTGATGATGATGAATTGATAGCCATATTTTCTAGGGATTTGAAGATTGGATATGGTAAGTACAAGGGTAAGTTGCCTTTCAAATGTTTCAACTATGGTAAGATTGGTCACTTTACATCTAAGTGTCCTAACAAGGATAAGACTGAGCATGATGAAGAAAATGATGAACATCATGGTGATGATAATAAGCTCTATACACCTGACAAAAACAAAAAATATTTCAAGAAATATGAAGGTAAAAATGGGTCATTCAAAAATAATAGAAGTTTCTATACTAAAGAAGATAATAACTCATTTCATGTAATTGACTTAAGTACATTTGATAGTGATGATGAATTTAATGTGCATGAAAATAATGAAAAATTATTCATGGCTGTAGAAATAAATAATGAGGTTTTCTTAAAAGGCAGAGGCCTTATAGATGATTAAGAATTAGATGAAGAAGAGGCTAAAGTGAACCTTGAGGTAGAATTAGTGAGTGCTCTAGAGGAGTTGAAGTTCTAAATAAGGAAGTATAAAAAAATAAGATCATTAGTTAAGGACTATGAAGATCAAATTGGTTTGTTTGAAGAGAGACTTAGTAACACATCCAAGGATCATGATGAGATCATCAATCAAGTTGAAACTTAGATGGAGATAGTCACTGCTAGCCTAAAGGCTAAGGAAGAAGAATGCACCGGGTATGAATCATAAATGGATTCCTTAAAGTTAGAATTAGATCAAGAAACTAACAAGATGAAGAACTATGATAATTTTGAAAAGAGAACTGAGGTTCTAGATGACATTTTGAGTAGTCAAAAGTCTACCAATGATAAGGCAGGTCTTGGTTTCAAAGTAGATCAAAAGGAGAACAAGGAGAATGCTAATGTGGAAAAGAAGGTCAACCTCAAGAATAATATAAAGACAATTTTTGTTAGATAGCTTAATTCCATAAGGTATGCAGATTCATTCAATGATTACTATTTCTCATGTAGTCAGTTTGGTCATAGAGAAAGAGAGAGTAGAAGACCCTCCAATAATGAGTACTCATGGGACTATGAAAGGAGTCACAGTCCACATCAATCAAGATATATGAGTGATGTTGTTTGCTATAATTTTCTTAACATTGGTCATATTTCAATATTTTTTCATCATGAATCATCAAGATAAAACAAGAAGATTTAAGATCATAGATTTCAAGAAAGAAGCCAAACCAATGTGTGGAAGCCAAAGATACTCAAGCTTAGTCCTGATTAATATACAAGCCAAAGTGGAATATTTTCTATGGTAAAACATAGACTAGATATTGAATATTATCAAGAGTTTTCATTATCAACTCAGATTATTGATCATATGGATGATGAAGAGGCCAAGCCAAAGAGGATAATCAAGTCTAAAAGGATCCTAAAAGATCATCAGTCTTGTGAGAGCATGGAGATATGGGAATCTCCTAAGTTTGTGTTGTTCTAATGCCCTATAATAAGGGGTGACTCTATTAGGATTCATAGAGAAACTCATTATTTATTAAAACCTTGGTATCTATCATGAAGACATGTTGAATAATGTTGAGAGGGCTGGAAGTGTTGTTGGGATATGAGAGGTAAGTAAAAAGTTATTCTTTATTTCTAGCAATTGGTATTTGAGCTTGATATGTGTTGAGAAGTGGTATTGGTATCAAGATGTTTGAAGGAAGATGAGAATAGTCTAAGAGTCCTAATTACTCATGTGGTGAGCTCAAGTTATGAAGACAAAGGGGGAGTCCCCAATTATTTAGTTGATGTCAAGAATATGGTGGTCTAGTGTGCGATCAAAGATTTGAGTTATATTAGTCATGTCAAGGACAAGGTGAATGGTCTTGTGATTTGAGTTCATTTGAAGGATGTATGCATGGATTAAGGGGGATAATGTTACTATAATGATTCATATTATGTGTGTTGAACTTTTGTTGCAAGAAGGTGTGATTCTATATGTTGTAGGTATGATCATGTTTATTTGAGAAAAGAGCTAGTTCTAGGAAAATGAATACCAGATGGAGATGTATATTTTAGAGAGAATGATCAGTTTTTGAGAGTGGTTTTCATCTAGTTTAAATGAGGTATAATTCATAATAAACATGTTTTTTTGAGGTCCAAAGATCAATTGAAATTTTTTGGAGACCCTTTATCATTAATATCAAAGGGGGAGAAAGATGAGAATGGGGGAGATGAGAATGATCAGGTTGTAGTGTGTTTGCCATCAATGATAAATGGGGAGTTTATTGAGAAGTGTTATCTTTGATGTCAAAGTGTATCTAGTGAAGATGCATGGTGAGTGGTCTTTGAGGTATAATCTTGTAAGCTTGATGTGATAAGGTAAGTTTGTTGAGCTTTGTCTTCTCTATTGGTTGATATCTAGGTTGATGTCAAAGGTACAGGTCATGGAATATGTTTAAAGACAAATTAAAAGTGATAATATGAATTTTAAGATGAGATAATTTTAATGCAACTTTGCATGAAGGCACATGTCAAGGTGTCAAAGGTGTGAAGGTGCATGGTGAGTGGTGAACAAGGCTATTTGGTAGTGTGTGTTGTGACAAGCCTATGAGAATTGAAGGTATGTAGTGTAAAATAGAGTATTGAAATGGTTATTAATGTTTTTTTATTTTTTTCATTATTGTGACAAATGCATAGGTAGCATATATTTGAGGTCAAGTGCTTAAGTAGCCTAAGCCTAGTCAGGGCATGAAGAGATGTTATAGGAAGGTATGAACACAGTTTCTTGGTGAGATGAGTGAAAATAGGCATGAGTGGTTTTATAAGTTTTTTTTATCATGTATTTGAATAATTGGAACACTAATGAGAGTTTTAGGGTGAGCTTAAAAGGGTAGGACCTTCAGTCTAGGTCTACATCTAGACCTTTCTTAGACCCTACCTGGCCTAATGAGGTATCATGTTTATTTTAAATGAATTTTAAGGGTTTATGGTAGTGTTTAAACATGAGAGAGGTTGTATATAATGATATTGAGATGTTTATCATGACATTGAGGTGTTGAAAGCATGGAAAGAGGCATAAAGGTCAATTCAAGGCCTAGTAATGTATGAAGACTATGGTATAAAGAGAGAAGTATAGCTTAATGGGATATTAGGATCAATTTCCAAGGAAAGTGTGAGTAGGTGATCATTGAAAAATGTGAGTCAATTTTTTTTAAGAATTTACATGAATTTTGAGACTCTAGTTTGAAGAACAAGGCATGAAAAGTCATTTGGAGGTCTCTCGAGTGCTTAGAATGAAGGGTTCTTAACTTGAGAAGGATTTTATTATGATCATTAGCTCATAATTTTTTTTCATGGGAAACTAAAAATTACATGGTAGATGGGTAAGGGTACTAACTCTAAATTCTAGGCATTAGTTTATGTATTGAGGGGTTATGCTTTATGAATGATCATTAAGAGTGGAAACATGTTTAAACCCTCTTAGAACCCTAATAAAGACTGATGTTGAAGATGTTACTAAAATGTGCTCAAGATGGATTGAATTTATCAAGTAAGATATTGGAGATTACAGTGGACTCTCCCAAGTACCTCTAGGTGGTATTGGTTAGAAAGAGCAGAGAGAAAATGTTGAGTTATAGGCTTTTTTTTGAAGAAGTTGCTATAGAAGTCAAAAGTGCATTAAAAATAATAATCAAATGGATGGATGAATAAGGTAGAGACTAATTTTTCATGTCCATGAGAGTTTATAGATAGGTTTTATACCTCAAGTGTTCTAAACCATTTATCCAAGTTAGCCAGTCACTAATAGGCCAAATAGTGTAAACAGTGAAAAATTGAGGCAATAATGAGAAGATGAATTAGAATGTGTTTTCATGATAGAATGTTGAAACCAAGTTCATAGAGATGTTTTTTGAGATTGATATGAATATTAATTCTTGGTATAGATATTTGAAGTTAGGTATAGTGGTGAAAATGAAGAATTCAAAATGACTTGTCTGACTTAGTGAGGTCTGTGTAGTGAGTTCAACAAACTAGTCTGTAAGATCAATAGTTTACACTAGACCATATGATGTTTATATCTAACAATGGTCTAGAGATGTCAGAGGATCATGTTAATTCATTGGAAGTCATTTAAATTTGTCATATAGGTGTTTGAGGTCTGAGTCACCATGACTGGTGTTTAAGGTAAACTAGCAATTCTGAGAAAGCAAGTTGTAGTGATGAGTTTGAGGCTCTATGACCTAAGTTGAAGTGTCTAATGAATATAGTGATGTTTTTGAGGTCATTTAGGTTATTTATAAGTGATTTATTATCATGTTTTTGTGGATAAATGATGTGTTATCTTCAGTTGTTCAATACAAAATTCTCTATGTGTTTAAAGGCCTAATGTGAACAATGCTAATGGAGTGTTTCAAGTGGTGGTTGGACCTAAAAAGTGTCATGGTGATCAAAGGATGTTGGATAAGGATTATTTGAAGTTTTTATGAAATTTTTTTGCTGTGTATAGAGGTGTAGGGTATTCCAAGGGGTCATAAGGTAATGTGACCTAAAGTAGGCCTAATGGAATTAGGTCTCCATGAGACCTAAAGAAGGATTTGGTCTATTTGAGTTATGGCCGACCTAATGTAATATTTTATTCATACTTGTAACATGTATTAAGGCATATTTTTTTTCAAATATAAGTGGAAAAGTGTGTGTGTCCAACCAAGAGGTGTATGAGCAAGAATTTTGTATAAATACAAGATAAATTTAGGCCTATTTGTGTAAGTAGAGTGGATGCAAATGAAATAACACATTATTGAGCAGAAGGAGGTCTTGTAGACCATAAAAGGAGTGTATAAGATTCTTAATTAAGATCTTATAGTTTGTATACATATGAATTTTAAGGTCATAGGACATAATGTGTCTTGAAGAGACCTAGTTGAGCAAAGAAGCCTGGAAGGTAGTTTGATAGGGTTAAAGAGTGTAAAGAGATAAAGAACGTGATCATCATCTATTATGTTAAAAACAAGGTATTATAAAGGTGATCAAAACAATTATGTTTTTGAGTTGGGTCTGAGTCATCTAGGAGGTTGGTGCCTCCTTGTAAGTGGGTGCTTGCTAAAGCCTAGTCAAGTGGGTGCTTGGCTAGTTGGGGTTGGTGCTCCATGTGAAGTTGGTGCTTCACTAAATTTAGTTTTTGTCTTATAGGACTATAGTCCATTTATAGAGATTAGTGGGTTTTCTTCCCCTTGAGGGTTTCCCATATATGTGATGTGTTCTTGTGTTTCATGCTTATGTGGATAAGTGTTTATGCTTAGTCTATCTATATGTTTGCTTGAATGTTTCATGATTGATTAAGGATATTTGAATGAAATTTTTTGAAGACTGATTCACCCCCCACCCTCTCAGTCATTATGCTTCCAACATGTTAATTATCATCTTCATCCCTGATTCCTTCTTTTGGTCATAACAATGTCAAAGACATTCAGAGAAATCTTGTTTAATATATAAAACTTGCATCAAATATCCTTTCTTTAGTGATCTCATGAGGCCAAAAATCTATATTTTGAAACCTACAACCATGGAGGTTAATGAACTTGAGAAGGGTTTGGATCCAATAAGAGATAAACATGCTCATAGATAATCATGTGAGATGATGGAGAGGCTAATAGGTGTTGTGGAAGACATTTAACAACCACCTGTATGATTGAAACCTGCATCAACTTTCAAACCTTGAAGTTTAACCCCTACAAATTATCCTATGAAGGTCTTATGCTCAAACTCCAATTTCACATATGTGAGTCTCTTGGTTACTATAATGGAACAATTTTTCATACATATAAATACCCTATACAATCCTCTTCATGCTATAATGAGTTCATTTTTTGAATAGAATTTGCCCAAAATAGAGCCAATGGGGATTTGAGCCTAAAAAAAGCACCTTATATCCTTAGTGATTGTTAATAAAATTAAAGATATCAATCAAGAAACCAATTCCACTAATTGAGATCCCATAGGGGTCCCCAACTATGGTTAAAATCTTAGTCTCCAACTCTACCTATACAACTTGTACCATTCACTTGAATATGACCTTCGTGAGATTGTGAAGAGAGCGATGAGAGAGAGAAAGAGTATTATAACTTATTTAGACTTGTGAAATATTATTGAGGGTGAATATGACTATTGGAAAATGAAGGGATGTTTTGAAACTATTTCCACCTATAGATTATCTCAAGAAGTCCGTACATGTGCCTTAAACTCCCTTCTTTGGTGTTAAAATTCAAGATTCTAGCCATTTTATGACATCCTAACAAATAGGGAAGTTATATAACTAATAAAAAGACATTTTAAATATTATTTTAGATATTATTCATCTTTGAATCTTTGGCATACATTGGAGTTAGTCAAAAATCATCTTTTCTTCATAAAACATTACCTTAAAGTCCACAAAATAACTTTAAACTCTCCAAAGAAGCATGAAATGTTTATACAAAGTGATTAAGGCATGAAAAGACCTTGAAGGACACGTAAGGACCTATGATACCACTTAACCAAGTTTCATCAGTCCATGACATGTCTAGACCATTACAAGACCAAAATAAGACATTACCTTAATTTCTCTAAATTTACCTTAAACAATGCTAATAAGCTTTTAGAAAGACCTTTTAAAGACTATTAAAGCATAGATAAGACTAGAATAAAGATACGAAATACATCAAAACACATGTTTTCACCTATAGGGGTTGAAATTTTGGCCTTGAGGGTCAAAATTAGTCAACATTTCCCAAAGGTCACATTGAAGATGGAAAGCTAGGGTTTCACCATTTCACAAGTAGTGACTATCCATGACCCATATCTAAATGCACTAGAGTAAAGGTGAAGAAAAAAGTATAAGCATCTATATGGTCACATCTTATTTTATAAAGTTTTTTTATATAAGATACTAGTGTTGAAGCTAGATAGTAGCATCGACGTAACTGTCCTAGCTGACATTACTGTCTATAGAGCCAAAAGCCTTAGATCTAGAATTTGATGACTATTCTAAAATCTACTTCTCACCTACTTTCATGATGTTCCATATATAGAATTAAATTATCATTAAAAATAATAATTACATCACTTATTTATCATTTTTATATCTATCATAGTTGTACTTCTCATATTTAGACTATCTTAGCATAATAAATTTAGCATATGCTTATATCTAATTTTAACATCTAATTGGCCTGCTATAGATCTGATTATCACCCTTGTGACATTTTAGTTATATATACTCTTTTAATTTAATCTACATAAAACTAACCTAGATTATCCATTTTAGGGTTAAACATTTGGTGAACTTGATCTTTGAACATCAAACCTAGGTTACTTAGGGTTTTTTGATTTTTATGTTATTGATCCTTGATTGTCATAAAATATGTGTAACATGGATGCCTCTATTTCCCATTTTGGATTCCAATATGTCATAGTTGTTATGGTTTTACATTACTTATTTATCATTTTTATATCTATCATAGTTGTACTTCTTATATTTAGACTATCTTAGCATAATAAATTTAGCATATGCTTATATCTAAGTTTAACATCTAATTGGCCTGCTATAGATCTGATTATCACCCTTGTGACATTTTAGTTATATATACTCTTTTAATTTAATCTACATAAAACTAACCTAGATTATCCATTTTAGGGTTAAACATTTGGTGAACTTGATCTTTGAACATAAAACCTAGGTTACTTAGGGTTTTTTTATTTTTATGTTATTGATCCTTGCTTGTCATAAAATATGTGTAACATGGATGCCTCTATTTCCCATTTTGGATTCCAATATGTCATAGTTGTTATGGTTTTACATTACTTATTTATCATTTTTATATCTATCATAGTTGTACTTCTTATATTTAGACTATCTTAGCATAAATTTAGCATATGCTTATATCTAAGTTTAACATCTAATTGGCCTGCTATAGATCTGATTATCACCCTTGTGACATTTTAGTTATATATACTCTTTTAATTTAATCTACCTAAAACTAACCTAGATTATCCATTTTAGGGTTAAACATTTGGTGAACTTGATCTTTGAACATCAAACCTAGGTTACTTAGGGTTTTTTGATTTTTATGTTATTGATCCTTGATTGTCATAAAATATGTGTAACATGGATGCCTCTATTTCCCATTTTGGATTCCAATATGTCATATTTGTTATGGTTTTACATCACTTATTTATCATTTTTATATCTATAATAGTTATACTTCTCATATTTAGACTATCTTAGCATAATAAATTTAGCATATGCTTATATCTAAGTTTAACATCTAATTGGCCTGCTATAGATCTGATTATCACCCTTGTGAAATTTTAGTTATATATACTCTTTTAATTTAATCTACATAAAACTAACCTAGATTATCCATTTTAGGGTTAAACATTTGGTGAACTTGATCTTTGAACATAAAACCTAGGTTACTTAGGGTTTTTTGATTTTTATGTTATTGATCCTTGATTGTCATAAAATATGTGTAACATGGATGCCTCTATTTCCCATTTTGGATTCCAATATGTCATAGTTGTTATGGTTTTATATATTACTTGCTTTGTCAATTCTTATAAGTAAAATTTTGCCAATAAGGAGAGGATTTTAAAGCAAAATCAACACTTAATCTCTTTTCAAAATTCATTTTACAATGTTATAGAGCCAATACCTAAATGCCAACGTGCATGCTTTCAACCATTTATCATATTTGTATCTTATTCAAATGAAAACTACCATCCCAAACCCATTATTAACCCATATATTTTATTGGATTCCATGGTCCATGTTGTTATTACTCAAAGAGGTAAGGTTTCTCAACCCATATCACCACCCATTAATATACAATAGGTACCACCAAAACCTAGGCTTGTAATACAATCTAAAGGATACGACATCATTTACCAATGAGAAATACACATTATAATATTCCCATACTTAAGATCCTAAATAAATATACCATTTACAAGGATTCCTCTACAAGGCATTGCGTGAGACACAAGTTCCAAGTGATACTGAACCTACTTATTTTGTAGATATTATGAAAGATTTTAAAAATAATAAGAAGTTCATCACCTTTGATCCAACAAATTTACCATCCAAAGATATTGTTAACCAAAATATTCCTTTATTTAGATAAGTTACAATATAAAGTAAATGTATCAAAAGAGTGTTCATTGATAATGGATAAAACCCAAACATTTGTAGCATATAATTCCTAACCACTATGGGCATTAACCTACATCCTATTCAAAAAGTAGTTATGCAAAACAAAAGATTTGACAAATCACAAAGCCATTAGGTTATTGAAATTACATTTAATATTACCATGGGTCCCCATACAATACCTATGCCAAATTATGCCAAATGACTTTAAATATTACATTCTATTGGGATGATCTTGGATACATAAAATGTATGCGATTCCTTTTACATTACACACATGCTTAAAATTTTGTCATCATGGAATCATCTACACATGTCTAGTCGATCCTAATCCCTTCAAACACAATTCAATGGTTCAAAAAATAGATAGTATTAAACCATAACACTATGAATATTAATTCAAAATTGACACACTAGTACAAGAATCTAATCAAATCATGCCATCCAAGGTACCAAAAAGATAATTTACACTTTTACCCAAGTCCTTAGTGTTATTGCTCTAATGGTTCATAGAGTATGAGCTTATATCTCTCCCTCATTCCATTGAGGTTGATATGAGCTGAAATATACTCCAAGGCTATGATGCAAATGCTTATTATTAATATCATCAAGGACCAGGACATTCTACAAGTAGATGTTTTAACTTGAAACACAAGATCCAAGATCTTATCGATGACAAAAAACTTATATTTGAGGATCTTCCAAAGAAATTAAGTTCAAAACAACCCAAAAAGCATACACATCAATAAGATTTAATGATTTCATTATACATGGGAAATGATTATTTTGGGTGTAACCATAATGATCCTACATAAACCAAAACCACTTACCATATAAAGCATTTTCAATAGCTTGGTTTTAACCTACTAGATTTGAAAAACAAGGTAACTTGGAAAGACTCCTTAGGTAACATAACAATATTAATTGCTTGTGGTCCTCAAGTAATTAAAACATCAATTTTGGTTATGCCTACCAAATATCCATATGCATTTACACTAGGAAATCTTTGGCCATACCAGATGGAAGCAAAAATTGATCCAAATTAGTAAGGTATTTCCTTTCCTCACAAAAGGACATTAATATATATTTCAAATGATAACATCATATATTCTACTACACATGTAAAACATGAGGAGGAACACGATATGTACCTTTTCAACCTATCCAATCATGATGCAAACAATGTAAAAGACCCAAATTAAGGTTGTAAGGTCCATATTGGGGAGATATATAAAAAACATTTAAAAATCCAAAAACACTTTCAACACTTACAATTCTATTAGCTCCTTGGAATCCATGTGTTACTCACATATTAATGGACAACATAATTAGTTACTCATACATATACATATGTGTCAAAATTTTACTTGAGTGTGATACAGGCATACATAGATACATGATACAATCCTATTTTGGATATTGGACCTTCCTTCTACTCATGTCATGTGGACATTAGGGGCATTCACTTCTTTGATCTTGATACACATAGGTTATATGATTTGATGATAACTCTACATTATCATGTTTGATCTTACATATGTAATTAAACATGCATATTATCCATGATTATATCTCATAAATGGTACTTGATATGTTATACATGTGACATAATTTTCCTAACACAACGGATCCATATGCTACTTGACATGTTTATGCTAGTTGCTTATTGTTGACCAAGTTTGACTTGGAGTTGAATTGGTCACCCCATATAAATTCAAATTTTTCATGGTCTTGTGATGTGTTCATGTAATGCTTATATGGTCCCTAGAGTCTTCGTATAACCTTGTTAGCATTATTTAAGCTTAGTTTGGAGAAATTAAGGTAATGTCATATTTTGGTCATAAAGTGGTCTAAGAATTTCATGGAGAGATAAGGCATGTAAACTTGTGTCATATGTGATTAGGGGTTTTCTAATGTTAGTTTATGTCTTAAACATCTTATCATAACATTTTGTGATGTTTTGAAGTGTTTAAGGTTCACTTGTAGTCTTAGAGGTGGTAAATATGCATGAAAATGTGATTTTGGCTAACATTTATGTATGTAAAAAGGCCCCAAAGAGATAAATTTGTAAAATAACCATTTAAAATAGCTTATATAAGTTACACAACTGATACACCTATCAACATGTCAGATAAAGATAATAATCTTACATTTTAATGCCATCTTGAGGAGTTAAAAAAGTTGTACAAACTTTTGGAAGTCACTTGTAAGTGAAAAGAGATTAAAAATGTCCCTTGAGATTATAAATGTCAAAAAAAATCTTGGAATGAAGTTTGAAATCTCACATTTTTAGAAAACCACTTCTCTCTTCCATCACTCCATTCATAAGCTAGTGAAGGCCTAATTCAATTAGATGATACAGGCTGTACAAGTAGATTTGGGGGATAATATTTTGGCCAAATTTTGGGACCCATATGGGATTATAATTTATGGAATTTTTAATTTTATTGTTTTTATTATATTTATGAACAATAGCTAAGAAGCTAGACTACTTTTTGAGAGCTTAAAACCCCATAGGCTGAGTTTGGTGTAATTCCAGAATGAAGTGTGAATTGTTGGATATATAAAAATAGTTGGATTGAGTTCTAAGATGTTTGTATATGCATCACACACATTCAATCATCATGGTGTCATGTGTGGATGTTCCTTTGGCAAGTAAAGTCTCTCTTTTTGCATTGTCTACAAATAACTCATAATTTTTATGTGTTTCTACATTCTCCAAGTGTTTTTATGAATTTAAGTGATTCTTCATGGTATTATAATATTATTATAATCATATGGTTTTTATATTAGATATATATTCTATACAAGCTTCAAATGGTCACATCTTCATTCACCATCGTGGACTGTGTTTTATGTGTTCATGCATAACAGGGTGATTTGAGTGAATTTGAATGTGTATTTATAGGAGCTTGATAGTTAATTTTCTTGAAAAATAATGTTGATGAAATGGATATAATGATATTTGAGCCTAAAAATCATGTTTTGGTACTTTTCATGACTTCAAACATCTCATACTCAGAACTCCCTTCAATGGTCACCTACAGACCTGTAGGTCTATAAATTTAGGGAAATTCATGGTGTCAATATTTGATGTTGATTATCTAGGCATGGAAAAATTCTGATAACTTAATAGGTTTGAAGGTTCATGGACTAATTAAGGTCTCAAAGTATTTGAAGTCATTGAAAGTTGAATGCCAAACTAAAGGACTTAATACCACTTACAGGGCTATATGTGGGTAGACAATGGATATCAAAGTTTGAAGATGCTTTGAAAGGACTATTTAAATTTTGTATCCAGTATGAATTATCCTTCAAAAAGGTTTGGTCACTGTAATATGGCATGGTATATTTGAAAAGGCCATTTCAAGACCAAATACATAGTTAGACCTTCTCAAATGCATACCTACATCCAATTAGATAAGATTGGTTTTGAGCAGAACTGAGGATGGAGTTTAGAGCTTCAAGGCACTATAAAAGCCTTAAGATAACATTAATAACATGATAAATCATTGAGAGATTCAAATTAATATAATAATGAGTCATAAGGTTCTAAAACATAGTCAAGTCCTATCAAACAACCACCTATAACCACCTATGTTGAAGTTATCTTGGATAGAGAGGTTGATAAGGTTTGGATCCCTAAAGGCATTAAAAAGTGTCATAAGACTTCAATAAAAACATGATGGATTATTTGAAAGGTTTGAAGACTATCTTTGGAGATTAAGATAAGATCAAACTCAGTCAAATTCAAGATAACATCTATAACCAACTAGTTGTAATTCTGCCTTGGGATAACAATGTTGATAAAAATACAAAGTTTCAAGACTAGGGATAAGGTAGTTATTTAGTAAATTTTTATAATATCAACACATCATGAGTTTAGAGTTTCAATTTTGAAGGTAAGGCTCTCCTAAAACACCTAAGTTGGCAGCTACAATCATAATAAACACAAGTAGACAATCACCTCTAAGTCTATGTAAGAAATTAAAGGTCTCTCCAAAACAAGAGATAGTGGTTTGTGTGAGTGTTTGAAGGATGAAAAGGAGATTATGGTTCTCAAGTCATTAAGATTAAAAGGTTATAAACATGGTCATATGCCTAATTTACCTACACATAGTCCAAACACATAGTCAAGCCTAATTGCCTCATGAGGAGTTTTGATCAATTGAATTCTCAAAAGTCTGAGATAAGGAGAAGATAAAGAATTAAAGGTGTTTCATTAAGTCAATGGGATCAAATTTTATATTCAAACCTAATGGAAAACATAAAAATTCTACCTACTCGATCAAGGTAGGACACAAGTCTGCTTGTTCATGGTAAAATAAGGTTGCTTGTATGAAGAGGTTCAAGGATATTCAAAAAAATTGAGGGAGAATAAGATAGTAGAAAATGATTGAGAGATGATATAATAGTCCACTAATAATCCTCAGACACAATCAAAAAGTGAAATATCATGTTAAGCATACCCTGTTCATTTAGGTACAAACTTGAGTGCATATATAGGCCCATATGCAGACAATTAAGAAAATGGTAGAGTGAAATAAGAGTAGTTGGAGTTGTTATGGACTTGGATACATAAGAAGATGATTAAGGATATGTAAAATCACTCCATGAATAACTCAAACCTTGATAATGATAGAAATGGAGTGTAGTCAGCTAGGGTGAGTTAGGTAGTTTGGCTCACAAGCCCTAGGCCTAAACCAATGAGATGTAGTATAGGTTTGATGGAGAAAGGTGGTAAGATGAAAATTTAAATAGGTCAATATTAATATCATAGACCTCACTAAGGAAATTTGAGCTTAAGCCAAACTTAGGATGCCACACACTAACCCAATTTATTCCCAGACCTCACAAAATGCTCATTTCCAACTCGAAAGGTTAGTTTCTATTGCTTGGTACAATTTAGAGGAATTTCATGGGACATTATAATCATAGGGGAATTTAAACACCCTATTGAACTTCTAGTTTATGGAATTAGTTGGGAGATTTATGTCCCAAGCTTTATTAATCATCCTTAAGACTATGAGGCACTTTTAGGCTACCTAGGAAAGCTAAAATAACTAGATGAGAGAGAAACAAAGTTATATTACTTCATATGGATTAAAAAAACTTCCAAATTTCCCATAAAATCTTCAAAACCCCCTTAAAAATCATCCCATGTTATTGGTTGGTACATTGTTGCACATAACTATATAGATTAGGCCTAAAAAGACTATCTTTGATAGAAAATAGGTCCATATAAGTTGTCTGATCTCTAAATTTGACATGGAGAACAAGGAGGAGGTTTTATAACTAAGTCACACACTTTTTTGGGGTTTGAAATGTGTAAGGAGTTTGTATATCCATTTTTTAGTCTCTTGGCAGGGATGCCTAATTGAGGCCTAGTTAGGAGAGAGAAAAGGCAAAAAAAGATATCTCCACTCATCTCAGAGCATGAAATTTAACATAGAGATGTAAGGACATAATGGGTCTTGGAATATTCCATCATATTATTATTATCCTCTATAAGGTTCTCCACACAAGGAATTTTGCACCATTTTAGGGCCATAAGCAAGAAAGCCAATTTGAGGCTTTTAGTAGAGAATGAATTGTTGAGGCTAGTTTGAGAACCCAAAATGGATTGTTTTAGGTAAAATATGGTGTGAATATAAAATAAATGAACTTTGGATGAGATTAAGAATACAAATCTAAGTTGAAACTTGTATGCAAAGTTGGCCTAAGGAGATGAAGAGTCCTCTAGACACCTTGCAAGAGAAATAGATGACATGTCAAAGAGAACCTGAATGAATAAATTTAGAGGTGTAAATATTAGAAAAAATAGGTAGGAAAAATTTATTTAATCATTAATAAGGTC
This sequence comes from Torreya grandis, assembly GCA_037957365.1. Classification (NCBI taxonomy): domain Eukaryota; kingdom Viridiplantae; phylum Streptophyta; class Pinopsida; order Cupressales; family Taxaceae; genus Torreya; species Torreya grandis. Next base: position 226,921 of record JARHVA010000907.1, on the reverse strand, counting down.
ACTTGTACTTTAACATGTCAAGGCAAAGGGCAGTTTTAAGAAGCTAGTCAAGGTGTCAAGCAAACATTTTAACTCCCATGACAATTAGAGGGTTAGAGCATATTAATAAGAGATACACATGGAATATTGGACATTTTGAAGTATTTCCATAACTCATCTCTTATTTTTAACTCACATGGACACTTATCTACTCTCTCTCTCTCTCTCTCTCCTATGCCCTTCTCTCTTCTCTCATTTTCTCTATATAAATAACCACTTTTGGCTTGTAATGTATCCTCCACCATAGTATGGTGAAGCCATACTCATTTAAAGAATTTTAGTAATAAAATAGTATATTTTACCTTCTCCATGAGCTATTTAAATGTGTATGTTATACTAGTTGGTCTTGCTAAGTGATAAATTCTCTTCCTTAGCATGTTGTCCTTATTTGCATTCATATTCAGCTTTGAAAGTCTTTTGCAAGTCTCTTGAAGTGTTATAATGAAGTTTTCATGAATTTAGTGAGTTTTATCTCCACTAGTGTCATGATATTACCTTTTTTTTAGTCTTCTTAGCTTAAGTTTGGTTCACAAACCTCCTTGAGAAATACTCATGTAATAGGCAGATTTGGATTAATATCATGTGTAGGTGAGGATTTTGTTTGAAGTGTCATTATAGTTGGTTGGTAGTGGTTAGATTAAATTTTTTGCATAACCTAATTAGGGTAGGTTTAATTTATGTTTTCTCTCTCCCTTTTCATCCAAATGAGCTAATAATATAGGTGATGAGTAATCAACACAAATCTAGGGATCTAGCCCTTCAATTTAGAGGTTTACCCCTACTATAGGCAACCCATAGGCCTAGGGGTAATCACATGTTTTGATAAATTTGGATAAGGCTTTAACTACCTCTCCAAAGGTGTAAAATTGAGTGAAAACACTTATGCTTTACTTTATGCACTTCTTTGAGTGTCTTATATTCTTGTTTTGAGCATTTCAATATGTTACTTTTCTCACGGCCCCTGTGCTTATAAATGCTTTCATTGACATTTACATGTCATTATTTATTATATGGATATTTGAATATTTCATTATTTTATTATATGCATATGAATAAGTCATTTCCCTTTAATTTTGTGGCATTTAAACATGCCCCTTATTTGTGGTCTCCTTAGGCTATTACCTTTTGACTTACTTTTGAGTGCTCTTGTGTGTGTGCTTGTTTGCTTGTTGAACTTTACTATTACTATATAGATGTTGCCATGATATTTATCATGCATCTTAAGCCTAAATTTAATCACATAATTTATATGCACTTCAATTCTATATCTACTAGACATGTTCCTTCTATATGGTACATGGTTAAAACCATAGAGTATACAATTGTCTTATCCTTTTGAGGTGAGGTAACTAAAAATTAATATCTTCCCCTCACCTCAAAGGGGGAAATATTAGTGTGGGCATGCCATACAAACATGTTTTCCACACTTGGCACAATTTTTATATTCAGTGGGGGCATGTCATATGGACATGGCTTCCACATATTCATAATTTCTAAATTCAGTGGGGGCATGCTTTGGGATCATTTTCTCAACATTCATTCAGTATGGTACTTATATTAGTTCTCAGATATAGTGGGAGCATGATTTATAAGAATATTATCCATACTCATTCAATATATGGTACTTATATCCATCTTAAGATTTAATGGAGGCATGTCGTATGGACATGGCTTCCATACATTCATAGTTTCCAAATTTAGTGGGGACATGCTTTGGAAGCATGTTTTCCACTTTCATTTAGCACATTGGTAGTTATATCAATTTTTAGATTCACTGGGGGCATGCCATATGGACATGGATTCCACATATTCATAGTTTATATATTTAATGGAGGCATGCTTTGGAAGCATGTTCTCCACATTCATTTAATAAGGTACTTATATCAGTTCTCAAATTTAGTGGGGGCATGTTTTGGAAGCATGTTATACATACCTATTCAATATTTAAGATATCTAGTTTACAATGGGGGCATGTTTTGGAAATATTTCCTCCACATTGGTACTTATATAAATTTTTATATTTATCCATATATAGTGGGGGCATGCTTTGGAAGCATGTTCTCCACACTTACACAACTATCTGAATTGGACAAAGCACATAATTATATGATTTAGATTCATAGTTGTGGTAGAATTATATACATTGGTACTATTTTTATACATAGTTTTAACATGATACATATATAAGGTGCATATGTTATGAAACATGTTCCTAATATTTCTAAATCCAAATTAGTTTTAGATTTCAAAACTCTTTTATAGATTTTTACCATATCACAAACTTTTTTTCATACTAATACCTTGTAGACATTTATGGAATTTTATTTAGCCAATCTACTACAATAGTTGGTTAACCTTTTGGTATGATTGAGATGATTAAATAACTCAATCTTTCTAAGTTTCTAGGTTGGACTTAATCATCAAGCCTTAGTAGGTTATAAGTATTACTAGGTTGCACAGTTGAGCTAATCTCAACTACCAGGTGGATACTCACTTTTGTTCCAATGTTGGGACATGTGCCTTACACTCTCTCTCTTTATCTCTCTCTCTCTCTCTCCTTAGATATATTAAATTTAAGGATTTATCTATATTTATTCTAATCTCAATTTTTAGAGACTTACAATGATACATCTTTTGTGAAATAACTTGTCAATAGGCAAGGCGCTTACATTGACACACATCTATATTCCTAAACCTTGCTCTATCAATTTTAATCTATTGCAAGTAATATAAACCCAAATAATATGAACTAAATTTATTTTATAACATGTTCTTAGTTATAGGTTAGTCACCAACAAAGCACTTAAGTTGTGTACATGCAAAGATAAGGTGTGCATACACACCTAGGAACACATTCTTTTCCTTTAAACTAGTAATTTAATTACAAGATTAAATGGGGGGAATTTAGATGATATTTTATGATTATATAATGCCTTAGTGTTGTACACTTGGAAAAATCACAACTTTGATGTTTCTCTCAAATCTCTACCTTTCTCACTTTTGCAAGTCTTGCATTTACTCTATCTTTGTGCCTCTTGGCCTATATGTCTTGGTCTGACTAGTATTATATTAATGAGCCAAGTCTTTTATCTTGAATATAATGATTAAAATGTACTCATATTCCATCTCTATAAGTTTTGAACCTATACCTATTCTCTTACTCCCTAGACACCAACATCTAGGTTGGACAGTAGTGTTGATGCTACTATCTTGTCCTGATGCAAGTGTCTAGTGCCCTAAAGTCATCTAATTTATAAATGAAACATATACCAATGGTTAAGTTAAGTGATTTAATGTGAGTTATTAAGCTAAAAGAATTAATATAAATATAATATCAACCCCCATTCATTACACACCTAAAAAACCAAGGCACTTATCAAAATCATTTTATCGAGCATTTAATTGAACAAAACTTCCCTATTTCCATATCAGTCATAGGTACATCACATCTACAGGTCTAAGGTATTAAAGGAGAAACCTAAGAGACTAATTTACCAAGTTAAAATTTATGCCACTATTTTACTTGCTTTTCACACATTTTATGATTCACACATAAAAGAGAACTACATCATTATGAGGCCCTCTTTGAAGTATTGGCTATGTAGGTAGTGTATTTTGACAATGGGATCATTAGGGTCAACTCAACACCATGTTCCCACTAACCCATATTTACCCAAGGTCAAATTAAAGATGGAAATTTAGGGTTTTCCATTTCACAAGCAATAATATCCATGATGAAGGCAAAACATGACCCAAAAGCATCTAGGTGGTCGCATCCTATTTCAACAAGTATTATGTATAAGACACTATCATTGAGCCTAGATAATAATGTTAATGCAACTATCCTAGGTTAACATTATTGTCTAGAGATCAAGTAACATTAGATCCATAATCTAATGACTATTCTAGAATCTACTTCTTGCTTGCTTTTAGTTTGTTCCATATCCATAAATGCATTAGTATCACTTCTTTATCATTTCTATATCTAGCATAGTTGTACTTTATATATTTAGAATATATCAAAATAATAAATTTAGTGTATGCTTATATTTGAGTTTAACATCTAATTGGCTTGCTATGAATCTATTTATCACCCTTGTACCATTTCATTTCTATATACCCCTTTAATGCAATCTAGATAACACTGACCTAGATTTTCCATTTTAGGGTTAAACACTATGTAGTCAACACTCACTAATAGAGGTGTCTTTGGGGTTAACTCAACACTATGATCCCAATAACCCATTTTTACCATAGTCACTATGAATATGAAGAACTAAGGTTTTGCTATCTGACAAAGAGTGATAGCTCATGATTTAAATTTGAGCACACCAGAGTGAAAGTAACATAGAACCTAAAATATTTTAGGTGGTCACATCTATATCTAGTAGATATTATGTACTAGACACCTACATCCAAATCAAATAGAAATATCAACATAACCATCCATGGTAAATATAAATGTCCAAGTCCATAAGGTGTAAATTTCTATAATCTAACAACTAATCTAGGGTACTAATCTGATATATTTCCAACTGGTTCCATGTCAGATTGAATGTGCACAATTAACCATCTAAATAATCTTGTTTTAATTTAATTTATATATCAATCAATAGTTATACTTACTATTTTTAGCATATCTTAGTATTTAAATTTAGAATATTTGTTATTTGTGTTTACAATTAATTAGCCTATTATGGATTTATTTATCACCCTTGTGTTTATTCATTTTTATATTCTTAACCCTATAATATGTTCATCTATATCAATTTATGGTTAAAAAAATATTAATAATAAAAATATTGGTGTTTCATGATTGGATCATTCCATTTAATGTGCATGTATATGCTTCAATAATTATAGTAGGAGTTGTATTAGATCAACTAGGAGACAAAGATTTGGATCACCCCATTCACTTTGCACATAGGAAATTGTTATAAATAGGGAAAAATACACTACAATAAAGTGAGAGGCCCTAAATATAGTGTTTGTGCTTCATAAATTAGTGTAGACATAAGAGAGGGAGACTAATTAAGGTTTGCCTTTACCTCTATGCTTCTAGGTCCGTACATTCACTCATGGTCACACTTTCATCACTTACATAAACTTGACACACAACATATTTTCATTGTATTAGTATTAAATCATCATAAAAAAATAAATTAACACTCTCAAACACAAACACACACACACACACACACACACACACACACACACACACACACACACACACACACACACACACACATATGCTTATACAAGCTTATTTAATTATATTCAAGAGTTTTGGACTCTTATATAGCTCCTCTTGAACTGATACAACTCTTTGTTCTGTTCTTAGAGAGTTTTGCTCCTTCTCACCTCATTCCTCTCCCTAAAAAACTCTATTTCTATCCCTCATGTATTCCTATTAACATACAAAGATTCAAAGTGTGTATATTCAACTTACCTGACCTCCACATAATGTAAAAAATTTAGGTGGATTTTAATTTTCAAGATCAACACCTAACTATCAGTAACCATAAAAAACTATTAGGTGACATTTTAGGGTGAATCACAATTAGAAAAACACCATAACTTCAATGTCATTAATAAAATTGATATAAAATTTGAACAAAAAATTATAGATTTTTTTTAAAATTATACATTCAAATTTAATCATCTAAATCTTAGCACATGCTACCTAAATTTACCACATGTAAAGAATAATCTTACCAATTGACATAGACTACACAAATGACATTTATAGGTAGAATGACAGTTACTAAAACTTCTATAAATTTAAATTTGTGCATAAAAATTATATAAAATTTTAAAAATATTAATATGACTACATTTTATATCAAACCATTAAATTTGGTAACCTCATTATTAACACAACTCTACCATAAGGTAATGAACCGTTAGGCTATGCAGATGCATTTTTTAACTAGGTGATAGTCATACAAACTATCATAATTTTGACACCACTTGTCCAATTGAGTTGAAAGGTAGATTGAATTTTTTTGGATATGTTTTATATCATTTATCCAAATTTTTAATTCTAATTATTAATTTAGATCTACTTAAAGGTAATTAACCTTTTGTTGACTAGATAGATGCATTGTCTAGTAGAATGACAATTTACAAAAAACTATCATAACTTTTGCCTCACTTATCCAATTGAGATAAAATTTGAAACAATAATTTTAGACTAAATTTTATGATGCCAATCCAAGTTTGGTAAACTAATTATTATCGTACATATACCAAAATTTCATGAATCTTCTGCTTAATGACATATGCATAAATTACAATAAATAACCATAACTTTTTTGTGATAACTCCAAATGGTATGAAATTTGGTAAAGACATTGTAGGTGTCATATGTTATGAACCCACAAAATTTAATCATATAATTATTTATACAACATTACCATAGATAATGAAAACTCATGCTAGTGTAACAATTGGTATGATTCTACGATGACTCTAAATAATCTAAAATTTTGTGAAAAGGTTTTAAGTGTCAAGTTATATGATCCCAAAAAGTTTTAACATCTAATTCCTTCTACATCATTATCACAAGAAAATATCTTACTATTGTAATAATTGATGTGTTTTCATAGTAGTTCCAAATGGTCTAAAAATTGACACAAATGTTGTTAGTGTCATATTTTATGACCTCACAAAATTTTATTAGATAATTCATACCATAGTTTAAGAATAATTTTTGACAAGTTTTTGTGATTTAACAGTTCCTACACTGATAAAAATAGTAAAAAATGTATTCACAATTTTTTGTTTCAAAGGAATACTTTTGAAACATCATTGCAAGAGGTAAACAAGCTCATATAAGTAAGGCCACAACCCAAAAATTAATAAAAACACACTGCACTCTATTTTTTGTTGATGTAAGATTGCATGAACCCTTGGATGCATGCTCATGCATTAGGTACTCGAGGTCTATAAAATGTGATCACCTGCTCACATAGATGGGATAAGTAGAAAATCTACTATTTTGGTCATGAGGAAAAGTTACCATGGCATCCCATTCTACATACCAAGAAAATAAGTTGTTTGTTATTCCTTTTCCTGCACCATTTCAAACTCCTACGTGCTAGTTTTCCTTCTCTTTTATTCACATTTATGATCTCTCTCCTTCTCCTTGTGGTATTTGAATCACTAAAATATCTATCCTTTATGGGATTTGACCCACCATAGACCATCCTCCTCTGCCAAAGGCATAGCCATCTCTGAATCAACTCACATGTGGGTTGAAAATAACTCTCATCTATCCACCACACCAAGATGTTCTTTCATGCATCTCACTTTCCCATGTGGGTTCAAACCCACCTTAGACCAACCAACTCTTCCTAAATCCCACTTATATTTGTTTACACATTATCAAACCAAATTTTGGATCACTCATAACATCACATATCCTTATTTATAGCTGCTCACTCATGGCTACAATCTTATCTATCATCCCTAATCTAAACACAATTGAATCAACATACACTAGGGCATCCAAATGATATCCCTTAACATCAAGAATCACCCCAAGGAAAGTTATTACTTTTACATCCTCATCTCTTATTTTCCACATTTTTATTTCAAACAACCTATTAATCTTTGCTACAACATCATCTTCTTGTTTGCATGCTCTAGCTGATATGTAAATCAACAACTCCTCCTCACACCTTATGAACTCAAATGGATCACTATCTTCACCTTGGAAGGCTTCTTTGATTTCTTCCATTCTCTTCACCTCTATACATATAACATCATGCTTTTCAATATACTCTTGGGTTTATATTAAATTCATTTACACCCTCTCACTCATCATCTATACACTATAATTTTACTTCTCATCAAGCTTTGGATTCTCAAAGCCTTGACGATAATTATTCAATTATTCTAGGGATAACTATCCTTCCTCAATTGGCTATAAATGAACCTCCACTTGTACATCTCCTTGAGAAAAAACTTATTCCCATGCTGTATCATACTCCCTTATCTCCATATCAATGTCAAGACACTCCACATTATCTAGAACATAATTACTAACCAGATCTTCATCTACTACTGTCATATCCATCACTTGGTCAGCTTCTTCACTCTATTTGTCATACCAGTGAACATGCTAGACTACAACACACTTAGTCCTTCTTTTAGCTACTATATCCATAGCTAGACTTGCACATTACGTAAACACATTAGGGGAAACAATAGATCCCTCAAACAACTCATCCAATGCTCTATCATGCCCCAAAGACATGTTATCCAACTCCTCTTCAATGCTAGCATGTTGTTCAAGATTTTCATGCTCATAATGGACTGACAGTGGCCCATTCTCAAAAAAACTCAGGCCTATTTTATTAACCTCAACATATTTAAATTTAGATCTTTCACATGGCTGATCTTTCATAGTAATATCTTTGTGTGCACTTAGTTGCACAACCTCTACATCTAATGATTTCACCACAAAAACCTATAACTCTACATGGTTGCCTAATTCACTCTCTTACAACTCTACATGGCTAAAATATTCACTCACATCTATCATTCCTTAGTTATCCTTAACCATTATTCCATCCAAAATAAAATTGACAAACTCATTGTCATCATGAACCAAGGATAATTCAACATTTTCCCACTCATTAAAATTCACAATCACTTGCCCATAATCACACAATGGGTCTCCATCTTCTGCTAAAATGTATCACCTCTCCTTGATTCATCATGAAAATATCTTCACCTATGTGCTGTTCAAAACTCTCACACACATTGAGGTATTACAAATTAGAATTAGGTTCTACATATAGAATATTCAACTCCATGTTGTTTTCCAAAAGAACCTACTCTTTCATGAACCTATGCACATCCATGCTACTTTTAAAATTAGCCTTTTATTATTTACATGACAACTCCCCATCTTTATTGCCTCTTTTTTCAATATTATTCTCACCAATGCTCTCAAGCCTCTTAACACAAAGATTCTTTAACCATCTTGGCTATAATTTTGGGTGCACAAATCAACCTAACATTTTAGAAACCATATGTTCCCACTCACAAACCTTCTACTTACCTTTCCTTTATCTCCTCACTTGGAGATCATTCTAATACATGGCTAAAACTCTACACAACCACTTACATGCAACCTTCATCCTCATGAGGTAAAAATCATTCATATCCATAAAATATAAATCAAGCTCAACTATCCAAGTCATGAGTTGTTTTGGATTTTCTTTTCCATAAAATAGAAAAATATCACTAAGATATTTACCTTTTTTTTCCACCAAAACTTTGATCAGTCTCTTTTGTCTACTAACATCTTTTTCTCCACCTAATTGGCCTATTTACAAAGAATTTATCTACACTTTTATGGAAAAAACCTCACGATAAACTCTTCTTAATCACCATCACACACAACTACACCATCATTACCATATACAGTCTTTCCCATCATGTCTAGTCTCTACTGAAACATTTTCAACATCTCTGTCAACTCATCCATCTCACATGATCTTATGTTGTGTATCATATCTTACTAATAATCATTGGGATTATATTTCATAACCTATAATGGACTTAAAATTTAATCTCTCATAAACTCCCTCACACTTTTACACACTTGCAACCACCTATGCAAGCTTATCAACAACTTGTAATCTCTATGTAGAATTCTCTCTCACAACCTACAACACACATTGAGGATTTTATCAAAACCAAAAGGAAACTACCTTGATATAATACCATTTGGTTTAGACAAAAATGAGGAGACTAATTAAGGTTTTCCTTTATCTTTGTGTTGTTAAGGTCAAACATTCACTCATGGTCACACTTTCAACACTTACACATACTTGACACAATATGTTTTAATTACATTAATATTAAATCATCACAAAATAATAAATTCACACTCTAAATAAACACACACTCACACATGCATCTACAGGCTTATTTAATTATATGAAAGAGTTCTAGACTCTCATACAGTTCTTCCTTAATTGATATAACTCTTTGTTTTACTTCTAGAGAGTTTTGCACCTTATCAGCTCATTCCTCTCTCCCAAAAAAAAAAATCTTTCTTTCCATCATGTATTAATATTAACATCCCAAAATTCATGGGTTGTCTATTAAACTTCTTTGACCTCCACATAACATACAAAAGTTAGGTATTGACTATACATGGTATACAAGATATTTGGATTGGGCGCGCATGGAGAATTTGAAATCTGTAACATTGAATGATGCGCGCGGGCTTCCTGGTGCGCGTACCCAAAATCTGAACCAGGATGCCATTGATCCGATGGATGGTGTGGCTGTGGATCGTGTGTCTAAAGGGACTCCACTTGGGAATAGGGTAAGCATCTTGAGCACCCACTCTTCTGCGGGAAAAGGTTTATCTCCAGAAACAAAAAATGTAAAAGCCCCTATTTTTGGTTCTGTCCTGGGATCAAAGGAAAGGACTTATGTGGATGTGGCTGCTTATGAAGCCGAAATACATGATGCGAAAGATCAAGCCTCTGCTGGGATATTGTGTGTTTCTCCTGTAAGTGTTTTAAATCCTGTTAGGGTCAATTTGGATCCTGATACTATAGAAGCAATTTTTGATCGGGTAGATCAGTTTTCAAATTTTGGGGCTATTTGTAGATTTTGAGGATGCTGGCCTTCCCTTGTAGACCTACATGGCTGGATATCCAATACTTGGCTGCCACAGATTGATGCAAATGTTGAAATATTCCCTTGTGTTAAAGGTTTTTTCATTGCATTATTCCAAACTTCTAATGATCGGCATACCATTCTGTCCAATAGCAACCTCTTATTGCAGGGTAAATTCCCCCATATGGCTAAACGATGGCATAAGGACTTCAATCCTCTCACATAAACCTTCAATAAGATCCCGGTCTGGGTTCGGCTCCCAAATTTACCAATACATTTATGGCAAGAAGCGGTGTTTAAAACCATTGGAAATGCTATAGGGGAGTTTTTATTTGAGGATGATGAAACTCAGAGGATGTACTGCTCGACCTGTGCTCGCATCATGGTTGAGGTGGATGTTTCAAAGGGCCTTCCTGAGGTGATTTGTCTGGACTCCCCTAGGGGTTCTTGGACGCAAAGGTTAGATTTTGAAGGTTTACCCTTTTGATGTAGAAAGTGTCACCAGATGGGGCACGTTACAGGGCGGTGTACTGTAGGGAAATCCATACCCAAAAGTTCAAATTCTTGGTGGTCTAAAGCAGGACATGAACACTATTATGCTAAACAACCTGGTGCTGAATCGACTGATTCAGAGTATGAGAGTAGCCATTCTGAATCGATGGATAAGGAGACTCTGTTGGAGACAAATCCTGTTGTAGGTACTGCGGAGAAAGGATTTTTTGATCTCCTTGAACCGATTTCAAAGGAGGTTTAGGTCCCTCCACCTATTTTGAAGGCTTCTCCTAGGAGCCAGAAGCTGGCTTGTTCTCTTAAGGTTTTTGCTGAGGCCTCGACACCCCCTGGACTTCATGGATCTAGGCCTTCTGAGGATTGGGATGCTGAGGCAGCTAAGGTAGAGGATGGTTGGACCACTGTAAAGAGGAAGAAGTCTAAGCCCTTGGTCCCCCCTCTAGATATGAATCTTCGGTCTTGTAAGAAATAATTTTTATTGTTTGTTCAGCTCTTTGTTAGCTGTTTTCAGTTTACTGGTTAAACTGGTTTTGCTTAAGCAGTTTCCTGGCTTTTGTGTTTTCTGGAATGCTTAAGGTTTTGTCTATCTTCGGATGTATAGGGTTTTGGGGCCCCTTCAAAACCTGTTTTTACCTTAATCTAAAACATACAAAAGTTAGGTGAACTTCAATTTTCAAGATCAACACCTAACTATCAGGAACTGTCAAGTGACATTTCAAGGTGATTAACAGTTAGAAAAACCACAATATATTTAAATAATTAATATAATTAATATGAAATAAAAATTATATAATAAATTTTACATCATCCATAAAATTTTTATCATATAACTCTTAACACACATTAATACAAGTAAATAACAACCTTGTTAATTGACATAGACTTCATAGATGACATTTCCAAGTAGAATGGTCATTATTCAAACTTATGTAAATTTAAATGTGTATATAAATGATCTAAAATTTTAAATATATCAATATGAATATATTTTATAAAAACCCATTACATTTGATAACCTAATTTTTATCATAGCTCTATCATAAGGTAATGAACCGTCAGGCTACATAGATGCATTTTTTGGTTGAGTGACAGTCACATAAACTATCATAAATTTTCCACCACTTATTTAATTAAGATTAAATTTTGGAAAAAAATTATAGGATAAATTTTATATCACTAATCCAAATTTGATAATATAATTCTTAACTCAGATCTACTGCAAGGTAATTAACCTTTTGCTAACTAGACAAATGCATTATCTAGTAGAATGATAGTTTACAAAAACTAGAATAAATTTTGTCTCACTTATCTAATTGAGATAAAATTTGAAAAAATAATTTTATAATACATTTTATTACACCACTCAAAATTTTGTAATTCTTTTCTTACCAAAACTATACCACAAGGTCATGAACCTTATGCTTAGTAACACATGCATAGCCTAAAATAAATAGCTACAATTTTTTTGCAGTAACTCAAAAATGGTCTAAAATTTGGTACATATATTATATGTGTCATATGATATAAATCCCCAAAAAATTAATCATCTAATTCATTTTAAAACTTTGTTGTAAATAAGGAAATTTCTTGCTAGTGTAAGAGTTGGTACACTTCTGTGGTGACTCTAAATGATCTATTTTTTTTTGAAAATGGTATAAGTGTTAGGTTATATTATCCCACCAAGTTTTATCATCCAATTCATTTAAAATCATTATAAAAAGTAAGAAAACCTCTTGCTAGTGTAACAGTTGGTACATTTCCATGGTTGCTCTAAATGATCTAAAAATTGGTATAGATGTTATAAGTGTCATATTATAGATAATTCTTACTTGAGTTGAAGAACTATTTACAATAAGTTTATATGAATTAATAGTCTCTAAAAACTAACATAAATAATCAAAAGGTCTCTGTGATTTTCCATAGTAAATGAATACTTTTACAACATCATTCCAAGATATAAACAAGCTCACAAAAATAAGTCCAAAACCCAAATTTAAAGGAAAACACAATGCACTCTATTTTTGGTTGATGTATGATTACATGAACCCTTGGATACTCTTACATCAGAAATTCATGCATTACCTCTTAGTAATGCCTTTTTTAATTTTTTATAGATCACCAAGTCTTACAATATCTAGTAAATAAGCCCATGCTAGGTGGAAGGATATCTAGGTGGTTAATGTTATTCCAAGAATTTTATTTTTAAAATCAATGTGAAACTAGGGAGAGATAATGTGGGACCAAATCATCTTAGTTGAATAAGGAATGGTAAGGAGCCAAAATAATTGAAAGATGAGTCACTGGATGCACACTTATGCAGAGTCTTTGCAATTCTAGAGAATATGGAGGGCATGGCCAATTTCTTATAACAATGAGTTTTCTTGCACATTATGTTGAGAAGGATAAAAATTAGCTAGTCACAAGAGCCATATCATTCGGTACACAAAATGGGATTTTGTAAAAGAGAGGTAAAGATGACGTGTTGTGTAAAGTAACCTTAGATCGTGAGTGACCATAATATCTAGAAGGAACACATCTAGTATTTATAGGAGGACACTTGCAATCTAATTGACTGTAAGGAAGATATTAAAAATTAGTTTGTGGTGGCCTACTATGTTTCAGGATGTGCATAGAGTTGTAAAGAATTGTAACATTTTTTAAAGAATAGGAAGGCCAAATCAAAGGGATGAAATGAATATGAACCTAATGCTATAGTATAACCATTTGAGTAATGGAAAATTGATTGTGTAAGACCTATCAATCCACCAAGCAAACATAGTAATGCTAGATATATAATAAATGTAATAGATTCCTTCACAAAATAGGTAGAAGTTGTTGCAACACTAAAATATAATGATAGAGATATAACCATGTTTTATCAAAGTGGGACACAATTGAGGATCTAATAAATAGAGTCGAATGCATGATACTATTACTTGTGCATAGTAACAAAATCAAACATGATCTAGAAGAAGCAATTTATCAACAATCAAAAGATTGTAATATTAGCATTAAAATCATTAGCCATAAAAGCTTTAGGAATGTACATTATATAGGTAAAATATAAACATGTCCTCACATCCTCATGAATGTGGGATTACCTTTCACAATGACCTTAAAGACACCTAAGAAAGCTAAACTAAACATGTGCAGGGAAAAACCATTAAATAGAATAAAAAACTACACTAACATCCCCCTTAAGTATAGCTTATATGGGTATTAGAATTGGGTCCCAAATATAAGGCCTGATGAAATACCCAAGTAAAATAAAATGCCCCCTAGAGGAGGATGCTAGAGGTACACAAACCCCAAGAAGAGCCAACAAATGAAGATACTTGCTCTTAGTGAAAGGTTTAGTGAATATATTAGTAATTTACTCTATTATCTAGATGTAGTAGACATAAATGACTTGATCATGGATGAGATCCAATATTAAATGCATGTTAATATCCATATTCTTGGTCTATTGACAAAGAACTAGATTCTTATAGATTTGGATAGTGCTTTGGTTATCATAGAAGATGACCATTGGTCATAAAAACTAGATGCTAAACTTAGTGAGAATCCTCTGAAGCCAAATAGCTTTAGTGACAACATTAAAAACTCCTCTATATTCTACCTCTATAGAAGATAAAATAATAGCTATCTACTTCTTGTTTGAACAACTAATCAGACTTGAAATGAGGGAAAAATTGTAGCTTAAAGTAGACTTGAAATTTTGAATGTCATTAGCCCAATATAAATATTTATAACCAATTAATTTGATGTTGATTCCCAATACATAGTGAATCTTGAAATTATGAGTACCCTAAATGTAGTGGAAGATCCACTTAGCTGCTTTTCTATGTAGTTCATGTGGTTTCTGTATGAATCTAGAGACCATGCCCAATGCATATGAAATGTCAGGTCTAGTGTGCATAAGGTAGATAAGACTACCAAAAAGTTGTTGATATGAGGTATCATTAACCAATGAAGATGGAAAATCAACCTCAAGCTTCACACCAAATAGAAAATGAGTTAGAGTTGGCTTATAGTAATCCATGCTAAAATATGTAAGCAAATCAAGAGAATACTTGGATTGTGAAATAGTGAATCTAGAGTTAGATTGAGAAATTTAAATAATGAGGAAGTAATACAATAAGCCCAAGTTAGTCATTGATAACTTGTTAGACAAACTAGTTTTCACTACTGTGATGATGGAATAAGAACTCCCTATGATCAATAGGTCATCCACCTAAACAACCATAATCAATAGTGAATCTTCCTACCATAATACATAGAAATTTAGATTAGAATGGCCACTAGTGAACCCAATTGAAAGAATAAAGAATTCCATCTTGGCATACCAAGCTCAAGGAGCTTGTTTGAGGCCATAGATATATTTTTGAAGTTTGTAAACTAAGGATGAATCTTCCACAAATCCTTGTGGATTTTCCATGTATATTTCCTCTTTGAGGTCACCATGAAGAAAGGAACTCTTCACATCCATTTGATGAACATCCCAATGATATGCTGCAACAATAATGAGAGTGAGTTGGATTGAGTTTATTTTGGCAACTAAGGTGAATGTATCGATATGGTTAATGTTAGGTACCTAAGAAAACCCCTTTTCTACTAAATATGATTTGAAATTATTTATGTACCCATATACTAAAAAATTTGTTTGGTAGATCCACTTACATCAAATAAATTTTCTTCCTTTAGGAAGTAAAACTAAATCCCAAGTGTTATTCCTCTACAAGAAAATATAGTCCTCATCCGTGGTAGTATCCCACTTAGGATTGCTTGATGCCTCACAAAATGATTGTGGATTAGAAGTAGATGAAATGAAATCATGTGGGGCATTTTATAATTATGAACAGGTTTGCATGTTTTCTAATGTATCTCCAATCCATTGGCCAAAACTTTACAGTGTCTATCTAGACTAGTCCTCAGAGAGTTAGGAGGAGATTCCTCATCATCTGAAGATAATCTAGGAGGAGGAGGGAAATACTCATAACTACTCTTATCATCAAAATTAGAAGAATAATAAAGATCATTAATAGGCTGATCAAGTGGATATGAATCATCAAAATTGACATCAAATCCAAGTGCATTTAAGGAAGAGTGAGAGGTGTCGAGTGTGGAGTCTAAAGGACCCTATATAATATAAACATTACTTTTAATGAATAAATCATGAGTGGTGGGATAGAGAAACATGTATCCATTAACACCCTTGATATATCTAATGAAGATGTAAGGTTAAATCTAAGGTTCTATTGCATTACATTTCTTCTTCAGAATGCAAGCCATAACAACTGAACCAAACACTCGTAAGTTCTCTATTATGGGTTTTTTACTACTCCAACATTTAAAAGGAGTGACTCCTTTCAATGATTTGTAATAAATTTTTGATTTTGGATTTAACAAGCATATTTGATGGCCTTGGCCTAATACTGAGGTGCAAGAGACTTGAAATGTATCATAAGTTGGCCATTTCATTCAAGGACCCATTCTTGTACTCTACAACACCATATTATTGAGGATTATATGGAACTATATGTTGTAGTTCAATCCCCTTTGATATATAAAATTGCTTAAAATGGTTAATTACATACTCACCACCATTATTAGTGCACAAAATCTTGATGGATTTACCTGATTATTTATCTATAAGCACCTTGAATTTCTAAAAATGGTCAAAGACCTTTGATTTATGCTTAAGAAAATACACCCAAGTGTACCTAAAAAATTCATGTATGAAAGTAATCATTTACTTTATCCTATTGAATGAAGTTTTTGGAAATGGACCAACTATGTCATTGTGGATAATCTCTAATATCTATTTATCTCTCTTTGATTTGCTATTATCATACTTATTCTATATATGCTTACCAAGAATGCAACCCTAACAAACTCTATCAGAAAACTTAACCTGTGGCAACCTCAAAACCATGTCTTGATGGTTGAATTGCTATAGGTAGTGATAATTGAGATGGTTGAATTAATCATGCCATAATTTACTCACCTCATCTAAATGAGTGAGCAATGCTGTAGAGGGTTGATCAAGATAAAAATGTGAGAAAGTATACAACCTAGATTAGTGATCTGATTTCCCAAATGTAACTATGGAGTCATTGTTAGCTTCCCTAATAGCCATAAAATTGAGTGTAAACTCAACTCTCTTTCCTAAACTGATGTGAGTAATCTAATGAAAAGATAAGAGTTTGGTGGATAAAGAGGGACCAAATAGAACATCTTGAAATGTCCCATAATTCACTTCAACAGATTGACTCCCACTAACTTCTATAGAAGAATCATCACTCAATAAAATGGAAGGCATAGAATAAGACTCCAAGGATGAGAACATGTCCTATGATGAAGCCATGTGGTATGATGCACCATAATCAATAACCCATATGGAAGGCTAGGACACAACTGTAACAAGTGCTTTGCCCTTCTCTATACCCTTCTTATTTTTATGTTGATGAAATTTAATTTGAATAATTAGGGACACTGATATTATGCTTCTCAAGTGCTTTTGTCAGTTGGTTGATCTACATCTTCATGCATTTAGATTTATCATGTACAAGTTTATTGTAGTAGCCATATACAATTCACTCTTTCTTGTATTTCTAGTCTGAAGAGGAATCTTTTGATCCTTTTGGCTTAGCATCAAATTTATAACCCTTTCTTTTCTCTAGGTCCTTCTTATTCTATTTATTCTCTTTGCTACTAGAAGCCTTTTGTTTATCACAAATCATAATCAGGCATGTAATTTAGATGACTTTAGTGTACCCATTTAAATGAGCTTGTCCTACTGTCAAGTTAAGTTAGCAACAAAATCATCCAAAGATGGCATGGTCCATGTAGCTCCAATGGTTTGTTTAGTAGCATGGAAAGTATAAACAGAGATAAAATAGTTGAAACCTAATTTGGAAAGTACAAAAAGAATCAATTGATTATTATTTTTAATCAATGCCACATAGTTTTATATATAACCTGAGTGATTTGAACTTGGTGAAAAATTCTTATATTATATCCAAATCATTTGAACTCAAACTAATGAGATTGTTATCTAAATCTTGACCCCTTATTTCATCCTGATTTCTAAAGAATTTATCTAATGTGGACCATACTTGATTTGGAGATGCTAAAAATTCAATATGAAAGAGAAAGTTAGGTGGCATAAACATGCACAATAGACCATAGGCTTTGTCACTTTGGTTATACCACTTCACCTTCTCTACCTTAAGTTTTGAATATGTTTCTATACCCATCATAATCAATGTAAGCCTTTGCTCATCAAAAGGATTTGTACTTTGAATTTCTACTCATGATAGTTGAATAGTGTAAGAATGAAAACAAAATTGAGATCCATGATTTAGAATGGAAGTATGTGCTAAATTATGTGTGTTGTAAACTAGGAATGTAACACTCCCTGAATTAATAAAGCTTCAAATTTACAAGGCACGATAATATCACCAATGTGTAAAGCTAAAAAAAAATGTACTTTAAACACATGACATCTAAAAAAGAACAAAAAACTAAATTTATGTGCATTTTAATGTTTGTTGCTAGAAAAAAATAATGTTCTCCACTTTGTATAAAAAAATTAGGCGTGCAAATAGTTTGAAATATTTTTTGGTGGCAACTTATCCACAAAAAAATTATAACCTCTCGAAGCAAAATTTAAGAAATTTTGGGTTGGTCATGACCAAGAGTTTAACTCCCATATGACCAAGGGCTATGACTAAATTTTAGATGCTCTCACCCCCATCACTTTGAATGATATGATTGATGTTTAAAAATGAATAGTGGCACACTTTACTAGATTAAATTTGACATCCTCTATATTATCATCAGATTTTGGAGGAGCCCACACACTTATTTAGGTTTTAGACTAATTTCAAAATTGAAATGTCTTATGTTGGGGTTTTAGGACCCTATTGCATTAGGGTTTATGACTGCATGCATACCTGAAAGTCCTGATGTTGAGGTTATTGACATTTCCTACATTGAATAAATGTGTCAGAGTTGTATCACCTTTGTGTAAGTGTTAAGGTTTGTAGCTACTCTCATAGTCTAGAATCTTGATGTGAGGGAAGAGGACTACTCCCATAGTCTAAACTCCTGATGTAGGGAAAGTTACTATGCTCACAGTCAAAATTCCCAATGTCAGGGATGATAACCACTCTGACAATTAAAAAATTTGACGTCAAGATTTTTTTTTGGGGATGTAGTATCTACTTGTAGTTATCAAGATTTTGGCATGTTGGGTATGGAGGCATACTTATAGGTACAAGAGATGTCGATGGTTCCTATAATGCATGGAGGTACAAAAAATCTAATTTTCTCAAAAAATACTAGATTTACTCCACCTCTTGAAAATAAACCAAAGATCCACTAAAGATATCTAAAAACCTAAAAAACCTAGAAAGAATTTTTAATTGATGATTGTAGATTATATGGATTTATGTGAAATTGGTAGAAAATCCTTGAAACCCTCTAAAAAAGGCAAAAAAAAACCATCACAAAACTAAGTCATGGTTATAATCAGTCCTATAGTTTTGACACCTTCTAAATCTGATGGTGTAATCCATTTTACATGAAAATTTATGAAATATTACATGACCAACAAAAGATTCCTTCTCTCTTAATATTTTTCTAAATCTAAATTCATTGAGGATCCTAGAAGAAGAACAAAATCTAAGAGATGGTGAATCTATAATATGCTAGGTCAACGAATGGTAGATATGTTAGCAAGATAAAAATTCAAAATTTCATAATGAAAACAATGACTATAAAATAAAAGCTTTGATACCATGTCAAAGTGGGACATAATCGAGGATCTACTAGATAGAGTTGAATGCCTGATACGATTATTTATGTGTAGTAGTGAAATACAACATGAGCCAAAAGAAGCAATTACTAAACAATCAAAAGATTGAAATATTAACATTAACATCAGTAGCCATAAAATATTTAAGAAGGTACATTATATAGGTAAAAGATAAACTTTTCCTCAGTTCCTCATGAATTTGAGATTATCTTTCACTATGACTTAACAGACACCTAAGCAAGATAAATTAAACATTTGTAGGGAAAAACCATTAAATAGAATAAAAACTTACACTAACATGTTCTTGTATGAGAACATCATAACCAGATTTGGATATCCTATGAAGTTGGTTAGTGAAAAAAGAACAAACTTCCTTAATAATACGATTAAAACTTTGATAGAAAAAATTATGATATGAAACCACAAGAGCACAACCTATCATCCTCAAACTAATTAGTTGGCAAAAACATCCAACAAATTTTTAGAGAAGATGCTTGCCAAAATATGCAATGTGCAAATAGATGATTGGGAGGATCAAATTACTATGATCTTATTGAAATACATGAATATTTATAATCATGCAATAGGGTTCACTCTTTTCCAGTTATTCTACAAATTGCATTGATAATGCGACTAGGAGATCAAGATTCACTTCAAGAAAGGTTGCTATATCTAACTTGCAAGGAAGAAATAAGGTAGAAAGTGAGTTAGACATAGGAAATAAATAATTAGATTCAAAAATCATGGTTGTATTGTAATCTATGATCTAACAATTTTTATCCAGAGCAAATAATATTATTATATGCTAGAAAATGTTATGCACATCCATGTAAATTGAACATTCGATGGAAATGACCATACATCATCCATGAAGTATCATAACAAGAAATAATAATACTAAGGGAAATTCAAAGAAACATCCTCTTAGGGCATGTAAATGGATATAGGAGTAAGCCTCACCACCAATTATATCTATTAATCTCATGTTAAAAAATTGAGAGGGTATTGAGTAACACCATGTAGTTAGGGTTTGTGTTTCATTTATGGGTTTTTATGTTTTTGTAGGTTTGTAGTATATATGTGTAAAATACAACCTCTATATCACAAGAATTTAGAACACAGTATAAAAATATAAATGTCACAGAGTATGAAAGGAAAATAAAAAAGTAATGAAAGAGAAACATAAATAGGGGTCTTAAGTTTAGAACAAATTATTAGAAAAAGGGGTATGAAGGACATGTAATAAATGGTCACTCAAAAATTGGTTAATGATAAATCATTTAAAAGATTACACATTTCCCAAAGTAGATAAGGGTTTTAGACTCAGGTAATGTTTAATAAAGGAAATTTTTAAAATAAGAAAGGTGACACATCACATCAAAAAATGTCATTAGCCAAAAAAATGAATCTATCCATTGAAGTGCAAAGGTCACATATCAATAACTAATGAAATTTAAAACAAGAGTATAATGGTGAAAAAAATAACTCAACATAATTCCATGCAAAGTGTTAGATAAGTAGAGTGAAGTAAATCTATATAAACACATGGTACACAAAGAACAATGCATTTTAAACTCCTAGAGTAAAGAGCCTTTTTCAATATGATCTTGAGATATTTACCTTTGCACAAAAATGTACAAGTTTTCATCACATCATAACAAGAATGAATCAATCATAGCTCCTCATACCATTGAATTAAATAATGAAAGAGGATATGCGAATAGACCTGGCATTAAGACAAATAAGATACTATGACCTTGAACCCTTTAATTTTGTAGATATAATAGAGACATATTTATTTAGCCTAAATCTAATGACAACTATGCAACCAATAGCCCCTAACTATGTAATAGCAACTGCGAGGCTCAAATGTTGAGTGATTATAAAGATTCTAACTTTTGGAAAACTAAATAAGGTGGTGATGACACTGGTAAGTCAATATAATGAGGGGGAAATACACTTATCCAAGGATGTTACCATATACAACAACACACCAATAATGGTGAGGGCAGCGAAAATTCCACCTCAAGGCAAATCCCTCCTATCATACAAAATTAGTAGCCCTTTGATTCACTTAGACATTAGATAAAACTACACCAAAGGTTCCAAGGGAATCCCTTGATTTAGTATAATTTATCATAGTGCAAATGATATCTAACTAAATTTCACATAGATTTTGGTAGACCACTAATAGTGCATGCCAAGAAACAAAAGGGGTCATCGACATTACATATTACATGATTTGGCTAAATGAGAATTTCAATTTACCAAAGTTTTTAGTGGTCGAGCTAATCTATAATTTGGAGAAAATTATTTCAAGTGCATCATAAAATTTACAATATTAGTTCATGATATTATTACTCTAGTTTAATAAATGGAAGTCTCTGATGGTTTTATTATAGTGGATAGAGATTTTTGGCCTATGACTACCTTAAAAAATCTAGCACATAAAATAACAAGGTAGTACTACATAGTTGGGCTACTTTAATCAATGTTGGATTAAAGTATAGGTGCTCATTACATTTCACCCTAGGGTACCCACCAATGTGATGAAATACCTTACAATCCATGCTTAAATCACCATACTTCATGATGGACTACCGGTGAAATTTCATGGGATGGACAAAACACCACATGTCTCATTGTCATTCTTGATCACCATGTTAGATGCAAAAGTAGAAGTTCTAAAGCAACAAGCCTTATTGGAAATAATGGTGGGACCTTTATATTCCATGGCCTTTGAAGCACAATAACTAGTGGCACACCCATAAGCAAAATATTAAACTCAACAACAAGCACTACCACATACATATACAACTTTGACACAAATTGCTATAGGTAGAAGGAATAATCAACACAAAAGATAACACCACCTCCAACACTAAAGAGGATGTCTCATGACACCAAACCCTAGCTCACAGACATAAATTTACTTGATATTGTTGTAGAGTATGATCTCACATAACTTGGTGTCTCTGAGGAAGAAGTCTATAACTCTATCCTAGAAGACATAGGTACAATTCTATATGAAGAGGAGGAAGAAAAGGATTTTCTTTCTAGAAATTAGTACACACTTTCTAAGCATGAAACAAAATATCAAAAGTCTTAGTGGTTGACATTCCCACACTTATTTATTTAATCATAATTAACACTATCTTAGATGAAGAAGATAGCAAATGAAAAACATCATCCATCTTCCAAGTAGTAGTGGTATCGATATCTTTAGTAGTGCAAGCTACCCAATGATAATCAAAGGCAATGCAAAGGATAAAATCAACAAGAAAACCCTAAATACACACTAATTTATATACCCAAATCACACACAAAAATGAGGACCTCTCCATCCATTGTATAATGCATTTACTACTTTATCTCACCACAAATGATGGAGGAGATCAAATCCAAAGAAGAACAAGCAGTGAAATAACAATATGTTGATACTGTTTATGCTTATAAGCATGTGAAAAAGGTTTTGGTTCCACACACCCACACAAAACTTTTTAATAAGTAGGTGCATAGTGTTGACATCTTCTCCCTCAACTTCACTAGTTCATTCTACCCCTTCACCCCCTTCATATCCCCATTCCCCATCTCATATGCAATAGGAGGACATCACAATTCAAGAAGTTGTGTAGGCCAAAGCAAGGCAAGAGAAGACACAAAAGGAAGTAGATAAAAAATATTTAAAGGAGGAAAGGAAAAATAAGAAGAAATAAGAAGTTGAGCACAAGGCTAAAGTGGAAGAAGACAAGAGGAGGAAAAAAGACCCAGAGGAGAAATGAAAGGAAGAAGAAGTTGTATAAAAGAAGAAAGATGAAGAAGAAGCTGCATAAAAAAAAAGTAAGATAAATAAGAGAAGCACAAGAAGAAATAATAATAAGAAGAAGTTGAAAGAAAGAAAAAGGAACAAGAAGTTAAGGGAACTCAAGAGGCACAGATGAATAAGGTTGAGGATGACATAACAACTAAGGTAGAGAAGGAGAAAAAGATATAATCCCTGAAAAAGAAATACAAAGAGATAAAGAAAAAGGCTGAGGATCAAAATTCCAAGGATATTGTGCAAAAAAAAAATAGGAAACAAAGGAACATGTATAAGCAACTACCAAGGATAAAAAATATCTAGAAATAAAGAAAAATCTTGAAGAGATAGTCAGAAGGCTAAACAACTAGGGTAACATGCGAAGCCACTAAAGGACCTTAAGCAACAACTGATTCCTGATGCTTTAAGAACTTATAGCATAATTTAAGGATCAAGATCAACATTAAGAGGTACACAATAAGAGGTGTCATATTAAAGACCTCAAATAACTATCTAATTTTTATGGGACATATAAGTCCCACCTTTGTGATGAACAACTTTAGCATTCCTACTTATGCGAATATGACACCAATTATCCCTAGCCACAATTTTTGTGACTTCTTTTGATTTGAAAACAATAAGTTAGGAGGCATCACTTGTTGTGACCTAGCTAACATTATCAAATTAGATTTAATAAGTTCTGTTTCAAGAGTCCATAGCACATGTTCTCTTGAGATGGAACATGAAAACCTCCAACTAAGGGAGGAAAACATAGATCTACATGCTTGGTTGGCCAAGGACCACATGATCATAAATGATACTTGTCTAGCATTGGTCATCCAAGTCTTTAGGGATCATGTGATGTTTAAAGAGAAATAATTCACTATGTTTATTTCTTGACTCACCAAGGATTGGGTGGCTATGCATAAAATTTAGAAACTTTGAGTTCAAGGATAACACCTGAAAGCTAAAACAAAAATCCTCTTCCAACTGCTTGAAGAATATGATTAGGTTTTTGAAATTGTTACACAAAAATCCACCCAAATTACTTGTAGTATGTTGGACTAAGAAACTACTACAGGATACATTAGGCAAGGTGCAGATAGACTTATCCAAGGTAGATAATGCCAAGGATGTCATGGAAGATCATACAACAACATTAGAGCAAATTGACATTGTGCTCAAAGAGTATCTTAAGTAATGAGGAAATATCATGACCAAGATGACTACATGGAAAATTGATATATTTTTCAACATGTTCATTGGTGTCTAAAATTATTGATACATAGACAAACTAGAGGAAATATCACAAGGCATTTAGCTAAAGCTCTTGCAGAATAAGGCTATCATTGCTATCATAGAATATGAAGACATTCAAGCAATCATATAGAGTCAAAACCCACTATGCACTTTAATTATCATGGTTTGAGATGCATTAGCTAATTGTAAATAATTCAAGTAAGATATTTCACACCTAGAGAGTTTGATTATTGGGATTATTGATGAGATAAAATTCATTCCATCAACCCATCTCATGTAGGAACTACCAAATAATAAGGTGGCCAAAACAATACAATAATAACCTATGACACCTAACTTTTCATATGCATCATCTTATACCATATTTATCATAACACCATTTTCTGAAACAATATCTATATCACCTTCTTCATAGCCTCCTCTAATTCTAGTAGCACACTCTATGCCTTGTCCATCTATCTAAGAATTATGTAGTTTTCAGTTTTAAAAATTTGAAGAGTTTTAAAGTAAAGAAGGCCATAAACATTAAGCATGGGGCCAAGATGGTTGAAAATTGGTAAGGGTAGCCTCTTGGTTATGCCAATCTATTGAAAACATGTAAAGGTGGTAGATTGGTATGTTATTTGGTTAAAAACCCAAAAGGATGGCTAAGTAGTGTGCAAGAGGTGAAAGCTGATAAATGACACCTTGAGTGATTACCACAATCAATCTTGTTAGACAAACCCATTGACACAATAATTTATACTAGATCCATCATTAGGCACACTTCTTATGACTTTTTCTCATGATGATATAATTATTTAGTTCCAGAAAAGTGTTGGTAGTAGACTTAAGATTGTAAAATATAGAGTGTAAATGCACAAGTGTACGATGTAGAGCATTTTATGTAACAAATATAATTTTGTATGTATTTGGCCTATGTATCTATACTAAAATATTTTTGAATTTGAAAATACTCTTTTGAAGGAAAATATGTAAGGTTAGAATGCAAAGCAACATAACATTGCAAATCTTTAAATAATTATTTGATGTAAAGTAAAATAGTTCTGAATGATATGTGATTGTATATAGAGATCAATTCATGGTTTTTCAAATAAATTTTGTAAATATTTTATGCACAATTGAATTTTATTTTATGCAAATTTATTTACTTATATAATAAGAATAAATGTTTTATATCATTAAGTCTACATTTTAATGGAAAATTGTAACTCTACTCAGAATGAATACTCAATGTGTTCCTTAGTTCTATTTGCATTCTAAATATGTAATATAATTCACATAAAAATAAATAGTAGCATGTTATGATGGGTTTTATAGGAACCTATACTAACACCTTGATCATATGCATATCGTATGGCATCAATGATAATCACCCAATGTGTCTAAGACCATATGCATCTAGGGTAACTCTCTCAACATCTATCAATGGTAGAGCTTGCATCGTCTCCATCATAGGCCCATGATGAAACTCTCTTGCTCGAATATCAACTTGTAACAAAAATTTTAAATTTAGAATAAATAATACCATATACAATTTTAATCAATTTAAAGCAAAAAAATTAAAAAATACTAATTATTCAATGGATAAGACCATGGTCCTTAGAACAAATTTAGTCCCACCTAGATTGGTTTGTAGATGAGTTCACGATGAGATAGATGGGTCCATGGACAAGTTCACATTAGCACAAGATAAATCCAGTGTCCCTTGGATAGGAACAACCTAGAGAGGACACAATGACATAATGTTAAAAAAATTTAAACTGCATAAAAATACATAAATTTTTAAAAATTTATAAAGGTCAAAATTTGAGTTTTGGGATTGACCAGGGTCAGCTCATCCTCCACCTACAAGATGGGTGTCACTTACTCAAATGATTTCAATCTTACTAATCTCCTCTATGGAATGATGTCTCTCTTAGAACTTAAAAATTGTAAAATGTTAATGTACAAATGAAATATAATTTCTTTTTTCAATAAATCTATTTATATGAATTGACCTTTTTATTTTTCAAGAATTCAAGACCTTTTAAATTAATATTCCAAACTTTTGCATGCAATATCTCAATAAAAACATATCAAAATCACTCCACATGAGTTATATTAGAACACATGTAACATGATCTTCTACACGGTATTATTTTTCTCATGTTAATCAACCTTTTTGAAAATGCCAAATTTTACACTTATGCATTTATACACAATATCTCCTGCATATTTATCAGCCTTCAATAAAAAAATATTTGTCAAATAAAGTCAATGATCATATTATAATAAAAATAATAAATTGATATTTACGCAAAATCTAATGCAAAACATACATTGTATTATTTCAATACGACACACTTGATTATCTCATGTCTTGGACTGAAAGGGAGGTAACCATTAGACCTATTACAAATTATAACTCAACAAATTATACATGATTTAAATTGGTTTAAACAATTCATGTACCAAAATTTCATGATAGATTCAAGAATATACATAGTAATATTAGGGAAACATGTATGCATATGCACTCAAAGATAGACTACAATGGTGCAAATAAGGAAAAAAATAGATTCTATAACAGAGTATAGGGTTTTAAAAAGATTCAATTTAATTTAGAAAGCAAGCACATGATGGATATTTTAAAACATTCATACAAATTTTGGGTGCATATAATAGGTGTATGCACCCACTTCAAAAAATTATTAGAACACAATCATGCACACTTGAAATTAAATGCATGTACATGTGAAAAAAATAATCAGTTACAAGAGAGAAAGTTACAAGTTGTAAATACATTTATAGTTGAGAATATGAATGCATAAAATTTTACATCATTGACTCATTCAAGCTCAAACTTTTTTTTTCATTGTTCAAAGTTTCAAAACTTCAAAGCTGCAAAATTTAGAGTTTCAAAAAGAAAAAAAAAAAATTCAAAGGAAAAATATTCATTTTGAAGCAAGCTATATGAATAAGTGAATAAATGATTGTTAATGTGTTTTTAATGATGTCCCTAAGGTGGCCAAGAGTGTCCATGAGTTGATATGTATGCATGGTTCTCAATGACAAAGTGTGCCTTAGTGATCATGCATGGACCCTGTTGTGTTGAATTTTGTTGTACCCAAAAAATGTCACTTAGTTTTGGGACAAAATTTAAGCTATTTTGGTCTTGCAAGACAAAATTATCTCTTCCCATTTCAAAAAATTGTTCTAAGCTTTCAAAATTGGGAATTATTCAAGATTTTTCAACTAAAAGAATCTATCAGCAACCTTCTATGCAATGTTTGAACCATTGAACCATTGAACCTTGAACCATTTTTAGTTCAAAGGTTCAACGGGTTCAAAGGTTCAACGATGTCAACAAGTTTCAAGAATTAAGAGCTTTTGTCAAAGTTCAAAGTTCAATCACTTCAGGTTCAATGACTTCAAGACACTTATCAAAGAGAAGAAGACTTGAACCATTGAACTGTTGAACCATTGAACCACTCTGGTTCAAAGGTTCAATAGGTTCAAAGGTTCAATAGGTTCAACAACGATAGGTTCAACACGGTTTATTTCCAAGAGCTTGTTTCAAGCGGTCGATCAAAACGAAGGAATGGACCATTGAACCATTGAACCAAAGTTGGTTCAATCAGTCGGTTCAAGTGGTAGGTTCAAAGTAGTGTTCCAAAAGTCAAAGAGACAAGTACCCTTATGAAGGGATTTTTTTTGGCAAAAGTGACTAATGCAAGAAAAGCATGAAACAAAAGCCTAACAGATCCCAACAGATGCTTCCAAGTTTCATCTACCGAGCCCCATTTTACTTTATTTCTAAGAGCTATATAATTTTCCATGTGTCATCTTCTATGGGACACTCAAAATGCATCCAAAGCCTTTTCAAGTTAAGCGGATACTACCATGTGTCCTCACCTGTTTCACAGCAGATGTTGCCACGTGTCACTTGTTGAGATTGGCAAAAAATTGACTAAGGCAAAGTCAAAGGACAAACAACCCTTTTCAGAGGGCACTTTAAAACCAAAGTGGACTGTTGCAAAAATTTGAAAGGTCACTTTGAAGCTCAAACAACCCTTGCAGAGGGCAAGTGGGGATCAAACAAACCAATTCAAAGGCCGAACGAGCAAGGGAATTCCTTTGGAAAAGTTCCCATGACAAAGTTGTAAAGGAACAATTCCTTCAGACAAATTGTCTAAAAGAATTCCTTCAGACTTTTTATTCAAAGGAAAAGTCCCCCAAAATAGAAAACTTGCCAAGTTGCCACATGTCCCTTATCAAAATGCAACGGAGATAGCCATGTGTCATCTTCTGCAGGAAACTAATATAAGTCCTAAAGACTTTCAAAAGAGAATCTAAAGCTCAGTGGAAGCCACCACATGTCGACATCCACAGTTTCTTCCTTTCATCTTTTTTAAGTAAAGATTGTGGTGGGCCCCCAATAAGCTACTGAAGTAAGTGGAGCGCGCCAAGTGTCATCCTCCGTGGGATTCTCAAAGACAAGTGAAAGATGCCACATGTCCCATTGTAACTTTATGGAATGTGATAAGTGTTTGTATCTGCATCTCTAGTTTCTTACAAGTTTCAAAGCTTCTTTCAATAAACATCTCTTAGAGTCCCACAAATGCTGCCACATGTCCTCGCCTATTTTGCAGCGAAACGTGCTGTGCATCAATTGTTAGGACCAACAGAAAGTGACCAAAGAACAGAGCATCAAATTAAACCAAGGACCCAATTCAATAGCTAGAAAAGGAGGAATGATGAAGGACTAGAAATATTCATGCACAAGATATGTTTCTAGAAGCAGACTGCCAAATGGACATTGGAGGATACAAACATTCAATGGTGTGACCCGTTTCTTTGCATTGAGAAAAGCAAATGGGCAAATACGCCCGATTCTAGCATATTTTCTTGACAAAATTTAATGCAACATGATGTGTTACTACTCCCAAGTCTTTCTTGGAGGGCTATATATTGAACTCTCTCTTATTATTTCAAAGGATATCTCTCTCTGTTATCAAAAATAAAACTCTACCCAAATTGAAAGGCAATACTGAGACTTTGAGCTTAGATTGTTCATCATATTTCTTTGTTAGAATCATAAAGCAAGTTACTTTTAGACTTTGTGCTGTTATATTTTGTAT
This sequence comes from Torreya grandis, assembly GCA_037957365.1. Classification (NCBI taxonomy): domain Eukaryota; kingdom Viridiplantae; phylum Streptophyta; class Pinopsida; order Cupressales; family Taxaceae; genus Torreya; species Torreya grandis. The sequence goes on along the minus strand of JARHVA010000907.1, from coordinate 196,722 downwards.
CATTCTAGGAGATTGTTCTTATGTCTATTTCCTTAATGTATTTTGGTTTATAGAATTTAACAAGCTGAGCTAGTAGAGGTGACAAAGAAGGTGTCTTGAAGCCAGTTACTTTCAAAATTTGTGTTGTCATAATTGTCCTTAGTGTGTGTTTATTTTCTATTTCTATGTAAAGAACCTTGGGATGACTTTGTGCCCTCATTGTTCTTCGTATTCTACTCTTTGGTAGTTGAGGTGGAGACTTTGTGCCTCATTTCATCCTGCTGTGTTATTATACCCTGTTTCAAGTTACTTGTCATCACCGAAAAAATTTCTTTTATCTGCTGAACAAACACTTCAGAAAGAAGAGGAGTGTCTTTTATCATTTCATCTAGATTTCTCCTTTGATTTGTACACATCATCTCTGAAAAAATAGAGATGGATGGTTTATCCTACCCTTGAGTATTATTTTATATATATATATATATATAATACATATATATATCTATAGGGAACCTCTCCTTGATGAGAGGAGAGATTAGTCCCCTTTTAATGTAGTAAACCTACACATTTGGCCAACCAATCTTCCTACTGTGGTTGATCAGACCTATTTTGTTTATCAGTATGCTGATTGACAAAATATTCACCCAATAGTTTTTGGTCTCTGCTGGGGATGTTATGTGCATTCTGAAGCCTCAAGTTTCAAATTGAAGTAGTTCCTACCCTTATCCATTACAGATTCTGGTGACTCCACTCCACTTCTTACCCATTATCACTATAACCTTACCATCCACTTCCACACCAACTGGGAAAGAATGCGTAGTTTAAAGCCTCAAGCTTCAAACTGAAGCAAGGTCAATTCTTTTCCATTTTTGTTTCACAATCTAGCAAATTCAAGGTATACACAAAGCCAAAGGGCTAAAGGTATTATTAACCCTATATTTGAGTTGGTACAACAAAGTAATTTTGATTTATCTCCTTCACTATCTCATCTCCAATGAACTAGGATCTTTCCTCCTACTAAAATTAGATCTCCATTACCAAGCGAAGCATCCACTTCTGCTGTTAATAAAAATTTGTCAATAATTACCCCTCTAAGATTTATTATTCCTCTTTTTCATAGTCATATAATGGTAGTTCAAGGCCCCTGGGGTAATTCTTTTGGCCCTCTCAATCTTACTTCACCTCTACATGAGCTCCCACACAGTTCAAGGAAGAATTTCCCCAAATTCTATGGTAATGGGAAAGTTCATCATGATGAACACATTGTCGCTTTCAGCATAGCCCATGGTGTGATAAGAGTGGAATTTGAGGATGTGGATGCCAGACTATTTGTGGAAACACTACAACGTGCCACTGTAGATTAGTTTTACCATCTACAAGCTCAGTTAGTAACTGACTGAAACACCCTCAAAGCCAAGTTTGAAGCCAGATTCAAACCTGTAGAAGATGCACATGCCCTTCTAGCCCAACTCACACAAATGAAGAAGGAGCCTCATGAACAAATGAGGGACCTCATAGCCAAGTTTAAAAAACCAAGAAATAGGATCCCTGTAATTACTTGACCTATAGTTGAGAATCTCAAATGTTTCTTCATTAATTCTCAGCTACTTGAAGTGAGTTTCCTGTTAAGACGTGTTGGTCAAATAGACCTTGCTAAAGCTCAAGATTTGGCTACTAAGGTAGAAGATGACCTTATCTTGGTTGGAAAGATAAGGAGAGATCCTAATAGAAATAGACCCTCATCATCTTTTGAATATCCATCTACAGGCACCACTGATCCAATGGTGCAGAAGTTGGCAAATGAGTTGCTTGATCTCAAAACGCAAATGGCACAAGGAATGTCTTCTGCTCCTTCATATAGAGATATACCAAGGAGGACATTTCCAAATTAGTCATACCAGGGCAATGCTACTAAGAATCAAGGGTAGCTAAATCATCTTCCTCCCCCACAGGGGAAACTTACCATTGAGGCACCCCCAGCCAATTCAACAATGGGATATCTTGAAATAGAATCTAATTTCTCTTTCCAGCCTAAATTGAACCAAGAAAATGATGTTGATCTCTTGGTAGAAGGTCAAGAAGAATTATCTGGCAACTCTAACATTGGTTTCCTGAATTACCAGGATGAACCCAAAAGTAAAGGAAAAACATTTGATGGATCATACGTAGTGTTCACTCGGTCCAAGAATCAGTCAACCCAACAAGCTGATAAAGAGAAGATAGAGGAGCGACTTCAACCAACAATCTCAATTTCTAAATGTGGAACCACTCTGCCTTTCTAGCTAAAGAACTTGATGATTACCAAATAGGTAAGTACATCAAACATCTCTGCACCTTCTACTTCAATTTTGCAAATCAGTCCTCCCTCCCCTATAAACCAGAAGGTTGAATTGGCTTCCTCTATTCCTAGTCTAATTCAGTCATTTGAAATAATTGATCATGTCAAGAAGACCAAAATTCAAATGACTGAGTTTGAATATTTACAATCCAATCCTGAGCAGCTGGATAGGTTAGTTGAGTGTGTGAAGAATAAGGCTATCCCTGCAGGACAAGATGTTAATAAAATAACTCATGATCCCCCAAGGAACATTTCCATCCCAAACAATCTTGTCATTACTCCTCTTGATGCCCCTGGGAAAATAGAGCCTTTCTATGTTTCCCTATTAATAAATGGCCATAAGCTGAGCAACTACATCATTAATTCTGGTGCATCTGACAACACCATGCCTTCCAAGGTGGTAGAATCTCTTGGCCTTACACTAACTAAGACATTTGGGAGATGATTCTCCATGGAGAAAAAATAAGTGCCACTACTGGGGCAAATCAAAGACACCCAATTTGCTTTTGTAGCATTCCCAGAAAAAAGAATCAAGATGACAGTTTTGGTAGCTGATGTCCCAACATCCTATGGTATTCTACTTGGGAAAAATTTATGTAAAGATGTGGGTGGAGAATTGAGCATGGACCTGTCTGAAGTGAGGATACCTATCAAAGGCATCATGTAAAGGCTACTTCCTGAAAATGAATCAATATATATTGTCACTCAAACATTAACCCCTGAAGCTCAAATTTTGTTTGAATCTTCAAGCATGGATAACTACTTTATTTCTACAGATGAAGTTCATGAAGCATCTGATAAAGCTCTCGAAAGTGTCAACCCAAAAATTAGTTTAGCTGGAATAGTAGAAGAATTGGTAGGTTGCAATACAGATGGAGAAGGATCTTCCCTCTCTAATGAAGAAAAATCTAAATAAAAATCAATGTCTGATGAGATTTGGACTCTGGAATTTGATGGCAGATGCTCCTCTACCAGTTTAGGAGTTGGGATTGTGTTGATATCTCCTCAAAGAGATATTTTTCCTTCATCTTACAAGTTACAATTCAGCAACACCAATAACACAGCTGAGTATGAATCTCTATTGCTTGGATTGAAGGCTAAGATAAAGGCATCAAGCTCCTTCATGCCAAAGGGGATGCTGAACTAGTGGTTTGTCAGGTGAAAAACCTATACCAAACCAAGAATGAAAGATTGCACCACTACCATAATCTAGTTTAGGACTAAATTGAAAGCTTTGATGCTTTCAACATCTCTGCCATATCTAGGGAATTTAATGATAGAGCTGATACACTAGCTATTTCAGTAACTCTCTTAATCCCTCACTCAGACTTCACAAGAAACAAGTACACTATTGAGCTAGTATTTAGACCAAGTGTACTTGACAATGCTGATCATTGGCAAGTATTCAATGATGATCACCACATCATTGCCTTCCTAGAATGAAAGGACAACTTTGAATGACTACATTTTGAAGGCAGTGAACCTCAGAAGTATAAACCAACCCCTGAATCGAGTTCAGATGCAAATGAAGAATTCTTATAGATGAAAGGAAATAAAATTATCAAAGGCCTGGTTTCCCTTGAGAAGTTGTTTAAAAAGTATGATAGGTTCATCAAATAGATTCAAGATCATCCTAGGGATTTGATCAAATAAATTTGATTACTGAAAAAAATCCCAAGATGGTTAACATTGGTAAGTGCTGCACTCCTGAGGAGAGATTCAAGTTCACTACTTTACTCTGCCAATATATGGATGTCTTAGCATACTCCTATGATGACCTAAAGTCTCTCAGGCCTGATGAAATCTTCCATGATAGTCCTCTCAAGGCTGACTCAGTGCCTTATAAGCAAAAATATAGATAGTACAATTTGAAGATATCAGGTACTATTCTATCTGAAATACAAAAAATGTTAAATTCTAGAATAATTTTCCCAATCCATCATTCCACATGGATTGCAAACATAGTGCCTGTAAGGAAGAAGAATGGCAAAATTTGCATTTGTGTGGATTTTAGGAATCTAAATCAGTCATCTTTGAAAGATAATTATCCTTTGCCAATCATGGATCAAGTGCTTAAAATAGTGACAGGTTCGGAGATGTTATCAATGATAGATGGCTTCTCAGGATATAATCAAGTTGAAGTTGGTGAAGCAGACCAACACAAGACTGCATTCACCACACCTTGGGGCATGTTTGCATATAGAAATATGCCTTTTGTCTTGATAAATGATGGTGCCACCTTTCAAAGACCAATGGACCTTGATTTCAAAGATGAGATGGGTAAGTTCATTGTGGTATACCTTGATGACTTGACCATCTTTTTCAAACATCACTCTGATCATATACACCACTTGTAACAAGTACTAGAGCGCTGCCACCAGAATGGCATTTTTTTGAACCCTAAAAAGTCTATTTTTGGAATAATAGAGGGGAAACTTCTCAGATACATTGTGTCTAAAGAAGGCATAAAGATTGACTCAGACAGAGTCAAGTCTATTCAAGAGCTTACCTTACCTACAAGTAAAAATGTTGTTCACTCTTTCTTTGGAAAGGTGAATTTATTACGAAGGTTCATCCCTGAGTTTGCTGAGAAGACATGAAACATTGTAAACATGATGAAAGGGAAGACCACTTTCAGTTGGACTAAAGAAGGTAAGTTAGCATTTGAGGATATCAAGACTGCCATTGCTCATGCCCCAACTCTGGTTTTTCCAGACTACAATAAAGAGTTCATCATATATAGTTATGCTTCTGAACACACACTTTTAGCAATTATGGTTCAATAGGATAAAGAAGGTATGGAATCTCCCATTTCTTTCATGAGCTACTCTCTCAAAGCTCATGAGCTAAAGTATTCGAATATGGAGAAGCATGCTTATGCAGTGGTGAAAGTAGTCAAGTATTTCCACTTCTATATCCTAAATTCACACACTACTACCTTGGTTCTTGACACTACAGTCTAGTCCATATTAACTCAACAGGAGTTTGGGACAAAAAGAGGCAATTAGATTGCAAAGATCTAGGAGTTTGATCATCATCAAGCCAACAAAATTGGTATGGGGAAAAGGCCTATGCCAATTAATTACTGATAACAAACTAGAAGGAACAGAGCATGAAGAAGCAGAGGTAGAAGACACACCAATAGTCCTTTTTGTCTCCACTACGAATGAGTGGTATTCAGGTATTGCTCATTTCCTTACTTATGGTGAGTGTCCTTCTCATTTATTTTACAAAGAAAGGAGGACTATCAAGTTAAAAGCTACCAATTTTGTCCTTTGGGACAACGACCTATACAAGAGAAGCCTTGATGGAGTATTTCTTCACTATGTGGACAAGGATCAACAAAGCCAAATTTTGAAATCCTTCCACAATTTAGCCTATGGAGGACATTTTTTTACTCTTGTGACTGCCCACAAAATTCTATGAGCCAGGTATTACTGGCCAACTCTTTCCCAAGATGCATATAAGTGGGTGAGAAAATGTGAACTCTACTAGAAATTTTTTGGGAGACCCAAGTTAGCTTCCCTACCTCTCAAGCCAGTAGTCATAGAGGAACCATTCCAGCAATGGAGAATTGATTTTATTGGAGCTATAAACCCATCTTTACGTGCTGAACATGATTATGTTCTTACAGCAACTAACTATTTCACCAAGTGGGTAGAAGCTATCCCAACCAAACATGCCACTTCAGAAGTAGTGTGGAATTTCCTCAAGGAGAATATCATTTCCAAGTTTGGAGTCCCAACCATGATTGTTACTGACAATGCATCTTGTTTCACTTCCTAGAAGATTACACAATTCTATTTCTATTATGGGATTACACTCTCCCATTCTTCTAATTACTTTCCACAAGGGAATGGACAAGCTGAATCAAGCAATAATAACCTGGTGACCATCATCAAGAAGCTGGTAAATGATGACCAAAGGACATGGCATAAAGCATTAATTGATGTTCTATGGGCAGATAGAATCACACCAAAGAGAGTAATTGGTATGTCTCCTTTCCAACTTCTTTATGGTATCAATGCTGAGATACCAATCACCTTAGAATTTACAGCCTTGAAATTGGCTAAGGCAATTGAAGATCAAACATATGAAAGCCCCCTTGATAAGAGGATTATGTGCTTGACTGAGCTGGATGAGCAGAGAACTATGGTGGTGGACCGAATTGCTGCTCATCAAAGTCTGGTAAAGAAATTCTTTGACCAGAAGGCAAAAAATTGTGATTTCCAAGTTGGAGATCAGGTCCTATTGTGGGACAAAAGGAGAAAACCAAAAGGGATACATGGAAAGTTTGACTCCCTTTGGAGATGTCCATTTATTATTCATAAGCACAATGGTGAAAATAGATTTTTGCTAAAGTATCAAGATGACACACTCTTTTCTCTACCTCACAGTGGGTAACATCTGAAACACTTCAATTCTTGAAGTACCAGATCATTTCATCTATACATATGTATATTTGTATAGTTTTTAGTTCCATTTTGTTTTGTTTGTTTTCATTTTTGATGCCTTTCATTTCTGGGTAACATGAATCTATAGCCCAATGGTACACATGAAGACACTGGAGATTCTGGATTCTACTCCCTTTAATTCTTTTTAAAATTGATAGAAGTTCCCCAAATGGAGCCAACTGTTGTACCCAAAAAATGTCACTCAATTTTGGGACAACATTTAAGCTATTTTGGTCCTGCAAGACAAAATTATTTCTTCCCATTTCAAAAAATTGTTCTAAGCTTTCAAAATTGAGAATTATTCAAGCTTTTTCAACCAAAAGAATCTATCGACAAGCTTCTATGCAATGTTTGAACCATTGAACCATTGAACCTTGAACCATTTTTAGTTCAAAGGTTCAACAGGTTCAAAGGTTCAACGACGTCAACAAGTTTCAAGAATTAAGATCTTTTGTCAAAGTTCAAAGTTTAATCACTTTAGGTTCAATGGCTTTAAGACACTTATCAAAGAGAAGAAGACTTAAACCATTAAACCGTTGAACCATTGAACCACTCAGGTTCAAAGGTTCAACGGGTTTAAAGGTTCAACAGGTTCAACGGTGGTAGGTTCAACACAGTTTATTTCCAAGAGCTTGTTTCAAGCGGTCAATAGAAATGAAGGAATGAACCATTGAACCAAAGTTGGTTCAATCGGTCAGTTCAAGTGGCAGGTTCAAAGTAGTGTCCCAAAAGTCAAAGAGACAAGTACCCTTACGGAGGGAATTTCCATGGGAAAAGTGACTAAGGCAAGGAAAGCCCAAAACAAAAACCCGACAGAGCCCAGCGGATGCTTCCAAATGTCATCTATCGAGCCCCATTTTACTTTGTTTCTAAGAGATACAAAAGTTGTATTATGTCATCTTCCATGGGACACTTAAAAGGTATCCAAAGCCTCTGCAAGTTAAGCAGATACTGCCACGTGTCCTCACCTATTTCACAGTAGATGTTGCCACGTGTCACTTGTTGAGATCAGCAAAAAATTGACTAAGGCAAAGCCAAAGGACAAATAGCCCTTTTCAGAGGGCACTTGGAAACTAAAGTGGATCATTGAAAAAATCTAAAAGGTCACTTTGAAGCTCAAATAGCCCTTACAGAGGGCAAGTGGGGAGAAAACGGACCAATTCAAAGGCTGAACAAGCAAGGGAATTCCTTCAAAAAAGTTCTTGTGGCAAAGTTGTAAAGGAACAATTCCTTCAGACAAATTGTCTGAAAGAATTCCTTCAAAATTTTTGTCTGAAGGAAAAGTCCCCCAAAATAGAAAACTTGCCAAGTTGCCACATGTCCCTTATCAAAATGCAGTAGAGATTGCCACGTGTCATCTTTCATAGGAAACTAATATAAGTCCTGAAGACTTTGAAAAGAGAAGCTAAAGCTCAGTGGAAGCCACCACATGTTGACATCCATAGTTTCTTCCTTTGGTCTCTTTGTTAAGTAAAGATTATGGTGGGCCCCTAGTAAGCTACTGAAGTAAGCAGAGCGTGCCAAGTGTCATCCTCTGTGGGATTCTCAAAAGACAAGTGGAAGTTGCCACATGTCCCGTTGTAACTCCATAGAATGCGACAAGTGTCTATATCTGCATCTTGATTTTCTTATAGGTTTCAAAGCTTCTTTCAATAAATATCTCTTAGAGTCCCATGGATGTTGCCATGTGTCCTCACCTATTTTTTAGCATAACGTGCTGCGTGTCAATTGTTAAGACCAACAGAAAGTGACCAAAGAATAGAGCATCAAATTGAACCAAGGACTTGATTCAATAGCCAATAAAGGAGGAACAATGAAGAAGGACCAAAAATATTCACGCACAAGATATGTTTCTAGAAGCAGACTTCCAGATGGACATTAGAGGATAAAAAAATTTAATGGCGTGACCTGTTTCTCTATATTGAGATAAGCAAATGGGCAAATACACCTGATTTTAACATATCTTCTTGACAGAATTTAATGCAACATGATGTGTTATTGCTCCCAAGTCTTTCTTGGAGGGCTATATATTGAACTCTCTCTTATTGTTTCAAAGGATATTTCTCTCTCTGTTATCAGAAACAAAACTCTACCCAAATTGAAAGACATTACTGAGACTTTGAGCTCAGATTGTTCATATTTCTTTGTTAGAATTAGAAAGCAAGTTACTTTCAGACTTTGTGCTGTTATAGTTTATATCATTCTAAGAGATTGTTCTTATGTCTATTTCCTTAATGTATTTTGGTTTATGCAATTTAACAAGTAGAGCTAGTAGAGGTGACAAAGAAGGCATCCTAAAGCCAGTTACTTTTAGACTTTGTGCTGTCATAATTGTCCTCAGTGTGTGTTTATTTTCTGTTTTTGTGTAAAGAACCTTGGGATGACTTTGTGCCCTCATTGTTCTTCTTATTCTACTCTTTGGCAGTTGAGGTGGAGACTTTGTGCCTCATTTCATCCTGCTATGTTATTATACCCTGTTTCAAGTTACTTGTCATCACCAAAAAGATTCCTTTTGTTTGCTAAAAAAACACTTTCAAAAGAAGAGGAGTGTCTTCTATCATTTCATTTGGATTTGTCCTTTGATTTTCACACATCATCTCTGAAAAAAGAGAGATGGATGGTTTATCCTACCCTTGAGTATTATTTTCTATATATATATATATATATATATATATATATATATATATATATATATATATATATATATATATATATAGGGAACCTCCCCTTGATGAGATGAGAGATTAGTCCCCTTTTGATGTGGTAAATCTACACATTTTGCCAACCAATCTTCCTATTGTGGCTGATCAGACCTATTTTGTTTATCAGTATGCTGATTGACAAAATATTCACCCAACAAATTTGATAGGTAAGATAATGTTGTTGGTGATGCATTGACCATGTTTGAGGGGTTGGTATACCTTTTAAAGTGAAAGGAATCCATTGGAATAGTCTTATGAAGGTTTAGGATATCCTAGTCATCTTGGCAGAACTTCCTGAGGAAGAAGTTTGATAACATCAACATTCACACGTGTAAAGGTGTTAGAAGAAAGTGGCCACATGGGTTTGTTCATATTTGTGTCTAGATCATGTGTTTAAAATTTAAAATCTTGATATGATGTATATAAAAAATTATGGTAGTGAAAATTTGGTTTCCCAAGGAAATTTCACTAGTTTCCACAGTCAAATTTGCATTAAAAATTAACCATTGGAATTCAAATATTTGAATTTACAAAAGAAAATCAGTCTATAATGTTTTGTTAATAAATTTTGATGATGGATGAATTTTATGGTGGTATAAAAATAAAAGTGGTAGAAGACTTCAAGCGTAATCTAGGAAAATTCATTTGGAGGTTTGACTTGTTATACACCTACATTTATTGCTATCTAAAGTTGACTGAGGGTTTGACTTTCTTTTGCAAGCGACTCAAGAAGGATGTTTGAGTTTTTATTGATGGTGTTTGGATGTTTCAAGGTTAATTATCTACTGGAGAGTGTTGGAGACTCTTTGAGGATCATTTGTATGGATTTTGGAGGTTTGACCAATCCATCTTTATTATGAACAATTGCTTAGAAGTTGACTTTTGGTTTGTTCATGGTGTTTTCATGTACAAGGTAAATAATTTATAGGTTTTGCATATGTGAAAGTGTGTAGTGATGAATTTAATCCCTTGAAGATGTATTAGGGGTCATATGAAGAGGACCTATGTGCTTTTAGGTGGTCTTATGTTCCTAGTTTTGATTGGTGAAGTGTTAAAAAGATGAATAGGTCTCCATGGACCTATAAGGGCTTCTTAAGCCTAATTGAAAGATGTTATTACTTAAGGGTAATCTATAAAATATATGGAAAACCTATGTAAGTGAAATTTATCTTATTATATGTGTGATATAATATTTAATAGTTAAGGTATGTCTTATAGCTGACCAAGAAGATGGTGATCATGAAGGCTCTATAAAGAACACAAATAATGATGAATGTTTCAAGAGTTGTCAAGTGAAGAAAAGAAAAGTGTGAGAGTGATTAGTGGATGTATTTAAGAGTAGAGTAGTGTGATGAATATGTGTGTGACCTATAGGTCATATTTTTTATGTTATAATAGTGTTATTTTAGGGTTAAAGATCAAAGATGAGCAAAGAGGTGTAGAGTGATCCAAAAGGTTGTTTTGGATGCATTGCTTGTGTGTGAAGGATTGAAGAGAGTTGATATTCACTATTTATCCATCATATTGAAAGAAAATTAGAGATATTAAGTGTTGATATTATAAGGTGTTGTGTGGGTGCTCAACATCAATGATAAGTGGGTGCATGTTCATGCTTAGGGGTTGGTGCTCCTTGTGAAGTGGGTGATTCACTAAAGTCTCTTGTTTGTAAATATCTTATAGGATTGTAGTCCACTTATTTTTAGACTTGAGAGTGGTTTTTATCCCCCGTGAGGGTTTCCCACATGATCCATGTGATATGTATGTTGATCTTGCATAGTTTCCTTTATTCCTTGTAATAATTAGTTTATATGCTTCATAAATAATTTTGTTGATTGGTGAAGTGTTATAAGTTTTGGATTTGAAATTAAATTACTTGCATCATTGATTCACCCCCCTCCCCTCTCAGTGATTATGCCTCTAACAATTGGTATCAGAGCCATACCTTCTTTTCAAGTTTAACCACTTGAAGGTGATCATAGGTACAATGGATGACAAAGAGGATGAGACATATATTCAAGGTGAAATAATATGTGCCTTGTTAAAGACAAAATTTTTAGATGAAGAGAATGAAATATTGAAGAACAAGAAAGGAAGTAAAAATTCAGATTTGACTTCCTCAATATATTATGAGATTAATTCATGCATTGATGGTGTGAAGGCATAAATAGATAAACTAGTAACAACAATCAAGAATTTTTAGGACATGATGTATAAAGGCTTGAATCAAAGATTGGATCATTTGGAAGGTAAATCTATGACATATATAGATGTGATTTTATCTAAGGACAAGCAAAATCCTAGTGTAGACACTAGAAAACTACATTTACAGTTTTCAATGACTAAATGCCTTGGGATCCACTAAAACTTCTTAAAACTTCCTAAAATCCCCTTAACATAATTAAATAACTATTTTCTTGGTCACAAATATCATTCAAAATAATTATTTGAAAGTACTATTCAAAAGTATTATTCACTATGGGACCCACTATCACTATTCATGATGACATGGCATGATGACTTGGAAAGTGACATGGCATGTGATTTAGAGGTGATATGGTAAGTGACGTGGCTTATAAGTGATGTGGCTTGATGTGGGACATCATACCCCACCTAGGACCCTTCTCAAAGTGCTTGATGACCTCATTCAAGCATCACAAGGCCCCCCATTGAAATATGGTGAATTTAACCTTAAGAGTTCATTATTAAACATGTATTTTGTCTTCCCACATAAAATTGGACTTCAAAAAGAGATAAATACCTCTTTAAGACTTTGGGAAAGACAAAGGGCACCCATATTTGACCTTTTAACCCAAATGGAGGCTCACCAACCCAAACGGAGGACTTTCCAATGCACATGGGCATCCCCACCAACCTAACCTTGGAATTTTCATCCCCCAAATGGAAAATAACACCAAATTTGCTGTGGCACCCCTTTAAGTGCTTGTGTCAAATCAAGAAATAATGGGGATAAGTCTTTAAGCCTCATTCAACCCCATGTGCATGATTTCCATTCAAACTTGGAGACTCACCAACCCACATGGGAATCCTCACCCACCTCACCTTGACTAAATCATGATGCCACTTGGATAAATTAGAATTGATTCACTATTCCTCTATTTTGGCATGTTTCTTCACACAAAAATGCTATAAATACCCCCCTCTCCTTTACCCAAGGTTAAGTGGCAAGTTAGTCTTTTGTTCTTAGCATATTGCTAAAGATTTTTTGGAGGAAGTCATCATCTTAGAGTTCATCACCATCTTGGAGGAGAAAATATCAAAGCAATGAATCTCTGCTGAAATTACTTCAAGCTTCATCAACATTCAACCATCATCAACATCTTCAAGCCACTTCAACAACATTGAGGTAATTTACTTTGTTTTTTAATTTTAGTTATTTATTTATTCTCCCTTTGGCCTTATTTTTTCTTAACCTCCATACTCTTGAGCCCTTAAACTCTTCCTCTTCATCCCATTCATCCCATTTAATCCCTTTGGCTATTTCCATTTCATTTTCCTCCTTTATCCCATTCACCTTTTTGCCTCATTTACCTCTTTGCGATCTTTATCTTTATTTTTCCTTTGCCATATTTACTTATTTGCCTCATTTATCTATTCATCCCTTTGTATAATTTCATCCTTGACCATCTACCCAAACCAAAAAAATAATCCTTTTGACCCTCACCACTTTACCAAACCAAAACCATAACCTTTGCCAATTTTTAGCATTAGTATTAATTAAACTATTATGTTCATTTAGTTATCTTTTGCAAAGAATTCAACTTTATTTTATAAAATTTAGTTATTTTCTATTTTACAATTATTTATTTTCTATTTTTTTGTAAAATCTACATCTTTTATCATTCCAAATTAAGTGTTTTGAAGAAGGTGGATTGATAGCCTCCTAAAAAGCTTCCACTTCTAGGATCTAGCTCACTCTAGGCAATCTATGTTGGGGATCAACCAAAAATATGATTACACTTATAAAATTAATAAACCATGGAATTAAATCAGATAGATAAGTAACTAGAATCAGATAATAGCAAAGAACAAGAGATACAAGAAACCACTCTAAAAACTTGTATTAAAACTCTTTACAAAAGGAATACAATTGAAGAAACTTCTTTCTTCCACACCTCTCTCAGATGCACAAGATATCTCTCTAGATCTCTATCCCTTAAGAGCTCTCTCTCTCAAGTATAATCAACTCCAACAACCTGGATTGATACAACTATGTACTGTTCTTCAACATTCACATACAATGAACTACTACAATAATCACACTAAGCTAAGAAGATCTAATTCTACATATAGAATTAGGAAACTTGAGCATGCACTTACAACCAACAGTTAAGCCTCTTGAACAAGGGCTCTAAAAACAATCTTACTAATAATAGAAATGCAAACTTAAGACTAAGACTTAAACTCATCATGCAAACACTCGCTTCTATCCTCGGAAATAGCATTCTGGACGCATAAGTAACCGACGCCGGTTCCTGCCTGCTTTCCTGTGACTGAAGTCAGCCGATCCTCTGTTGACACCGGCGTCTCTTCAACTGCACCGGACCGACGTCGGTCACTCCTGACTGATGCCAGTGAATGTGTAAACCTACAAATTTGGTAATGCACTCATATGTGAAGCTTTTAGGCTCCACACCTTAACAATCTCCCACTTGGAGATAAACAGCTGCACCAGTACCTGTACAGCAACATCTTCTAGCTCCTCCATCTTCAGCTCAATCATGAAGACCAACAAAAGCTGAATGAAGATTCAACTTCTCCTTTGTAACTGGCTTGGTTAACATATCAATAGGATTCCTATCTATATGGATCTTCTCCAGCTTCAAATCACCATCTTGCAATACTTGCCGTATGAAGTGGTACCTTTGCTGTATGTGCTTGGTTCTTGAGTGAAAAGCTGAGTTCTTAGCCAAATGGATTGCACTCTAACTGTCACTATACAATATGCAACTCCCATGATCCCTTCCAAGATCTTCCATGAACCGTGTCATCCATATCATCTATTTGCTAGCTTCTGTGGCTGCAATATACTCTGCTTCTGTAGTTGACAAGGCAACAACCTTCTGCAACTTAGATATCTAGCTAACTGCCATTCCACCTACAGTGAAAACATAACCTGTAGTGCTCCTCCTACCATCCAAATCACCTGACATATCTGAATCTACATAACCATGTAGAGAAGTATCTGAACCTCCATAACACAAGTGCCTACTGCTGGTTCCTCTCAGATATCTAGGGATCCACTGAACTGCTTTCCAATGTTCCTTACCTGGATTGGCCATATACTTACTTACAACTCCCACTGCTTGGGCAATATCCGGTCTAGTACACACCATTGCATACATCAAACTCCCTACTATGGAAGAATATGGAACCTTACTCATGTACTCTACCTCATCATGTGAATTAGGACATTGTTCTTTACATAACTTAAAATGTCCAGCCAAATGTGTGCTTACCAGTTTAGCATCCTGCATATTGAATCATTTCAACACCTTGTCCACATAATCCTCTTGAGACAATATCAACCTGTGATTTTTCTTGTCTCTCTTAATGCTCATGCCAAGGATTTTCTTTGCTGCTCCCAAATCTTTCATAGCAAATGTTTGAGCTAATTTCACCTTAAGCTCAGAGATATCCTGCATGTGTGATCCTACAACCAGCATATCATCTACATACAACAATAGAATAATATATCTACTGTTATCCAATCTCTTAAAATACACACAATGGTTAGATTGACACCTACTGTAGCCATGCTCAGTCATAAACCTATCAAATTTCAAATACCACTGTCTAGGAGCTTGCTTGAGGCCATACAAGCTTTTCTTCAATTTGCACACTAATTTCTCCTTACCTTTGATCTCAAATTCTTCCAACTGTTCCATATAAATTTCCTCATCCAAATCTCCATGAAGAAACGCTGTCTTAACATCTAGCTGCTCAAGATGCAAATCCTCAACAACAACCAAAGATAGTACAATCCGTATAGAAGTCATTTTAACAACAGGATAAAAAATCTCAGCAAAATCAATACCTGGCTTTTGTGTAAATCCTTTCACTACCAATCTGGCCTTATATCTCATCTGTCCGTTCTCACCTTCTTTCAACCTGTAGGTCCATTTGATCTTCAGTGTTCTCTTACCAGCTGGCAATTCAACCAAATCCCATGTTTGGTTCTCTCTTAAAGACTCCATCTCCTCAACCATGCCACGCTCCCACTGACTCTTGGACTCCACCTGTATTGCTTCTTTAAAACTCTCTGGTTCTCCACCATCAGTTAGCAATAAATAGAATAATGAAGGAGAATATCTAATTGGAGGCTTACTTACCCTTTCAGACCTCCTGATGGGTGTCTGAGACTCGTTCACAACATGTTGTCCACCCAAATTCTCTGACAGTGACCGACCTCGGTCACCTCAAGACCTGTTACTGGCCGACACCGGTTCTGCCTGACCGACACTGGTGCCTGTCCTACTGACATCGGTCTCTGTATGACCGACCTCGGTTTCTATTATGCCGACGCCGATTCCTAACCTACCGACATTGGTCTTTGTGTTTTCCTGTAAGTGATTATTTCTTTTTCCTGCAAGCTCATTTTGGACCGTCACCTTGTCCAATTCACTATTGCTCTACCCAGATTGATTTAGCTTCTTTAGCTGATCACTATACATCACTTTTTCATTGAAAACAACGTCATGGCTCCTAATTACCTTGTTAGTTCCTAGATTCCAAAATTTGAAACCAAAATCATCTGAGCCATAGCCAATAAATGTGCACCTCATAGACATAGCATCAAGCTTCTTTCTATTTTCCTTATCTACGTGCATAAAGGCTTCACAACCAAAAACTTTGAGAAAAGAGAGATCTACCTTTTTACCTATCCAAGCCTCTTCTGGAATTCCACCATCCAGAGCTGTAGAGGGTCCTCTGTTAATTAGGTACACTGCAGTGTCAACCGCTTCTACCCAAAACTCTAAGGGCAAACCAACATGCAATCTCATACCTCTTACACACTCCATGATTGTTCTGTTCATCCTTTTAACAATACCATTTTGCTGAGGTGTCCTTGGAACCATCCTTTGCCTACAGATTCCATGCATGTAACAATACCAGTTGAACTTATAACTGCAGAACTCTCCACCATTGTCAGATCTCAGGCACTTTAATATTTTGCCTGTTTCATTCTCAACCATAGCTTTCCAAATCTTAAAAGTCTCAAATACATTAGATTTCTTCTTAATACAGTAGATCCATACCTTTCTTGTAGCATCATCTATGAACGAAACATAGTACTGTGATCCTCCAATAAAAGCTACCTGAGCCGGTCCCCACATGTATGTGTGAACAAGCTGCAACTTATGCTTCTTCTTTGTAGACCCAGTCTTGAGAAAACTAACCCTTTTCTATTTTCCAAATACACAGTGCTCACAAAATTCTAGATCCATGCTTTTCAAATCTAAAAGCTTACCTTTAGACTTAAGAATTGACATCCCCTTCTCACTCATGTGGCCAAGCCTTGAGTGCCATAATTTTGCATCCACATCTGAAGTAGATAATACAGAAGGAGAATTTTTAGTAACACAATTACAAAAATAGAGAGTACCTAATCTCTTACCTCTGGCCATAACAAGTGCACCCTTGGTCACCTTCCAAGATTCTACTGTGAGAGTTACTGTACAACCCTCATCCCCTAACTTTCCTGTAGAAATCAAATTTTTCTTCAAGCTAGGAACATGCATAACTTCTCTCAACACCCATGTGTTGCCATTCTGTATTTTCAGCTGCACTTTACCTTTGCCAATAATTTTACAGGGTTCATCATCCCCTAGTTATACTATTCCAAAATCTCCATGGATATAGTCACAAAAATATTCCCTATTAGGGGTAGCATGAAAAGATGCACCAGAATCTAACACCTAAGATTCTATATTATTATGCAAAGAGAATATTAAAGCATCTTGTGCAATACCTGCAACCTTTGCTTCTTCTTTTCCTTCGTACTGATTGTCCTCCTTAGGCTTTGACCAGCAATCTCTGCTTATGTGCCCCATCTTTCCATAATTTCAGCAATGTGGCCTTTTGCCATTTCTGGATTTGGATCTGCCTTTCCCCTTAGACTTGGATCTTGATCTCCCTTTCTTGCTCTTCTCTTTTTGCCTTCCCCTACTCTCAAAACTTAAAGCATTCCCAGATGTCTCTTCTGTGCTTTTCCTGCGAATTTCCTCATTCAAGATAACACTAAAAACATCCTCTACTTTTAAAATATTTGATGCAGATGCAATATTGCTAACTGCCATTACTAAGCTATGCCAGCTTTCAGGCAAAGAACATAATATTAAAAGAGCTTTTATTTCATCATCAAATACAATTTTGACTGAACTTAGTTGATTTACAATACCATGGAAATCATTCAGGTGATTAGATACAGATCCACCTTCCTGCATGTGCAAATTAAATAGCTGCTTCATAAGATATACCTTATTGGAAGCTGAGGGTTTTTCATACAAATTTGCTAGAGTAGTCATCAACTCTACCATTGTTTTTTCCTGTGATAAATTAGATATCACAGTAGATGCTAGACTCAGTCTTATAGACCCCAGAGCCTTTCTGTCAAGAACTTCCCATTCTTCATCCTCCATGTCTATGGGCTTCTTTGCAATCCCACCTAACGGTAAGTATAGATCCTTCTGATACAGATAGTCCTCTATCTGCATTCTCTAATGTTGATAGTTTTTGCCATTGAACTTCTCCATTCTCAGTTTACTTTCATCTGCCATTGCTTCTCCCACTCAAACAGAAATCCCTGCAGAAACTCCTATGAGCAACCTGTAATCAATACACACTACACAGATCTGAACCACCTGTTAGTGAACCTGAGCTTTGATACCAATTATTAGATATCAAACTCTAAACCTAAAACCAAGGCTCTGATACCACTTATTGGGGATCAACCAACAATATGATTACACTTATGAAAGCAATAAACTGTGGAATTAAATTAGATAGATAAGTAATTAGAATCAAATAATAGCAAAGAACAAGAGATACAAGAAACCACTCTGAAAACTTGTATTAAAACTCTTTACAAAAGGAATACAATTGAAGAAACTTCTTTCTTCCACACCTCTCTCAGATGCACAAGATCTATCTCTAGATCTCTATCCCTTAAGAGCTCTCTCTCTCAAGTACAATCAACTCCAGCAACCTAGATTGATACAACTCTATACTGTTCTTCAATATTCACATACAATGAACTACTACAATAATCACACTAAGCTAAGAAGATCTAATTCTACATATAGAATTAGGAAACTTGAGCATGCACTTACAACCAACAGTTAAGCCTCTTGAACAAGGGCTCTAAAAACAATCTTACTAATAATAGAAATGCGAACTTAAGACTAAGACTTAAACTCATCATGCAAACACTTGCTTCTGTCCTCAAAAATAGCATTCTGGACGCACAGGTAATCGACGCCGATTCCTGCCTGCTTGCCTATGATCGACATCGGCCAATCCTCTACCGATGCCGGCATCTCTTCAACTGCACCAGACCGACGTCGGTCGCTCTTGACCGACGCCGGTGAATGTGTAAACCTGCAACTTTGGTAATGCGCTCATATGTGAAGCTTTTAGGCTCCACACCTTAACAATCTACCTAACTAGTTGTCTAACAAACAAGTTTTTGTGGTAGTGTTTTCTTATTTGCAGGTAGTCCTCCCTATCTAAAGAAGTGTTATCCATAATCATTTGGATTCAATGCACATACTTTAACATGTGTTCTTTTACACACCCTATTCCTAGTTTCTTTCTTTTTAAAAATTAAGAAAAGCAAAAATTGAGAGAAACAGCTAGCTCTAACAAAGAACTTAAATATGAAAATTCTTATGTTTTTTATGGTCAAGTAAAATGAATGTCTAACATGAATAACTATAGTTATGTTTTTAATGGGTACTATTACACTTGTAATCAATATGGTCATAGATATAGGGAATGTACTTTCTCTTCAAAAAATATAATTGGGGTTTTATGCTATAACTATAACCAATAGGGACCTATAGCTAAGTACTACAAGAGGGCCTATTGAAAAAAAGGACATAATTCCTTG
The DNA here is from genome assembly GCA_037957365.1 of Torreya grandis. Taxonomy (NCBI): domain Eukaryota; kingdom Viridiplantae; phylum Streptophyta; class Pinopsida; order Cupressales; family Taxaceae; genus Torreya; species Torreya grandis. The sequence continues at coordinate 177,120 of JARHVA010000907.1, read as the reverse complement.
ACACCATTAAATGGTTCAGGGAAGATAAATCTAATATTGAAGAAAAGAAGAAACAAAATTCAGGTAGTACACTAAATGAAGAGTCAATGCTTGTTTAAATTGACTTGCATATTAAGAGGATGAAAAAAAAAGTAATGATACATAGACAATGGATGCTCAAATCATATGATAGGAGACAAGATCAAGTTTATCTCTCAAAAAATACAATTTAGGTTTAGTGAGATTTAGTGAGAACAATTCTTATAACATAGTTGGCAAAGGGTCTGTAAGTTTGGATAATGGTTATACTAGAATTGAAAATGTTTTATATGTAGAAGGTTTGAAACACAATATTCTAAGTGTTATCCAAATGTGTGATTAAGGAAATGTTCTAACTTTTCATGATCAAAGATGTGAAGTGAGAAGAGCCAAATCTAGTAAATTAGTTGTAATTATTCACAAGGTAGATAACAACTTGTATGTGTTCCATGAATCTAAAAGGGAGGAGTGTTTCATGAATCAATTAGAGGAAAGCTAGATTTGGCATAAAATACTTAGACATATGAATTTTGACAATTTGGTGAGGATCAATTCAAAACTATTAGTGAGGCATATGCCTAAAATCACTAAGATTCCTCATACTCTTTGCAAGGCATGCCTTTATGGGAAGTAAACCACAAGAAGCTATAAATCTAAGGAGAAATTCCACCATAGTACCATTATAATTGATCCACACTGATCTATGTGGACCTACAAGAACTCAAGGTATTCAAGGTAACAACTATTTCATGTTATTAATTGATGAATTTACTAGGATAACTTGGATATATTTCCTTAAATAAAAATCAAAAGCTTTTGAAAAGTTTAAACCATTCAAAGATCTAGTTGAAAATGAAAAAGGATCAAGAATCAAGTAGTGAGATTAGATACAGGAGGTAAATTTTGGTCTTGTGAGTTTGATAATTTTTGTGAACATCAAGGGATTAAAAGACAATATTATGCTACTAGGACACCCCAACAGAATGGGGTAGTTGAAAGGAAAAATAGAAATGTCTAAGAGATGAGTAGAACCATGCTTCAAGATTCCAAATTATCATATGGTTTTTGGGAAGAGGATGATAATACATCAGTATACATCTTAAATAGATGCCAAGTTAGAGTAAATGGTGATAAGACTCCATATGAGCTATGGAAAAATAGGGAAGTTAATGTCAAACATTTTAGAGTGTTTGAGAGCAAGTGTTTTATCAAGAGGGATGAAGAAAATCTTGGTAAATTTGACTCAATGTCTAATGAGGGTATCTTCTTGGGTTATTCCTCCATAATTTTTGCTTACAGATGTTTCAATAAGAGACTCTATAAGGTTGTTGAAAGTTTTAATGTAAGAGTTCAAGAGGTAGGTGAAATCAAGAAGCCTATCTTGCATACAAATGAAACTATGGAGAATCTTAATTCACATAATGAAGGCATTTTTGATATTTCAAATGATTAAGAGGAAGAGGTAAGACAAGACACTAAAGCTCTATCTAGGAGAATATAGAAGGATCATCTAGTTTCTTAGGTAATTGGAGATGTGAATGCAAGTCTACAAGCTATAAGGAGAATGTTGATCAACAAAAATCAATAAGACACAACTCTATTATCCAAGGTTGAACCTAAAACATTCTTGGAAGCTATCAAAGATGAAAATTAGACATGTGTAATGGATGAGAAACTTGATCAAGTAGTAAAGAATAAAACATGGGATTTGGTACCTAGGCCAAAAGACAAAAATGTGATTGTAACTAAATGGATATTTATAAATAAAATTAATGTGAAAGGAGAGGTCACAAGAAATAAGGCTAGACTAGTGTGTAAAGGATATGCTCAAGTTGAAGGAGTATATTTTGATGAGACATTTGCTCCTATGGCAAGAATGGAAGCAATTAAACTCTTCTTATCATATGAAAGCTTAAAAGGTTTTAAAGTTTACCAAATATATGTGAAATATGCATTTTTTAATAGCAACTTAGATGAAGAAGTCTATATTCAGATACCTAAAGGTTTTTCCATGATAAGAAATCAGGACTATGTTTGTAAACTAAATAAGGCTTTATATGGTCTTAAACAAGATCCTAGAGCTTGGTATGACAGATTAGATAAGTATATATTGAGCTAAGACATTAAAGGAGAGGTAGTTGATAGTAATTTATACATTAAGATAGATGGAACTCATCAATTACTTATGGTAGTCTATGTTGATGACATAGATTTGGATTTGACAATGACAACATGAGTAGAGAATTTATAAATGCTATGAAGACTGAGTTTGAAATGCCAATGTTGGGAAAAATTTCTTTCTTCTTAAGATTTTAGATTAACCAACTTGATGTATGGATATTCATTTCATAAACAAAATACATCAAGAATATGCTAAGGAAGTTTGACATGTTGGATTGTAAGCCAATGAGTACTCCAATGATCATAGGATGCATGTTAAGTAAACATGATGACTCACCAAAGGTTGATCAAACCTTGTATAGATCCATGATTTTAAGTCTTTTGTACTCTACTACTTCTAGGCCTGATATCATGCAAGCAGTAAGCCTTGTAGGTAGGTTTCAAGCTGATCCTAGAGAATCTCATTTGAAATCAATCAAAAAGATCTTGAGATATCTCAAGAGCACCATATAATATGGTTTATGGTACCCCAGGAGCAAAGAATTTAATCTAAGGACATACATTGATGGAAATTAGGTAGGATGTGTGGATGATAAGAGGAGTACCAGTGGTGGTGTTTTTTTCATGGGTGAATGCTTGGCGTCTTGGCTAAGCAAGAAGCAAGCCTCTATATCCATATCAATTGCAAAATTTTAATATATAGCTATTTCTTCCTATTGTACTTAGGTAATGTGGATGAAGCAAACCTTGGAAGACTATAAGGTAAGATAAAATAGACCTTGTCCTATTTATTGTGACAATACTAGTGAAATCCATATCTCTAAGAATACTATTATACACTCAAAAACTAAGCACATTACTATTAGATATATTTTCTTGAGAGAAGAAGTGAGTTATCAAGGTGTTAAGTTAGAGGATGTGCCTACAAAATAACAACTTGCAAATATTATGACTAAACCATTGACAAAAGCAACATTTGAATATGTAAGAAAAATCTTGAGATTTATATCCTTATCTATTCATCATTATAAGGTCATTAGTTAAGAGGGAACAAGTTCATAAGCTTGCTCCATAGGTTTGTGATGAAATTTTTTAAGAAATCTGTTTAGGGACATTGGTCCTAAAAGCAAGTTTTAGTCAATTTTTGATGCTTTGTTTAGAAGGTTAAATCATGGATAATGAAGGTAATGTTGATATGGAGTGTGGAGAGGACTTGTAAAAGTGTATTCCATGGGTTTATATATGCTTATCTAGTGAAAAGAGTCATTCATGACCATCTATTGAATTTAACCATTTTGTTCAGTGTTTACTGCCTAATGCGTGTTCATCTTGTAAAATTGATGCATTTGAGGTCTATGAAGCTAACTAAGGGTAAAGGCCAATTGGATTTGATGTGTCCATGTGAAAAAGGTGTTGTGGATATGTCATAAGGATTCCATGATAACTCTAAGGTGTTTTAGCATAGTGACTACTATGTACATAGGGTCTACATGCATAATATGACTGGTTCTAGGTGTCAAATGAAGATTGGTGAGTGTTCAAGATGAATTTTTATCATATAAAGGTGTATTGAACTTATAAAGGTATGAATTAGGTGGCTTCAGGGTTTGAAGATCATTTTAGGGTAAGTTAAATAATTTTGAAGGCTTTCAGGTATGACAGTCCTTGCTTAAGGGCTAGTAGGTCAAAATCCATTTCATGGTTCTATGGGTTCCTAAAGGAATCGGACCTCAAAAATTGGTCCAAAATTGTGTATTGTTTACCTATATGTGTGAGAGAAGTTTTAGGAGTTAACGTTGACTAGAAGGTGGTAAGTTGACCTTATTTCTTTTTGATGCCCTAGGTTTTACACCATATAGCTTAGTGACCTTCCCAAAGGATTTTAAGTTTGAGGTTGCTTAATATATTGAAATGGAAAAAAGGGTGCTCAAAATGTTCTTTAAAGTCATTTGGAAGTGTATATTTTACCTATGGTTGATATTTTGTGCAAATGAAGGGCTAATTAGTAGGTCAATTTGTGAAGGAGTTATGTTGAAAAGGAATATTTGGATGATTATTGTTGGGATATGAGAGGGAATATGAGTTTACTCTAGATAAGTAATTTCAAGTCATGAAAGTGCATACATAGAAATTTTTGGTCTCTGCAAGGTTTAGGAAGGGCTACTAGGCCTCTAAATAAGGCTAGGTGAGTCAAATGGAATTTTTGGTCATTTTATCTAAAAGATAAAGATATGATTGTTCTCATATGAATTTTTCAATCTATTTTTAGCATCTTTAATGTTTGAAGTATGGCTTGAATATCTGTTGGTGATCATGGAATTGACTTATGAGAGAAAATTTTAAGGCAACTATGAAGTTTCATCATGGTTGGAGATGGTCTGAAGGTGATCAAGGGGTACTCAAGTTCAAGTGACTTAGGGTGAGTCCCTCTTAGTTTTATCAAGGTGTGATCATTCCTATTTGCTTCATATTTTTCATTTCTTATTCATATAATAGTGCATGATCAAAGAAGAGTGTTGTCAATGGGTAGGCTTGAGGTAGTCATGGTAAAGAATGGTATGAATAATGATATGGGGAGTTTATATCATATCTTAGAGGAGAAAACTTATTGATTTTGTCCTTGAAAACATTTATATTTAATCAAGATCAATAGATAGTCCCACTTTGTCATTGTATCAAAGGGGGAGAAAGTGTTTGTAATGGGAGAAAGAATATGTGCACAATTTTGTTGTTATATTTGAAAACATTTACAAGTATTGAAATCAATTAAAAAAGGGAATATTATTGATGTTTTGTAAATTATGTCCCTAAGGTGGCCAGGCGTGTCCATGATTTTATATGTATGCATGGTTCTCAATGACAAAGTGTGTCTTAGTGATCATGCATGGACCCTGCTGTGTTTGCTTCGATAGGTAAGTTAATGGATGTCGGTGCTATGTTGACCATGTTTGAGGGGTAATATGAAGGATCAAGAGTTCTTGGTATAATATTTTAAGTGAAATGAATCCATGGGATAGTATTGTGAAGGTCTAGGTTATCCTAGTAATCTTGGTAGAATTTTTTGAGTAAGCAGTTTGATGACATTAACATTCACATGTGTGAATGTGTTAGAAGAAAGTGGTCACATGGGTTTGTTAATATTTGTGCCTAGATCACGTGATTAAAATTTCATATCTTGAAATTATTTATAGAAAAGTTATGGTAGTGCAAATTTAGTTTCCCAGGTAGATTTCACTAGTTTTCATAATCAAATTTGTATTAAAAAGTGACCGTTGGAATTCAAATATTTGAATTTACAAAGGAAAACCAGTCTACAATGTTTTGTTAATAACATATTATGATGAATGAATTTTATGGTGGTATAAAAATAAAAGTGGTATAAAACTTCAAGGGTAATCCAAGAAAAAGGATTTGGATGTTTGACTAGTTGTAACTTGCATTTAGTATGGTCCAAAGTTGACCAAGGGTTTGACTTTCTTCTACAAGTGACTTGAGAAGGATGTTTGAGTTTTTATTGATGGTGTTTGGATGTTTCAAGGTGAATTATCTATTTTAAAGTGTATTATACTCCCCGAGGATTATATGCATGGATTTTTGAGGTCTGATCAATCCATTTTCAAGATGAACAATTGCTTACAATTTGACTTTTGGTTTGTTCATGGTGTTTTCATGTACAAGGTAAATAATTGATAGGTTTTGCATATGTAGATGTGTTTAGTGATGAATGTAATAAATTGAGGATGTATTAGGGGTCATAAATCAAGGACCTATGTGCTTTGAAATGGTCTTATGTTCCTAGTTTTTCTCGATGAAGTGTTAAAAGGATGAATAGGTCTCCATAAATCTATAAGGGCTTCTTAGGCCTAATTGAAATATGTTATTGATTAAGGGTGATCTATTAAATATATGGAATACCTATATATCTGAAATTTATCTTATTATAAGTGTGATATAAGCCTTAATATTTAAGGTATGTCTTATAAATTACCAAAAAGATGGTGATCATGAAGGCTCTATAAAGAACATAAACAAAGATGAAGGTTTCAAGAGTTGTCAAGCAAAGAAAAGAGAGATGTGAGAGTGATTAGTGGATGGATTGAAGAGTATATAAATGTGAGGACTATGTGTGTGACTAAGAGGTCATATTTATTATGTTATAATAGTGTTATTTTAGGGTTAAAGATTGAAGATGAGTGAAGAGGTGTAGAGTGATCTAAAAGGTTGTTTTGGATGCATTTCTTGTGTGTGAAGGCTTGAGGAAGCTTGAATTGTTAAAGAGAATTGATATTCAATATTTTTCCATTAGATTGAAAGGTAATTAGAGATTTGGAGGTGTTGATATCATAAGGAGTTATGTGGGTGCTCAACATCTAGGACAAGTGGGTGCTTGTTCATGCTTAGGGGATGGTGCTCCTTATGAAGTAGGTGATTCACTAAAGTCTCTTATTTGTAAATATATTATAAGAATTTTGTTCACTTGTTTGAAAACTTGAGAGTGGGTTTATCCCATATGAGGGTTTACCACATCATCCATGTGTTATGTGTGTTGATCTAGCATAGTTTCCTTTGTTCCTTACAATAATTGGTTTATATGCTTCATGAATACTTTTGTTGATTGGATAAGAGTTTGAAGTTTTGGAATTTGAATTGAATTTATTGAATCACTAATTCACCCCTCCTTTAAATGATTTTACCTCTAACAATGATGGGGACATAAATATATTTCATTCCCTTTTAATCATGCAAAATAGAATTTATATATGATTTTAGTGGTGTGATTTGAATTTGTGTAGTGATGTACATTAGATTCTAGTGACACTCAATAGCCTTAAAATCATTTATATTAAACCTAGCATAGTTTCACCTTTTTTGGGGAATAGTACATGAAGTGATTTTTCCTCATTATTGAGAGTTAGAATAATGCATTTTTCCAAATCATGGGATTGATTAGTTATATCTAAAATTTGAGACTTGATCACTTATAAATATTCAAACAATTCAACACAAACAACTACACTCTTCAAGTACCTCAACTAGGAGGCACTTATTCTACAACTATTATTAGGTCAATATGGTCATGGGTATAGTGACACTTAATGGCATATTTTCCTTCCCCTCACCACTCAAAGAACTATTCTTTTCCCTAGCCAAGAATTAAATAGGGGTGAAAGTATCCTCTCTCCACTTGGCATAACACAAGCATTATCCACAAGTAGCATTACATATCACACATATAAGTGTAATATCTCCTTGATATTTGCCTTTGTAATTCAAATTTATATTTATATATATGGACACTAACTAGTACATGTTTTATTATAGAAATTACATCGCAACATATTTAGCACAAAAATCACAATTTTGAAGTAAAATATAAAGTGTGTTGATGAGTCAAGAAATTAACTATTTAATGACCTCATAGAACATCTTTGTTGATTCACTTCTACTTATATTAAGTATATAAAGTTATCTTTTACACTCTTTTCCATCAATAGTAATGAATGAATATGATGGGCATCTCTTTCATGTTTCATGTTTAAAAATATTATTTTATGAATATGTTTGCATCATGTAATTTCATTACTATTTTTGTTCTACTAATAATTAAATGCATATAGATATCAAGGATGGGTTACAAAGTAGTAGGAACCAATAACTAACCCGTAGCAATTGGGTAGCCAACATGTAGCAACTAGGTAGGTTAAGCCATAATAATTGGTTAGCCAACTCAGAGCAATAGTAGACTGCTATTCCAACCCATAACAACTACAAAGATATCCAGCTTAAATTGTAAAATTTTTAAAGACATTTGGTGGAAATTTTAGTAAAATATGACTATCATAACATGTAGAAATTGTATCACTATTATTCTAATATTTAGAATAACTATACTAAATAACTGCAAATATTTGTTGTTATGCCTGCTGAGTTATAACAATTAGAAAAACATGGACAATTGATTCTATAGTCCAGGAGAGGTGAATCAATGTATAAATATGTCTTATTACTCTTTTCTCTATGGACCATGCCTCCCAAACATTACAATCCCACACCAAACTATTTTGTTCTCTATTTTAATTGATTGTTAAAATGTAGGTCTGTTATTTAGTATGTATAGGCTACTTTCATATATTATATTAAGTAACTAGAGTAAAATGTTTTTTTTTTTGTAACTAGATAATAACAATAAATAACTTGCTTTCTATATTTAAGATATGATAATAGGGCATATAAAATAATGAAGTTTTGAATATTGAAGGCATAAAAGATAGAGAAACATAGTTTGAAGCTTTTGTAATATTTTGTTGTAACAATACTCACATTGTTACATGTCATTTATGCAAGAAGATTTGATTTGAAGTAAAGAATTCATACTCAAGGGAAGGATTGGAACTCAAATTTGAATGAGTAAGGTACCCTTGCAATGATTTGTGGTGAAGATCATGATCTATTAATTAGTTATTATTTTTGTTGTGTGATCATTTATAATTTAATTTATGCACGTGTTTCAAGCATTAAAAATAGTTGATATTTTTGTGATCATTATTAATTATATATAAGTAAAATTCTAAAAAATTAAATTAACAAATCAATTCCTTTTATCAATATAATTATTGCAAGTGTGATTTCATTTCTAGTACTTTCCTTTCATGCAATTCACTTTATGTTATTATGTTTCCTATATGCAATCTATAACTTCTCAACCTCCCAAAAGAACCAGTGTTTCACATGTAGTGCTGACATCTTACCAAATACATGCCCTAGTTTGATAATTAGTGAAATTAGTAGTATTGATAAACCAAGTGGTTGCCTTGTCCCATCATTTATTGGTAAGATTGTACAGCATAAACATTAATCAACTATGTCAATTTTAATTAGTGGTTTAAATTTCATCATCATTTTAGCATATTTGCTAGGGATAGGTGTAAAGCATTAGGATATAAATAAGGATGGATTATATTTCCTACTTTATTAGCTTAAAATTTAATGCTTTCTTGGCTTAAAATTTCTATTTTCTTAGCATAAAGTTTTTATGTTGTCATAGACTGAATTTTCTAGCTTTCATAGAGTAATTTTATCACTTTCTAGATTAAGAATTTTAATGTTTGAAAATTAGAGTAATAAAAACAAGAAATAATTCCCTTTTAGACTAAAATTATGTAGGACAAGGAAAACATAATAAAAAAGGAATATTAGTTGATTTACATGCAGTGAGAATGAGACTATTCCGGTATAATCTTGCCTAGATAGTTGAACTTTGTTACATGGGAATATTCAACACCTACATCATCTACAAGTCATGAAATAATGCCAATATCCAGTTCACAATTTTCATGTAAAAAACTATAAGAGATGTCAATAGAGTAGTTCTTGGCAGAATTAGTAAAATAGTCTAAGAATAAGAAATAAGAGGATTTTCATACCTCCAAGAAGGAAATCTTTGCACTATTAAAAAGAGTCCCTATCTATCTAACCTACACTTAGGGATATAGTATTCATATCCCTCATTTCTCACCCAAAATACTCTTAAAAATATAACTTAGAGCCCTTCCAGTCCCAAAAATAAAAAAATAAAATTGAAAAACTTGTTGAACCCACTGAACCAATTGAACAGCATATTCTTGTTGAACTTCTAGAAGAGTTTATAATAATTACCACTCTATCACCCCTAGTCAAAAAGATTTACTCTCCTTTAAAGAGGTTAAATCCACCATTCATTATGCACCTTGGGTTAAATTTGACAAAGGATTTGAAGAGTGGGTGGCATAAATATCTGGTTTACAAGTAGTTTAAAAGACCATGGGAGACCTCCAAGGATAACACTCTAAATCCACAACATTCAAATTTCCTATTAATACTGATGTAGTTAATACATCCATGAAAAATATTCTTCTCTCTACTTTACCCAACTTGATAGGAATGGCTAGTGATGATACTAACATGTTCCTCTTTGAGTTTGATAAATTATGTTATAGTTATGATTACAACTAGGATGCTCAAAAGTTTAAACTATTTCTATCCACTATCAAGGATGTAACATCATATGGTTTATGGGGTTGGGGATATATGTAATATTCACTTGGTAAGAGATGAAATATAAATTCCTCTCTTAAGTACCAATATTATTATAGATAAATAAACTACATAAGAAATGGTATCTTCTGGATATCGTAAATGAAGATGAACCCTTGGAAGATTACCTAGAAAGATTTATCTTTAGATTGAAAAAATCTAAATAGATTGCATTGGACCAAGAATCCATCAAAGTGATATTATTGAAAGTAATTAGGGAAAAATGTATTAAATCACTATATTTTATGAGCAACAAGGATGTATCATGGATGTCATTTGAATAAATCACTCTCTTATGTAGAAACTACTCAAGATCTATGATGAAAAAGAACTATAGTAACAAAACATTACATTAATCTTCAAAATAAACTAACATACTCTCATAGATAGATCTAAAAAATTTACTAATGGAAATGAAACAAGATATCATCAGTTTCTTGGATACACAATTGGACATGCTACATACATGAAGGAAATAAAAAGAAAGAAAGCATGTTTTGATTGTGTATTATTTGGATTGCCATAAAAAGAAATTAGGATACAAATTTCATGTTATTAGGGAAAATGTAGAAAAAATAATGGAGGAAAACCCTAAGGAAGTGGATCTTCAAAAAATTAGAGGATATGGAGATCAAATTCTCTATGTGGCTTAGTGGAAATAATGGTCACAAAGACCATAAAATCTAGGTATGCCATCAAATTTTGTATTCTTTAATTCTTAATTTTTAGTTATTCCTCCTAATTGGCATAAATTTAATCCTTAGAACTTGATGCCACCCTAAATCCAAATTTGGTCACAAAAAATCTTCCAACCTCTGACTCATTGTAGAAACCTCAAAATTATCCATGACAACAATTTTAAGACCAACCAAGGCTGTCTCAAAACTAAAATTAGTCATGCTAGCCTCAAAATCAAAATCAATAATGACATTACCCTCCCAAATCATGGCAATGACCATGGTTTAATCAACATGTTGATTTTTCACAACAATCACAACCAAAACAATAACAACAACCAACCTTAATGCATAATAACCAACCAAACTTAATGCCTAATAACCAACCATCTCTTCTACAAACATAATTGACTACCTAACCCATACCAAACCCAAAAAATAAGTTAGTTTAACTAACACACACTAATGAAATAATGCAATACCCACCTTATTCCATGGAGGTAGACAAAGTACAACTTCACTCAGGTCAAATTCTCCCACAAACCACCTGACTCATAATAACAAAACCTCTTGAAGAGGTCCCTTGACATTGTCCATGATGCCATAACTAACCCACAACTATATAATCAAATCCACACCCATAAATTAAGAACATATACAAGTTAATAAGGGCATAATACCCCTCATTTTTTTGGGATTTAAACCACTAAAATAAGAACATGAATATGAATTTGATTTTATAGGACAACTAAAAAATGTTTACGTCAAAATTACATTATTTTAGGGTATAAAAGATGTCCTATTTACACTAAAGCTATCTGATAATTATGCCAAAAGAATCTTGGATGGAAGAGGAAGGATCTCAATATTGTCTAAGTAGTTGGACAACTTATGGACAACAAGTTGGGAAATGTAGTCCCACCCAAGTACTCTAAACCAAGGAACCCAGTAGTTGATGTCCATTTCTATGGTATCCTCATCCAAAATACTTTAGACTTTAGGGTAGTTATTAATTTAATGACCAAATAAACTATGCAAAAAACTTGGCCTTAAATGTCTTTGACAAACTCCTACCATTTTACATATGGAAGATGGATCAATGATTAATCTAAAATATGTTATACAATACCTAGGAATTATTATGGATTCATGGGAATACTTAGCTAAGTTTATCATCTTACAACCAAAAGGAAACTTAGGGGGTTACACCCTTATCCAAGGGAGACCATGGATAGATATAATTAATGCATGCATTAGCTATATATTAGGGAACATGTTGATAGTTGAATGACAACACTATAAAGAAATTGGTTCTCTATCCACCAGTTCAGCCTTCATGTGAAGAACAATCTTGATGGATAAAAGATAAGGATAATGGGAATTATTAATTACACACTTTTCTCATGATGGAATTCATCCCACACTTGAAAGATAAATATTATCATACAATCATTTCCAATGTCCTAAAAAACACTTATCATATGAGCTCACAAATAGACAACCTAATATAACACATATCATGTCCCCTCACTAACATATTTTTAATGCAAGAAATATTAGATGTCATGGGAGACATTAACACTTTTCATCAACTAATACTACACCATTGTATCCTCAACTCCCTATTGGGTAGCATAGAATCCATGGTGTTCTTATCCAATAAAGTATACATATTAACTATATGCCCTCTCAATCTCAACAAGTTAGATTATAAATAAGAAAATCAACTAGTGATCATGCTTCAAAAACATAAAACTACATTCATATGGGATTATCATGACATGAGAGGCATACACCTAGATATATGCACCCATTACATATATATCAAGGAGGAATGAAAATCCATCTACCAACCCCAAAAATGGATGAAATTATTTAACCCTAAATTGAGAAGGGTAAATATTTTTTAAGGTTAAGAATACATAAATGAATAAGCACAAGGGTAATAAACATATCTATAGTAGGCCAATTAATTTAAAAAATTAGATAAATAATATTCTAAATCTATAATACTAAGATATGCTAAAAAAGGAAAGTACAATTATTGATTAATATTAAAATAAATTGGAAACAAGAGTACTTAGCTAATTTACTATGTGTACATAACTATAGTTTGAAATAGGTTGGAAGTGGGTTGTATCATGATCCTAGAAAAATCATTAGATTCCATAAATTCTCATTCTAGAACCTCAAACACTTGCATCAGATCTGAACACTTGTGTCAATACTAATGTCTTATTTGGACGTAGTGTCTAGTACATAATATCAATTACATCTAAGTGAGACACCTAGAACCTTTTAGGTTTTTTTGATCACCTTTGCCCTAGTATTTTCATATCTCACTCACAGGTTATCACTCTTTATCAAATGATATATTCTTAGATTTTTGACCCTTGGAGTGATTGTGAGAAAAATAGGTTAGTGGGCACATAGTGTCGAGTTGCCATAAGGACCCCTATATCAATAGGCATTGATTACATATCCAATAATCCAAAAAGGGCCTCAAACTTATGTAGTTCCCCTACGTGTTGACTTGTATGTATATCAAGATGAAATTCATGATAAGAAAGTACATAGAATGACCTAACTTGTAACTTGGAAATTATGGCTCATGGAGTGTTCCTTTAGTAATTCAAACCTATATATGGGTTGTTTCTATGATTGATATTGAAATATAAGATAATAGGGAAGCTTTTCTCACTTGAGTGCTTGACTAGGTACCTTTGGTAAGTTGCCTTGTGATTTTTTAGGTTTGTGTTAGTTGAGGAATTAATGAGGCTCGATATTTTGTGTGTGTGTAAATATATCACATAAAATCACTCAAGTTAATCATAAGGATACATTTCATTTGAAAATTTGATGACTTTAGGGCATTGAACACTTAGTTTAACACATGACACTAGCATTGATGTAGGTGTCTAACTGGGATGCAAATGTCTAGGAACCTAGAAAATAGGCATAGGTTTAAAACTTACAAATGATGATAATAATTATTTTATAGCATTTTGAGTAGTATAAAATGCATAGTCAAAAAAATAACATATGGTCATAATAATAGATAATAAATAGGCACAAAATATAGTGGATATGAGCCATTTGGTAACAAGGTCTTAGAAATTTTTGGGTAAAACCATGAGAAGTAATTGTCAAGTATACAAGATTGAGGTGTTATATAATTGAGATTTAGTGTTTACATTTCCCCCCTTAATCTAGTAATGAAATTTCTAAATTAAAGGAAAAGGAATGCATTTCTGGGTGTGTGTAACACATCTTATCTTTATGTGAGTCTCACTTGAGTGATTTTATAGTGACTAACTTGAAAACAAGAGCATTTTAAAATATATAATCAGTGCATATACTCTGAAATTGAAAGAATTTGAAATGATTGAAAGTAAAGAGAGAAAGGTTAGGAGTACACCTATGTATTGATGCAACCATCTTACCTTTTAACAATTTAATTTGAAGATATGGTTTATTATGAAGCTTTGGATCTAATATTAGGATAATAATAAAACCTTAAAGTGCAAATATATATAAATATTGGAGGAAAATCCTTCCCCCAATCTTGGAGAAAAGGTGAGTTTCCACTCAAAAGTTGAGATTAGCTCAACTGTGCAACCCAATCATACTTATAACCTATTGAGAGTGAGGGATCTAAGTAAACTCATACTATAAATATAATATGGGTGTATGATTTGATCACTCAATCTTATAAAATTGGTAATATTGAGTGATGTAATTACCTCAAGCTTGCCAAATGTGAACCAACTACTATAGTAGATTGGCTCAATAATAGTCCATAAAAGTCTATCCTAGTGTACATTAAAGTTTCTAAGAGTATGTGAAATCTAAAAGATGATTTGATTTTATAATTTAAGGTGATATTTTACATGGCATATAAACCTCATATGTATCAAGCTAAAACCTTTGTATACTAATGGTACCAATGCATAGAATGTTGCCAAAAGTGCATATCTGAATCATATAATTGTGTGATTTTGGCCAATTTTGAAAATTTTCAAGTGTGGAATACATGTTCACATGACATTACCCCACTATAATCTAAAACTAATCATTGGTTTGAGTTTAGAGAACATGTTTCCATAACATGCCCCCATTATAATATGAAAATATTGAGTATTGGATAAGTGTGGAATCCATGCCTTTTTGGCATGCCCCCACTAAAATATGAAACTGTGAAAGCCATGCCCCCATTGATATGTTCCCTTTTTGAGGTGAGGAGAAGTATAATTTATAGGCAAAAAATTAGGATGGATCTGAAACTTATCTTACTTAGTGGATTCCAAGTCGGGAGAAGGTAATCTTACCAAATAATTCATTTCATAGCTATTTATATCAGGGCATGACCAATTCTGATCCACTAAACCTAATTAAGGGATATCTTCATACAAAAAACCAAAGGAGAGGGTTCTAAATCCTTTAGACAAATGCCATTATGTAATAATCCTAGCTAGGCCTACAATACATAAAATAAATCTAATCTATTGCTCACTAAATCTTGTGGCACAAAGGGGAATAGTTAAAAAAATAAAATAAAACATATAAAGAGAACTCTACTCAAGTCAATATAGAGGTAAAATAATCAAGAAGTAAAACATTCATCCTATTACCTTGTGCAATATCTATCTAGGACAAGCAGAAGTTGACATTTAGACATGGACACATAGTTTTTTATACTTTAAGTTATATTTTATATTTATACTTTTAGGATGTTTGAGTGTGGTTTTGAACCTCTAGGAGATATAATGTAAATTCTATATTTTGGAGGGTCCTACTAAATTTTTACACTTAACCCTATTTAAAGGTTTCATAATTTTAGACTTAGCCATATTTTAGGATTTTAGGATTTCAGGGATACATCATAGGAGGTAAATGGATAGACACTCTAAATAATTTAGACTAATAATAAAAATGATACAAATCCACAACAATCTTGTGAAGCACCAATGGTAATTCCACCCCTTTACCTATACATACTTTAAATCATTCACTCATAGAGATTGAAACTCAATAGTTTCCTACAGGAGGGAAATTTTTAATAAGTGATAAAATTTATAAAAATATTATATTTATACATAAACTGGTAGTCACCTTACCTCAAAAGGATAAAGTAATTATATAATCTATGAATGTATCATGTAACATATAGTAGTAGCATGTCTAGGTAGATATAGAGATGGGGTACATAGTATATGATCACATCAAGTCCTAATATGCATGATGTGAATCATGGAAATGTATATACAGTAACATTATAAGCTCAATAAGCAATCAAACACACACACAAGAGTAGTCAAAAGTAAATCAAAAGATAATGGTCCAAGGAGACCTCAAACACAAGGCATGTTCAAATTCCATAGAATCAAAGGGACATGACTTAGATGTCTTTAAAGAAAGAAATGACATATTTAAATGTCAACATATAATGAACTATGACATATGCAAATTTCAAAATAGGAAAACATAGGCACAAGGGCCATAATAAATGGAGCATATTCAAATGCTTAAATAAATAGTAAAATATGAGATAAAACACTCAAATAAGTACATAAATATAAAGCATGAAACATAAACAATCAACATAAACATGTCATACTTCTCTTGAATATATGCATTAGCCAAAAAGTGTTAAGCACATAACATGTCAAGTATACTAGGAAAGATATAAACATGGATAATGTATGTGTAAGTATATAATCAAAAAGTTGACAATGGAAAATGATCATAGAAGGATATAACCTAGATTTCTAGTGATCAAAGAAGTCCAAGAGGGAAAGACCACTATATAATCACAAACTTCCCTTTTAGACCAAAATGACATGAGTAGAGGGAAGGACCAACATCCAAAAGTGCATAGATCATGTTCTTGGGTATGATTGTATAACACTCAAAACATGTGTGAAACATATATGTATATATAAATATATTATATGCTATCTACCAACATGGGACTAATAAAATAGATGCCAAGGAGCCAATAGAACATGTAAAAGCTGAAATTTTTTTTTATTTTTTTGATTTTTAACTATTTTTTTTAAATTTTTTTTGGAATATTTGAAAGAGATCTCAAGTGAAGTATTTTCATAAATTCATAGGTATTTTGAGAAGTTTCCCTTTAAGTGTGGATAGGAGATATACACCTTTTCCTCATTCTCTATAATGGTAAATGTATCAACCAAATTTGTTTGAAATTTCCTTTTTTGTCCTTAGCTACATTGGTATTATTTTGATTTTCCTTTAGTACTATTCCACCCAAAATAAACTCACATGGCCTAACCTTTTTGTTATATTTACACTTAACATGATATTGATAAACCTGTAAGTGTTTGGCAACCCGTGTGCATTTTTCATTCAACTATTTTAATCGATGTAATATATTTTCATGGTAATCATTATATTTTATAATATATTTGAGAGGAACATATAAGGAAGGTATTTCAAGCTCAATCATTAAGACTTATTTTGTATCATAAACCAAAGAATAAGGAGTAGGCTAAGTAGGTATGAAAACACTAGTACGATATGCCCATAAGGAATACACCATATGTTGATGTGAATATGTACCATTTTATTTAAATATATTTATAATTATTTTACTAATAATTACCCCTACATATTTGAGTCTATGAACCTCATCTTTGACTAGTAATGCCACCTTTGGATGCATTTTTCAATTTTTTTGTTTGATAGGTTTTGCATCTTGATATAATAATATGTCGGGAATAACAATTGATGGATTGATCACATGCATATTTCAGTAATCCGAAGAATTTTTTTTAGGGAAATGATGAAGGACTTATCGATAAGCCTTTCCTTCATCCTCCTACATCATTGAAACAAGTAGTACTAGTTGAGGATATTTATTTATTCTGTAGTTATATTATATTGTTTCTTCATTTAACAAAGTAAATCATTCTATAATAAAAGGTGTAGTAGGAATAATATTAGGTGCTTAATGTTGGAAATTTTTATTATATCACCAAATTAAGAATGAATAGAGGTGTTATGAGGAAACCTATTTTTATGATAAAAGGGAGATCCTTATATGCCCCCAAACACTCAAGGAAAGACTCATCATTTGAGAACTCATCCAATGTTAAAATTTTTAGTGGAATATTTTTATTAATCAAATGAGGATTTAACAATTGTAGAAATTTGGTAGGTATATTCATACATTCTTATTGGTCCTTTGTGAGGTAAGTATATATATGAATAGTATGCTTATGATGTACAATTTTTTCTGAAAAATCCAAACCTTACTAGTTTGTAGTGTTTGTAGGAGATATGGGTTGGGATATACCTTATTCATTTTTTCTCAATCCTTATTTTATACCCATATTTAAGAAAATACCAAGAACCAAAATATGGGTTATATGATTGAATTGGAAGAGTATTAATTTGGTGGACCATTGCACAATGTTTGAAAGGATTAGTGTCTATTAGACATGTAAATAAATCCCTAGTGGAAAAATTTTAAACATGCATGTAAAGTAGATGGTACCACATACATCTCATGTATCTAAGGTAATCCAAAAAGTATGTTATAGTTCAAATCATTTGACATAAATTAGCATGAAGTAGGTAATATATGGGGACCCATAATAATGTTCAAGGTTATTTTCCGTAATACTTATTGTGAAATGTTATCAAATATTTTGATGCTCATATTGGAGGTTCCAAATCTTTAGGTCTGATGTCAAGTAAAGCAAGAAAGGATATATTGCAAATGTTGAGCTTAAGCCATTATCCATAAGTAATATTTTAACCATTTTATTTCACACATATACCTGAATGTATAGTGGTAAATAAGAATTTATGCGGTCTTGAGGTGGTAAATCTTCTTTCTCAAAATAAATATTTTGTTTAGTGCATTTGATATAATTTAACATAGAAGCCACATATGGAGGTTCCAAATTACTTGGTATAATTGTCATGCGTAATGCATCCAAAAGAACATCCTTGTAATGTGGAGAATGATGTAGTAAGTCCAAGAGGGAAGTTTTAAAAATAACATCACTAGAAGAGGTTATAGTATGGTAGGAAGAAGAAGACTGCTTCATACACTCCCATTGGCATTTTGTGGTAATAGGTAGGAGATAATTTTAATCATTATAAAAATAAGAGGTATGTAAGAAATTATTGGATTTTTAATAACTATGTTTTGAGCTTATTAGATTTTATTGAATTCATCGTACATGAAGCATAACAAGTAACAACTACCACAATATACTATAAAATGAAATAACCAAGAGATGTATCTATATTGCACATATTTGTAAGAAAATAAAATATTATTTTTATCTTTTTAAATCTTTTTAAATTAGATATTAGAAATAAAAAATATAGAAAAAGTAAACCCAAGATCAATATCTAGGGTTTTAGGGACCAAAGGTTGGGTTCATCAAAAGTTTAACTTTAAATTAAGATGGGTCAATATAGTATAGGGTTAAGAATATATAAATGAATAAGCACAAGGGTGATAAATATATCTATAGCATGCAAACTATTTTTCAAACTTAGATAAACATTATTTTTAATTTATAATACTAAGATATGCTAAAAATGGAAATTAAAATTATTGATTGATATTAAATTAAATTAGAAACAAGAGTAATTAATTGGTTTACTATGCGCATGTAGCTTTAGGTTGAAATAGGATAGAAGTGGATTGGATAATGCTCCTATAACAATCTTAAGATTTTATAAATTTGCATTTTGGAGTCCTAGATGCTTACTTTAGATCTAAATGGTTATGTCGACAGTACTATTTGATTTGGATACATGTGTCTAGTATGGAGTATTAATTATATTTGAGTGAAACCACCTAAAACCTTATAGGTTTTCTATCACCTTTGATCTGGTATGTTTAGATCTCACACACAGAGTGTCACTTTTTGTCAAATGATCAAACCCTAGCATTTTCACCTTTGGAGTGACTGTGGTAAAAGGGTTAGTGGGCACATGATGTTGATCTACCCCAAGGACCCCTTTGTCAATGAGCATGGCCTACATAGATATTATTTATCTAATTTACACCCCTAATAAGGTTATTCAATCCTTCCTAATTAGATGATAACATGGAATAGCTTATAGGCCATGGGTGGACTAATAAGTGAAGCAAATATCTAGTTTGGGCTAGCTCCTTTGACACTTCACCCAAAACTATAATGAACATACTGCAATTACAAATAAAATGGGTAGAAAGGGACTAAAAGTAGTAATAAAACATGGAGGTTATGCACCAAATATAGTTCCCTCTACTTGCTAATTCTTGCACTATGAAATACAATATTACACTATGATTTCCATAACTTTAAGACAACTCCTCCCAAACAAGTGTTTCTATATGAAGGCTATGGCTAATACAATAACCAAGGTGATTCATCAAGAGGAATACAAGAAGACACTAATGATATTTCAACACTTGAACTTAGACAACCATTTGATACACTTCATATGACCTATGGAAAGATAACTAACTCACATAAAGGCATAAATGGAAAGGACAAATGCAAAGAATTAATACAACTATCACTAACATCCATCAACAATTCATCTCAAATTCACTTAATTCAAGACTAAGAAAGTGTAACTCAAATTGAACTTTATTTTAAAGGTAGTGACAAGTATAAAATTTGGTAGGGCTTCACCATACACATTTAGAGGTTACATCCAATGCATTTTAAGGCCTCATTTATAGAAAAAGAGAAGGAATAGAGAAAGATATGATAATAAGAGAAATCATGAACTATTCTTCATCATCAAATGAATTATAAAATAGAAAGAAAATGACACCAAACATGCTAAAAATGTGCTGCCATCTTATTCTTCAACCTTCTAAGCCATGTGTTGGTGAAATTATTCATAAAGAGTGGAATAGAAGAATGTTTTAGTAGATTGATGCTTTCTTGAATCTAACTCCTTCTCTATGGAGTTACACATCTGATTCTTTGATGGTAGTTAAAAGTTGTCCAATTGAAACTTGGCATAGTTGAGAACACCATACGTTAACCCCTACCTCTTATAATACTTCTTATTCATGTGAGATCCTCACTTGAACTTCATGATTTTTTCTCATATTCTCTCTTGCTATCAAGGTCTAACTTTTGCACTTTTATAGACCTATATTATGGATTTATAATTCATAGAGGTATTGGAGTATTCATGGGAACCTTAAATGAACATTTAAGATTAACTTGTATTTGAGATTTCACACTTGTTTGTCAAGAAAGTGGCAAGAGGTCTTCATGTATAGAAACTTCAAAGGACCTTGAAGGTTGAGATTGGAATTTTTTGTTTCTATTTCATAACCTTTAAAAATTTATATATGTGAAATTATATGATAATTAAACTATTATTAAAGTTCTTTGGTTTTTGAGGTCTTAGAACCCATCCATTTTTTGCCTTCTTGATGCAAGAGTAGTCATAGTCCTTCATTGAGTCTTGATAATGATTTGAAACCTATGTTGTAATTATGAAGGTTTTTTCATGACTTTTAAAATACCAATATGTGTGTGTGTGTGTGTGTGTGTGTGTGTATACACACACACACACACACACACACACACACACACACATACATATACATATACATATACATATACATATACATAGACATATGTTTTGGCTCAAGTATCCTTTGCAATTACATAGGAGGACCTATTGACTTTAAAACCCTATAAATAAGCCAAAAAAATAGCTTTTCAAGGTATTTTCCATACATTCTTTGCTTCACACGTGACAATAATGTGACCTATTATATTCCTAGGATAGGATTAGAGATATTATATATATTTTTGAATTCATCCCAATCCATTTTGGGCACTTTGAGAGCTGATCTTCTTCATTGAGTCTTTAAAGGGGTTTTACTAGGTTTTTAGGGTCTTAGCTTGTTAAGATTGTTCATAAAGGAAAAATCCTTAATATCCAAACTAAAACCACTAGATTTCAGTAGGGGAATATAAATAAATCCTTAAATAACCACTTTTACCCATGAAAATTCTCAAAGTTCCCACGTGAAAAAATAGGCTTCTCGAACAACCATGCTTATTGGTGATCTCATGAGGTGGTTGTTTGAGCCTAAATGGTGTAAATATGTTTGGTTTGAGTTGAGAAAATAGTTTTGAGGTATGTACCATATATCCTAACTTTTAAAAGTGGTTACATAAAGGAAATGACTTCTCTAACAAATTAGAACTTGAATTAGCCTATTGTTAGGATTTTTAAGCAATTTCATGAATATGACCCTAACAATGCCTGTTTAACACTTTTTCTCCACTGCAATGAGATAAAAATTCATAAAATATATTTTTAGGGTTTTATTCACTCCCTAAAATTATTCATTCCTCAAATCCATCCAAAACATGCATACTTTCTTCATATATTATATACAAGCCTGTAGGTATACATTTGGTTTTCTTGACTACATTCTTGAGAAAAGGTTCTCTTCACCTAGTTTTTAGAAATTTTATGATATTGGTAGGGTTTATAGAGATAATAATACCTTATTTAAATTCATATAAACCTAATTATAATTTAATCTAACATTTGACATGTGTTTTCATCCCTTCTGCCTACAACAGGCGTGTAGGTGCACGTTTTAGGCTTCTTGCATGCTTCACTGCTTTTATCATCCTTGGGTATTTTGATGACTAGTGAAATTGTAGACAATGTATTAAATTTTTAAAAAATCCCATATATATATTTAATTTACTCAAGTTGAATTATATATTAATATGAAACCTTTATAGCCATGTTTTTAGCCTAGCACAATCCTCTTACTAGGTGTTCTCTTCCATTACAATGCATATAGCCACGCACATTTTACTCTTCAATGAAATATATTAATGAGTGTATGAGGTAAATTTTATATAATGTACATGTTTGAATCAATTTTAGAGATGGGAAACCAATCTCATATTGGTTTCCTAGAAAAATGAAGCTCAAGATCACTATGACTCTCCTTGGTCTTCAATAGGCCTAAAACACTCTTCAATTAAGGAAGTTGATGTGTGGTGATCTTATATCAATTAAAGTTTATTTAAAAATAATTATAAATTATTCTATTCCATTTGTATTATATTTTAACTCTTACATTCCATACCTCATGCAAAAATTTCCTTCCTCAAGCTCATTTTCTATGTATATACATGCAACCATGAAATACCTTGTATGAAGATAGACAAGTTAAAGTTTGAGACCTCATATGTGTTTTGGAACTCTTTTATAACCATTTATATTTTTTAAGGATTTTTTAAATTCATTTAATCATGAAAATTTTCTTGTTACTAGTCATTTTCCTATATGAACACAAACACTCATACTTGATTGAATGCTTGATGCTCCTACAAACTTTATCTCTTCCCTTGTGAATTGAAGAGCCTGACCTCAAGGAATATATAAATATTTTAATATGGATTATGGAACAAAAAAATGTCTTAATATGCCCCATATACATTATCTTTACAATTTTTAGGTACCAATGTTGACTTACAAGTCTGCAGACTTGTAGGTTAACATTATCTATCTTAACCTTGCTTTAAGAGAATGTTTGAGATTCTCCACATGATCATCGATTAGAAAATAGTTTAAAATAAATATTGAGGTTAATTTATAATATTTTAAATATATTATTTAAATATAAAATTCACATTTTTAGGCCAAACATTCTTCTTTCATGTCATAGACTTATAGTCATTCCTTCACACTTACAAACTTTTTAGGGGATATCAAGACCAATAACCCTACCGATCTGATATTTACACTTGAATAGGTTGATATGAATATTGAGAGGTTATTATAAGTTTATTAAGAAACACATAAGATAAGGAAACATGCAAAACTAAATAAAACCTACTAGTAGCTTCTCATCTAGGTCTGTAAACTCACTCGAATGAAAGTTTTGATCCTCTAATGTTGGCACATGCCAAGTAGTTTTTTGAAAATGATATGAGATATATAATAGGGTCTTTCATGATCCCATACAATCATCCATTTTTAAAATTATCTTACAAATGCCCTAAAAATGTCTAAAATTGAGCCTGTTGGGTTTGAAGTCATATTTCTACACCTTAACTTCTTAATGATTGATTATAAAGTTAAAGGACTTAATCAAATAAATAATGCCAATAATTGGAAGGGAAATAGGTTCACCTTATTTTCCCAAGAGATTTAGATCCAAATATCTATCTCCTCCATGAACTAACCTCAAAATGGTAGCCTTCACTTTCCAAGTAGATCCGTGAACCTGATGGAGAAATGGGATAGGTTTTTTCTTGTTTTAGCTCTATTTTTTTTTCATTTTCATGGATTTGGGTCTAAATGATCTAGGAGGAGAATTGGAAAGGATTGGAAGTTGATACCTAGAAGAAAACTTTTCAAAGAAGCTTCTAAAAGCCTATTTTCTTCAAGAAACTACCTATTCTAGCTTCTTGAACTATTGGAGATGATGAATAGGTGATCATGGAATATTTCCTACCCTATACAGAGGTGGAACAATGTGCAAAGATTTTATCATAATCTTTTACCCTAAAAATTCTTCATTATCTCTGATTTGAATGCTATAAAATGATGATTTTGAAGTTACAAAGAGGTTCCAACGTTGGAAAAGCAATATCAAGACATTTTGGAGAAGGTGTATGATCAAGTACACATATCATGACATTGCATAAATGTTAAATGACTTAAAAGACTCCTATACAATGATATAAACCTTCATATTTGATCTCTCCTAGTAAGTATAATATTAAATTGGAGTATATAATAAGACTAAGACAAATGAAATACCTTAATCTTTCCAAAAACACTTTAATTTCTCCAAACTACTTGAAAATGCAATGTAATCAACTTACTAATTCTACGCCTTGGTCTATTTGCTTGGCTTGGAACACATTTCTATTTGGGGGGTCACCATTCTTATTATTTAATCATGGATCAATATTGTCCTTGACTTCACACTCAAACCTTAACCTTATCAAATATACCTTAATCTATGATAAGCACATGAATGAGACCATATTGAATGACCTTGATGGCAAGACTAAGTGATTTGACCCTATTTTCAACTAGACCATCCTAGAAGGCTTTACAAGATACAAAAAGTGACACAATACCTATCATTTTGAGACCAACCATGAACAATAAAAGAAATTTATGATGGTTTTCAATAAATATAAGATCATGATGACCAAAGTTTTGATGATACTCATTAATGGTTGCCAATTTTGGCTAACATCTTTGGTAACCTCTTGGGATTGCATGCTTGCTATGCATCTAGACTAGTGGCCTTGAAAATTCATTTGGATATGGAATTAATGCTACTATAATTTCAGGCAAACTAAAACCTAAACTTGATAATAACATTGAAACAAACTTAAATCTAAAAGAAAACTCAAGACACACACTACACACACGTGTCATAAGATACTTAGAGGAATGACAATAATAGAAAATAAACAAACAACCTATGATTTAAGCACTTAGGGGAAATCAAATACCTATTATACTATGTATCAATATGAAAAACTGACCTTAGTAGCATGGTTTTAAATTTATCCCATTGACTTCTTTACTCAACTCCTCTCTATTAAGCTTTACAAGTTGAAAGACATTATGTTTTTTTCAACCAATGACAACATAGGCCCCACTTCACAATGTATCAAACTTGGTATGCCTACCAAGTTTACCCATATCCCCATCCCACTTAAATACATGGTCTCCTTCTTGATATTCTATTTAAATAAACCTCCTATCAAAGGTCTTTGTCACTTGGGCTTGATGGAATTCCATGATATGCATAGAATGAATTCTTGTCTCTTCTAAGACCATCAATTTTGTCAACCTTATTACCATGGGATCACTCTCCATCATATCAAGTTGATGAGCTAACTCTAGGTCTGGTAATTAAATATAAATGGGTAGCTTTTCCTCTCTCCCATAAAAAAACATGTAGGGTGAACTACCAATAGCCCTCTTGAAAGTGATTCTATCAGCCCATAGCATTATCTTCAACTTGGTGTGCCAAGTTCTTTGATTGTCTTATATTATCCTCTTAATGATTTTAATCAATTTTTTATTGGTGGACTCAACAAGCCCATTCCATTTAGGATAGAAGTTGGAAGAAGAGATTAATAGATTCCATACTTGAGAGGCCACTCAATTATTCTTGCACCACTAAATACCATTACAATATTAGAAATTATTGTTGAAGCAAACCTAAATATGGTCACTAGGCTTTCATATAAGTCAAGAACTAAATTTTTGTTAGCCTCATTGAGATCTATTGATTCCACCCACCTTATGAAATAGTTAATGGTTATAATAATGTATTTATGGCCATCACTTGAAGTGAGGTTGATCATACCAATGAAATCAAGACCCCATTGAATAAATGGTTGATCTAATTGAATAAGATTGAGAGGAAGGGATGAAATCCTTTATTTACATATAAAAAATGCACACTTTTGATACTTCCTTACCCATGCATACGAGTCTTTAAATAATCTAGGAAAATATTACCCAACTCTCATTACTTTTGTTGTGGTGGTCTTAGGTGCAAAGTGACCTCCTACTAGTCCATCATAAAATTGTTTCAAGAGATTATCAATATGATTATTTTAAAAACATATAAATAACATCTCAATATGATCCTTTCTAAAGATAACTCCATCCAAAAGAACATAAGGGATGGACTGTAATTTGAAGTACCTTATTATTTCTTGATCTAAGCCTATAAGATACTTACCTATTTGAAGAAAACTTACCATATCTTGTGCCCAAGTTGGAGGGGATGAAGGTAAAACTATATTATGATCATATTTTAATTTCAAAACAACCTCTTATTATTCTTTAAGGTCTGATTCCAAGTGTTCACATATCCCTCTTCCTCTTATCAACTTAGTAACTTTGATCTCCACATCATACTCCATGACCTTGGTTATCCATCTAGCCCTTTTATCATTCAAAAAATTAGTTAAAAGGAAGTATATTATGCCTGGATTTATCATCATGACATTTATTTTATTATTATAAACCATATGCCTAAACTTTTTAAGGATTATTATAACTGCCAACACTTGCTTCTCAATAAAGGTAATCCTCTCTTCATAATCTTCTAGTCCTTGAATGAAAAAGGCTATAAGATTCTCAATAACTTAACTATTATGTTGCATCAACATGGATGAGATGGTATCAATTCTTACAAAATCATATAGGAGGAAATCCTTTTAGAAATCAGGACTGATCAATGTAGGTGCTTGTGAAATGGCTTACTCAATAGCCTCAAAAGTATTTTTTCCTTCTTTGGTCCAATTGAAGACTTGGTGCTTCTTCAATATGTATGTAATAGGATTCAAAAGGTTAGAGAAACTACGTATGAACCTTATAATAAATTTTATTTTCCAAGGAAAACTTTTCAAACCTTTCTTATGTTTGGGTAAAGATAAAGACAATATGGAACTCATGCTTTTAGGATCTAGAACAAGCCCATCCTTGGAGATAATGTGGCATAATAAATTATTCTCATGAACTAAAAAAAATACTTATTTGGGCTTAAATAGGTTACATATTGTCTACATATTTCAAAAATTCATGTAGTATGAGTTAAATGATCACTATCATCCTTTGAGAAAACCATTATGTCATCAAGATAGATTAACACTACTTCATTGATCAAACCTTGAAAATACATATCCATGGCCCTTTGAAATTTAGACATTGGATTAGATATTCCAAATTACATTATTTTATAAGCATATGTGCCCCATTTACTAGTGAAGGTTATCTTATATTGATCTTCTTCTTTCACCAAGACTTAATTATAACCCGAGTAATTATCCAAGAGAGAGAAGCATTGAGAAATTGTAACCAATTGAAGAATTTTCTCCATGAAGGGTAAAGTGTAATGATATCTCTGAAATCTACACATAATCTGATCTTTCCACTCTTCTTTTTCACAATAACTATATTAGCAACCCATGAAGAGTGTTTAATAGGGAATATACAGTTTTACTCTATCAACTCAGTTAGCTCTTTCCTCATTAGAATCTCAGATTTAGGATTAATATTCCCTTATATTTGTATTGAAGTCTTGGAATTTGTATCAAGCTATATGGTAGTTGGGATAATATAGGATTAAACCCCTTAAGATCACTATATTCCCTAACAAAGATATCAAAAAATTATCTACACAACTCAAAAAATGTAACTCTCTTAGCTAAAGTACATACCTTTCCAAGCTTAATAAGCTTATCTTTAAAGATGGCCACTCTTTCATGATGTTATTATTTAGTATACATGCTCAATTTATCATTTCTCATTTGATCACTCTCATTGAATATGTTCTCAAGAGTTACCAAGCCTTTGAAAAGCTTATTAGATCTCAATTGCATAATCTAATCTCCATACTAATGCTATAATTTACTCTATTTTTTATTTAAAAAACTCAACTTCTTATTGAAGGAAACAAGTTAGTTACTTATTACACTCAAAATTTTTCTAATTGACATCATTATTTAGTATTGATGGCATTAATACCAGCTTGGTATGTGGTTGAGTTTTTGAGTTATTGATATCATTAGAAATGCCAAACTAAAATCCCACTAAAGCTAACTTATCAACATTTTAATTATCATCTATTAGAACTAATTGGATGTTTAAGGCTTAAAAATATTTAATAAGGTCCCATACCCTATAATTTTAAGACTCTAGCAATGGATTCTTGGTAGCACTCTTACCTTTCACTTGGTGGATTACTAGCTCACTATCTCTAAAAACTTGTAATTGCTTCACTCATTTATTTCTTTCCCTTTGAAGCCCATGTATAAGAGCTTCATATTCAAATTCATTACAAGTGTAACTAAACTAAAATTTAATTTTATAATAGTAACTCTCATTTTAAGGAGAAACTAGCATTACACCTACCCCTACTCCATTTTTACTTCTTAAAGCATCAAAGAACAAATTCTATAGACCATCACTATCCTCACTTGAATCATAGATGGTATGGATATAAATTCTTCATGAAAATAATAAACACCTATACCATATTCTTTAAAACCTCTGTATGTATCATACTCATGATTGTCTACTCCTTACTCATCATGAAAAAGGTCTGATATGTCTTCAAGAGGGATAACCACTTCTTGATCATTAGGAGATCCTATTCATTAATGATATTGAAATTCAAACTTGAGATATTTGGATTTTATGTCTCAAGATGAAACTTAGATATGATTGTAACTTTAGTACCATATCTAGTTCTAAAATCCATATATGACCAATCAGATGATAAATACCCACCAATCTTGGTAGTGAAGTCTCTTGATAAACATAGAGCAAAGTACGGTGGCAAGTCCACTAAAACAACATCTTGAGCAATAGAAAATTTAAGAGAAACATGAAGAGTAAGAAGCAATCCTATGATCACACCCATAATTTTGGTAGCTGAACCATCCAATTTTAAGACACCTTTAGTATTAGGCTCATACTTTAGGCCTAACTTATCAACTATTTGTTTAAGCATCACCAAGCTACTTGACCCACTATCAATCATTCAATTGGGTAATAGGTAATCTCAAATAATCACATAAACATACAAGGGAGGTGGTTTACCATCCTTGTTTGGCTTCCCACTACTATGTGTAGGTGTGTTTATGAAAACTAATTTTTCTCTTCTTGCTAACGTCTTTGAAAGGTTAAGTTTTTCCAAATCCTCTTAAAGTATCTCCCTTTGGATAGGGAGAGCCAATGTATCCCACATAGGAATACTCAAATTCAACCTTTTTATTTTGTCTACAATGTTGATGCAAGATATGCTAACCCTTGGTTATCTTTTAGGGGATGTCATACTATTTTAAGATTGCATAACTTGAGGCATAAAAGCACCTTTTACATTCTAAATTTTCTAAGTTTCTTGGGACTTATGAACTAAATTAATCTTTTATTCCTTGGGACATATAAGGCATAGTGGATGCACCCTTACCTATCTCTTAAGCATCATCAATTTCTCTCCTTTTAGAGCTTGTATTGGCTACTATGGAAATATCACTAGCCTTACTTGTACCTCCCAAATGATTGATTGTACACAAATATTCCTCTTTCCAATTTACCAATGTAGCATCAGATTAAACTTGCTCTCCATTTATCCATTTAAGATGAGGAACTTCAGTGTTTGTCATAGAAGGAATTATTTCATTTTGTGTCATACAAGCTTGATTAAACACCTCATTATGATTATAATATTGATTATGGGGCTGATCCCATTGAGAAGACCAATCATTATCTTGTATAAAGTTGTTTTGAGTAGGTACTAGAGATCAATAAATAGAGGAAACATTTGGATTGTAGCTATTATGTGGTCTAACATTGGTAATCTGCCCTTGCCTTTAGGAATCATGTTAAAAAGGTGGTCTATTTCGCTGATTAGAATGATAGGACTGATATGGAACTTGATAAGGTCTATGAGGCTAAGGTAGATGCCTCTCAAGGCGTCTAACTTATTTACTTGAGCCTTGACTAGGCTTCTTAACTCTTACATTTCACTTGATTGACTAGGGGTAGCTTGTTCATGATCGATGAGTGTAGGAATGGGAGCAAGAGTTAGAGAATGGGACTATATATTAGGAAACAATGGCATGGGAGGTATCGGGGATATCTTTCCAACTTGTATGAGGTTATTTTTAGATTTGATGGCTACATCACAGGCCTCAAGTAAGGTCTCTCCTCTCAAGAATTTTATCATAACAATTATGTCACTATTCAATGCCTTGAGATAGTAGAGGGAGACATAGTTGGAGTAGGTCTTAAAATAATTGTGATCCTATCCCATGTTTTTTGAAACCTAAAATTAAAGTCTTGCATAAATTCTAGTGGATTTCTCTTTATGGTAGTTAATTGCTTAGCTAGAGACAAGTGACCACTCTTGCCTTCAAACCTTTACTCAAATTCTCTCCCAATTAGTCCTATGAATCAATGGAATTAGGAGCTAATGTCCTATACCGGTCCAAATAGTTTCCATTAAATGATATTTACAACAACCTAATGACCACAATCTCTTGAGTGATATTGTGAATATTGCATAAATTAGACATATCTCTAATGTGTTCAATGGGAGTAACAGTGTTTTGTCCACTTAAGTATGGGACACTCTTGAGAGATGTCATAATAATATCATCATATATTGAAATGTTTAGATGGGATCCACCATTAAAATCAAAAAAGGATAGGTTCCTCACCATCTTACTAGTTTTAGGAGAGCTTGGAGTGTAATGAAAATGGAGCTTCCTTCTAGGAGTCTTGGTGTAAGGGGAAGAATAAATGAATCTCTTTTTCTTGACTGAAAATGAAGGTAATTCAACAAAATCAAAAGGAATACCTCTGATCTTTCACCTTGTAGTCACTTTTGGCATGTAAATTGGCTTGCTAGTCTACAACCAAGTGCTAAAAACATATTAGAGTCTCTAGATGCTGCATTAATGAGGCTATTATAGCTACAAATTTATTAATAACAACATCAATATTAGACAACCTTACTAAAATTTAGTCCCATGGGTATGCTACAACTATTATCTATCTAATTTATACCCCTAGGAAGGATGTTCAAACCTTATTAACTAGATGATAGCATGGAATCACTTATAGGTTATGGGTGGCCTAATTATTGAAGTGAATCTTTATATTGGGCTAGCTCCCTTGATGCTTCACCTAAAACTATAACTAACCTAGTGTAATTACAAATAAAAGGGATAGAAAAGGACTAAAACTAGTAAGAAAACACGGAGGTGATGCACCAAATATAGTTACCTCTAATTTCAAATGCTTACACTATGAAATAGAAGATTACAATCTGATTTCCACAACTTTAAGATAATTCCTCCCACACAAGTGCTTTTATATTAAGGATATGGATAATAAAACAACCAAGGTGATTAATGAAAAGGCCTAAAAGAAGACACTAATGATATTTCAACACTTAAACTTAACAAACCATTTGATACACTTCATATGACCTATGAAAAGACAAATAACTCACATAGAGGCATGAATAGAAAGGACAAATGTAAGGAATTAATACAACTATCACTAACATTCATCAACAATTCATCTCAAATTCATTAAATTCAAGACTAAGAAAGTGTAACTTATCTTCAATTTTATTTCAAAGGCAATGACAAGTATCAAATTTGGTAGGACTTTGCCATGCACATTTAAAGGTTACATCCAATTCTTTTCAAGGCCATATTTATAGAATAAGAGAAGGAAGAGAGGAAGATAGGACACAAATAGAACTCATGAACTATTATTCATCATCAAATGAGTTACAAAATAGAAATAAAATGACACCAAGCATGCTATGAATGTGATGTCATCTTATTCTTCAACCTTCTATGCCATGTGTTGGTGAAGTTCTTCATTTAGAGTGAAATAGAAGAATATCTTGATAGATTTATTCTTTCTTGAATCTAACTTCTTCTCCATTGAGTTACAGTTCTAATTCTTTGATGGTAGTTATAAGTTATCCAATTGACACTTAGCATTATTGAAAACACTCTACGTCATCCCCTACCTCTTACAATGCTTATTCTTCATGTGAGATTTGGACTTGAACTTCATGATTTATTATCATATTCTCTCTTGCTATCAAGGTCTAAATTTTTCACTTTTATAGACATATGTCATGGTTTTATACTTCATAGAGCAACTGTAGTGTTCATGGGAACCTTAAATGAGCATTGAAGATAAACTTTTAGTTGAGATTTCACACTTGTTTGTCAAGAAAGTGGTAAGAGGTATTCATGTATAGAAGCTTCAAGTTGAGGGTCAATAATGGCCTTTCTTATTTCTATTTCATAACCTTTAAAATCTTGTATAGGTGACTGTTATCACTTGATTGCACCTAATGAGGAGTTTAGACAAGCTTCTCCTCACTCAAGTGACACAATGAAACCACCCTAAGCCTATGGGTATCCCTATTGGGGGGTGGATATTTAGATTAGGGGATATCTCCCCTTGATGAATAATTTAAGCTCATACTCCTACTACTAATAATCTGGGGGGATGAAAAGGGTTAAGAATAGCATGCAAATTAAACCTATTCTACTAGAGGTGATGCACCAAATGTCTACTCTACTCACACTCTTGACATGTACTTTGAACCAAGAGAATCCTAACATACACTAAATCTAATAACAACCTTCTTCTTACATCAATGTTTCAACATGGGGTATTGGAATTGGATTACGATAGGAATATTTAGATAATAGGCATTCTAAGACACTCAATTGAAAATCTATTCACTACACCTATAACTCCATTTGACACTTCTTGTTGACCTACAAAGAGAAGTATTTGAACTCACAAGGTACTAGGAAAATTAACATGTGAAAGTAAGTTATGATACAATTTCACAAGACAATAACCATCATATACACTTAGAGAATCCTTGAATGAGGTGAAAAACAACTATCTTTATTGATTCAAGATAAAATTTTGGCAGGGCTTCA
Source organism: Torreya grandis (assembly GCA_037957365.1). Classification (NCBI taxonomy): domain Eukaryota; kingdom Viridiplantae; phylum Streptophyta; class Pinopsida; order Cupressales; family Taxaceae; genus Torreya; species Torreya grandis. The sequence continues at coordinate 143,711 of JARHVA010000907.1, read as the reverse complement.
CCATACCCAAGTGGAGCTATATATAATGCCAAAATGGCTTCATTTATATAATTTTTGAGAACAAAAAAGAGGGAAGCTCAAAGGTCACAAAAAAACATTCTCAAGCCTGAGAACAAAAACAACTATGCTGCATGTATGGTTGAGTGGGAAGCAGATAATGAATGTATCCTAAGATAGATGTCCATGTAAAATAGTGGTAGACTCTTTCAAAATGGTGTAATGACTCTTCTACTATCCTTCATGAAGTTGCCTCTATCAAAGACCATCCATGAGCATTTGAAACTTTCAATAGGGGAGTTGACACATAACATTGCTTGATGGAAATGGAATTCATTTTGATAGTTTGAAAATGCTTTCCCTAACTACTAGCCATCTTCTAGACACCTATGTTTATGATTTCATGGAAGCCCTTTGATTTGGTTAGATGCTAAAAATAACTCAAACCATCGACCTACCTATTTTTTGCTTGCTTTTTCTATACTAGATGCTCAGGATTGTGCTATTTTTCACCTTCATCTTTTCCCTCAGGTTCTCACCAAGATTTTCAATTCCAAGGCTAGCCTATGACCCTAAAGTTGAAATCTATAGACCTATCATGAATTACTTTGGGATATTTTCCTTGGAGACTTTTCTATTTCCCTTAAATTTTTTTTCATTGGGCACTTTCCCACAAACTTAATGTCTTCTGCCAAATTTATTTAGATTTTTTTGTTTCCCCTTGTATCAGACAAAATGTCTATAAGAATTAGACTTAGCCCTTTTTCAATGCAGACAATTTTTTGGACTTTTTCTAAGTTCCCTTTTTGAAGGGAAAGTATCCTTCAAATTTTGAGAAATATACCTTCAAAGTTCATGAAAATGTCTTTTGAAAAAATTTAAATGGTCCCTTTGCCCTTTTGCTGAGAAAAGTGTCCTTCATATTTCTAGAAATAGACCTTCAAAGTTCTTGCAAATAAAACTTCTGAAAGGAAAATTGCCCCTTTGAGTTTTCATAAAATGCCCTTTTGGAAGGAAAATACCCTTTGAGTTTTTGTAAAGTACCTTTCAAATTTGAAATGGGCCCTTTCTCTGAGAAAAATACCTTCAAAATTCTGAAAACACCCCTTTGAAAGGATTGCAGGATGCCCTTAAAAAAATTGATGTGCCCTTTAGAAAAATTGAAGTGGATAATTTTCTTGAAAGACTTTTGATCCTTAGCCCAAAAAAAGATACCCTTCAGGAAAATTGATTTAGACAAAATGTCTAAAATAATTCCCAACACTTAAAAAAAAACCCAAAAACAAAACCTCTAAAAGAATGAAAACTTGTACTTTTGCCATGAGTTTTGTGTAGAAAACCTTCTCTAAAGGAATTATACATACTGGACCTAGCCGAAAGGTGTAGACTTAGATGATTGAGATTTCATATAGGGGTACCCAATTTTGACCTAAAGGACCAAAATTTGGTCAATAAATTGGTGACACACAGGGGTAGTATCTTGCTATATTGACTAAACACATAGCCTAATTAGTCTATTGGGCATGGAGTCATCTAAGGAATGAAATAAACAAGAAACCTTGACCATGACTCAAAACCTTAATCAACAAGATAATTAGTTATTACCTTAACCACACAAAGGGAAAGGACACAGACAATAAGCAAGAAAACTCACAAGACACACAAATGTGTATAACCACTTAGGAAAAACAAACACAACAGAAAGGAAAAAAATATGTTCATTTCTCTTGGTTATACCTCCCTTCTTGGATCAAAAGAGAAGTAACTTAGGTCTCCTTCCTCACTAGATGAGTGAGGATGCCAAATATGTTTCTTTATGGATGGGATACTAGATGAATCTTGCTTCCTATTTGATCTTTGATTTTTTACACCATTAAATGGAGTCATCTCCCATGAATTCTCAAAGTAGTCAAGGTCCTCTTGAATCTCAAATCATGCCTCAAACTACTGTCCCTTCATCTTTTCATGACAAATATGAAAATCCATGTATGGGATAGATTGTTGCAATTTCATCTCTCCTTGAAGGATCTAATCATCCTTTTCCATTCCCATAATCTATTCAAACTCTTCAAGGAGCATTGAATCAACACCATTTGAAGGTGTTTCTTGATTGCATTCTTCATGAATATTTTTGGAGGTGGCTGCATAGGTAGATGTAGAGACAAGCTCCAAGTTATTTTCAAAAGGGCTAAAATCATCATAGATTTCTCTATTATGATCTAGGCTCTCTCCATGATGTTTCTATTAAACATGTATTTTATTTCTCTCATCTTGATCTTAATAGTCTAAGAGCTTGGTCTTTTCCTCCTCCTCATACTCTTGGAACATTTGAACATAAATCTGCCACATGTCCTCCTTTTGAGCCCCATTTTCTTACTTACCATGACTATTCATCTCCAAGGGATTTGTAAGTTCTTTGAGAGCTTAATATTCATTACATATGCTCTCAAATATTTTTCATAGGTCATCATCCTTTGGCTGTCCTAGATCATGAAAAGGAGAGACAAAAAAGGCTATTTCTTCTTCTTCTTCAGATTCCAAGAGAACTTGTTCCAATGCACCTTTCCCAACACAAGGGGAATCTTATTTCATTTCATCACAACCTAACTTCTCCTCATCATCATTTATCCCTTCTCCATATTCAATCTCATCCTCCCTCTTAGTGACATTAACCTTAGGCACTTCAAAAATATTGAGCTTGGCCAAAGGGGATTCCGAAGTGGCAATACAATTCTCAACATTAGGAGGGGAAACTTAATTATTTGTAAGGGGTGGAAGGATGGTTTCAATAAATTATTGAGGAGGGGTGCGAGGGATTTGAATGGTTCTAAATGTCCCTTCATTAACAACTTCTCCATTTAAGCATGATTTATTTTTTCCTTCATGAGCCACCATCACATCTTTCCATTTTGGGAAGGTGGGTTCAAGGATATTTTCATGGGATTGAGAGGCTGATGAAGGGGTGAAAGATATGTTTAGGAAACTTGGATTTTCCTTGGGATTGGCACATTGATTAAAATTTGGAGAAGTAGGTTTAAATAATTCACTTTTAGTAGCCATGATAGGTTTCATCCATATCTGATTTATCAACTTAATTTCCCTCTTAAGGTGAGCTTCAAAACTCAATTTTTCTTCTTCACAGTATTCCCCAAGTGTACTAGCCTACTCCATCATGATATCTTCCTTCCCTTGGATACTTTATTTAATGGGTTTCCAAGAGGAAAATTTTTGGGGAAAGGACAAAGAATTTGGGACACTTTGAGGCTACCAAGATAGAGGCTGTTCATAAGTTAAATCAACCTTTCTTCTAGGTAGAATATCAAACCACAAATATCAAGCATATCATTATAAATACATGACCAACTAACTTTATATATAGGGATCCATTCCTTTTTTACTTTATCCAAAGCTTCCATCACACTCTTGACACAAACACTAGGGATAATTTGACCACAACCACACCTAATGTCAAGTTCTAACATATATTCTTGGTAACCAAGGAGATTTCTTTTGAAACTAGCAATGTAATGGGTTTGAGGAGAGCTATCTGGGATAGATGGAGCACAAACTTAATAGGTTTGGTCATTGGTAGCATATTCTTGATGAGGATCATGATAAGGCTATATAAGAACTTGCTCATAATCAAGAGGAAGAGGTAAAGCTGAACATAATTCCTTAACTTGTGTTAAAACAAGCTCAAACTCACAAATCTCCATGAATCACTTCACAAAATAGTATGGAACAAGAAAATAACTTCAATTGGTATAACTGGGCTGCTCAACCAGTAGATATGTACATGGATTCACCATTGATGTTTAGTAGAATTGCCTCTTGAGGAGAACACCAAAAATCCTTAAGAAATGGAGTCAATAGTCCCATCGGGCATGATAAAAACTATTGTCACTTGATTTTACGCAATGAGGAGATGGGACAATCTTCTCCTCACTCAAGTGACACAATGGAACCACCACAGGGCTATGGGTATCCCTATTGGGGGGGTGGATCTCTAGATTAGGGGATAGCTCCCCTTGATGCATCATTTAAGCTCATACTCATACTAATAACAACTTGGGGGATGAAAAGGGTTAATAATAACATGAAAAGTAAACCTATTCTACTGGAGGTGATGCATCAAATGTCTACTCTACTCACACTCTTGACACGTACTTTGAACCAAGAGAAGCCTAACATACACTACATCCAATAACAACATTATTGTTGCATCAATGTTTCAACATGGGGTCTTGGAATTGGCTTAGGATAGGAAGACTTAGATAATAGGCATTCTAAGACACACTATTATAAAATATATTCACTACACCTGTAACTCCATTTGACACTTCTTGTTGACCTATAAAGAAAAGTCTTTGAACTCACAAGGTATGAGGAAAATTAACATGTGAAGGTAAGTTAAGATACAATTGCACAAGACAATAACCATCACATACACTTAGAGAATCCTTAAACGAGGTAAAAAATAACTATCTTTATTGATTCAAGACAAAATTTTGGTAGGGCTTTGCCATACCCAAGTGGAGTTCTATACAATGCCAAAATGGCTTCATTTATAGAATTTTTAAGAATAGAAAAGAGGGAAGCTCAAAGGTCATAGAAAAACATGCTCATGCCTAAGAACCAAAATAGTTATGTTGTACATATGGTTGAGTGGGAAGCAGACAATGAATGTATATTGAGATAGATGTCCATGTAAAATCATGACATACTCTTTCAAAATAGTGCAATGGCTCTTCTACCATCCATGAAACTACCTCCATCAAGGACCATCCATGATTTTTTGAAACTATCAATGGGGGAGCTAGCACATAGCACTACTTGAGGGAAATGGAATTAATTTCAATAATTATAAAATGCTTTCCCTAACTACTAGCCATAATCTGGACACCTGTGTTTATGATTTCATGGAAGCCCTTTGATTTGGTCAGCTACCAACAATGACTCAAACCATCAACCTACCTATTTTTTGCTTACTTTGTTTACACCAGATGCTCAGGATTATGGTATTTTTCACCTCCACATTTTCCCTCAGGTTCTTGTCAAGCTTTTTAATTCCAACGGCTAGCCCATGACCTTAAAGTTGATGTTTACAGACGCATCATGAATTCCTTCAAGATATTTTCCTCAAACACTTTTATATTTCCCTCAGACTTTTATTTCCCTTGAAATTTTCTTTTTTGGGAACTTTTGCACGGACTTAATGTCTTCAACCAAATTTCTTTGTATTTTTTTGTTTCCCCTTGTATCAGATAAAATGTTTGAAAGAATTAAAATTAGCCCTTTTTCAAAGAGGAACAATTTTTTGGACTTTTGCTAAGTGCCCTTTTTTAAGGGAAAGTTCCCTTCGAATTTTGAGAAATAGACCTTCATATTTCTTGCAAATGTCTTTCACTTTTTTTAAAATGGTCCCTTTTCCCTTTTTTCAAGATAAGTGCCCTTCGAATTTCTAGAAATAGACCTTTGAAGTTCTTGCAAATGAACCTTCCGAAAGGAAAATTATCCCTTTAGGTTTTTTTAAAATGCCCTTCTAAAAGGAAAATACCCTTCAAGTTTTAGTAAATTACCTTTGAGATTTGAAATGGGCCCTTTCTCTAAGAAAAATACCTTCAAAATTCTAAAAACACCCCTTCAGAAGGATTACAGGATGCCCTTCAAAAAAATTGAAGTGCCCTTCGAAAAAATTGAAGTGGATAATTTTACTAAAAGACTTCTGACCCTTAGCCCAAAAAAAGATACCCTTCAGGAAAATTACTTCAAAAAAAATGTCTAAAATAATTCTCAACACTTCAGCAAAAAAACCTAAAAATAAAACATCTGAAATAATGAACACTTTACTTTTGCCATGGGTTTTGTGTGGAACACCTCCTCCAAAGGAATTCTAGATACTAGACCTAGCCAAAAGGTATAAACTTAGATGATCGAGCTTTTATATAGGGGTGCCCAATTTTAACCTGAAGGGCCAAAATTTGGTCAACAGTGACATTATATTCTCATCAAGGTATTCTAAAAGTTCTTAGGTTTCTGAGGTCTTGGAACCGGTCCATTTTTTGCCTTCTTGATGCAAAAGTAATCACAATCCTTCATTGAGTATTGATAGTGACTTAAAACCTATATTTTCACTATTAAGTTTTATTATATGACTTTTACATGACACAATGTCTTTGCTTTGGCTCAAGGATCCTTTGTAGGTACTTAGGAGGACCTATTGACTTCAAAACCTTGCAAATAAGCCTAAAACAATAGATTCTCAAGCCATTTAATGTACATTGTTAACTTAACACATGAAAAGTTTTTGATCTATCATATGCATATGAGGGGTATATAGATCATTAAAGTGGTTTTGAATTCATCCCAATCCATTTTGGGCACTTTGAGAGCTGATCTTCTGTATTAGGTCTTTAAAGAGGTTTTACCAGAGTTTTAGGGTCTTAGCTTGTTAAGGATTGTTCATAAGGAATATATCCTTAATATCCAAAATAACACCACTATACTTTAGTAGGATAATATTAATAAATCATATAATAACCAATTTGACCCATGAAGCTTATCTTCAAAGTTCCCACATGAAAAAATAGGCTTTTCAAATAATCAGGCCCATTGGTGATCTCATGAGGTGACTGTTTGAGCATAAAAGATGAAAATATGTTTGGTTTGATTTGAGGACACATTTTAAAGGTATATAAAATCTATAATTTTTTTTCAAGTGGTTACCTGAAGTAAATGACTTCTCTAACCCATTAGAACCTGAATTAGGCTACTGTCAAGGTTTGTAAGAAATCTCATGAATATGACCTTAACAATGCTTATTTAGCACTTTTACCTCATTACAAAGAGATAAAAATTCATAGAATATATTATTAGTTTCATAATAATTACTTATAATTATTAATTCCTAAAATCCATCCAAAACATGCATACTTTCATCATATTTTACACATAGGCCTATAGGTACACATTTGGTTTTCTTGACTACATTCTTGAGAAAAGGTTCTCTTCACCTAGTTTTTGTCACTTTGATGATATTGGTAAGATTAAAATAGATAATCATACATTATTAGACTCCATAAAAAAATCCTTATCATTTATTCTAACACTTTACATGTTATTTTATCCCTTTTGCCTGTAATAGGCATGTTGGTTTACTTTTTAGGCTTCTTGCTTGTTTCACTACTTTTGTCATCCTTGGCTCTATTAATAAAAAATGAACTTCTATAAAATATATTAAATTATTAAAAAATACCCTCTAGATATCTAATTTACTAAATTTGAATTGGATATTCATATGAAACCTTCACATCCATTTTCTTGGCCTCACATAGTCCTCTTATCGGGTGTCTTTATTTTTCATTGTAATGCATATAACCACACACATTTACTCTTAAATGGAATATAATAATGAGTGTGTGAGATTAATTTTATATAAAGTGCATGTTTGAATCAATTTTAGATATGGGAAACCAATCTCATATTGGTTTACTTAAAAATGAAGCTCAAGGTCATTATGGCTCTCCTTGGTCTTCAATAGGCCTAGAACGCTCTTCAATCAATAAAGTTGATGTGGTATGATATTATATCAATTCAAGGTTATTTTAACATATTTATAACTTATTATATGACATTTTTTTCTATTTTAACTCTTACAATCCATACCTCATGCAAAACTTTCCTTCCTCAAGCTTATTTTCTATGTATAGACCTACAACCATGAAATACCTTATATGAGGATACACAAGTTGAAGTTTGAGATCTCATAGGTGTTTTAGAACTCTTTGATAAACCTATAGAGTGTTGAAGGATTTTTGTAATGCCTTGAATCATGAAAATTGTCTTATTACTAGTCATTTTCCTGTATGAACAAAAACATTCACACTTGACTGGATGCTTGATGCTCCTACAAACTTTATCTCTACCTTTGTGACTTGAAGATCCTAGAGAGATATTGTAAAGGATTATAGAGATATTATAATAGGGAAAAGGAAAAAAACATGTATTAATATGTCCCATACACATCATCATTACAATTTTTAGGTACCAATGTTAACCTATAGGTTTATAGCTTGTAGGTTAACATTATCTATCTTAACCTTGCTTTAAGAGAATGTTTTGATAATGTCAATGTGATCATCAGTTAGAAAAGCATATGAAAAATATATTGAGGTTCATTTAGATTATTTTAAGTCTCTTATTGAAGCATAAAATTCATATTTTTAGGCCAAACATTCCTCTTTCATGTTGATCATTGTTCTTGTTGGTGAGGTTTGGCATTGATGTTGTCATTGATGTCAAAGGTTCTTGAGAAAGGTCTTCATAAGGTCATTAAAGAATGTAGCTATGTGAGAGGATATTGATCAGTATTTTAGTGATTCTGAGAGTTTAAAACATGATTGATATATTTTCTTATGACTGTATGAGTGATGTCAAGGTAAGAATGGAAGTTCCTTGTTGTCAAAGTTGTCAAGTGCTTGAGCCTAGTAAGTGACTTGAGAAGATATGTGCATAGGATGCCTAGTCTTGTGCATGAATGATCATGATGTCTTGGTGAGATGAATAAACATAGGCATGGAAGGTTGTATGAGGTTTCTTGATCATATATGAGGCAGTGGATACTCATTTGAGTCTCAGGGTGAGCCTATAGTGGTAGGACCTTCAGATCAAGTTTGCACTTGGACCACTCTTAGACCCTGCATGGCCTAATGAGGCATCATGATCTATTGTCAAGATAAATAAATGATGTATGATAGTGTTTAATAATGTATGAGTTTTATTTATTATTTGAGAGTGTTTGAGAACACATGAAAAGAGGCATGAAGGTCAAGTTCAAAGCCTAATGTGATTTGCAAGTCAAGGTCTAAGTAAGCAAAGAGAGTGAGTGTAGCTTAATGGGATATTGGGATCAGTTTCCAAGGAAAGTGTGAGTATGTGACCATGGATAAAGGTAAGATATGATGTTTCAATCATTTTCATAAACTTAAAGGTCTTGGTTTACAAGAAAAGGCTTGAAAAAATGTTTTAAGGTCTCTTAAGTGCACATGATAAAGAGTTGTCTACCCGAGAATGTCTTTGAAGTGTTCATTGGCATGTGCAACATATACATGAGGACCTAAGGTATTCATGATAGATAGGTGAGGTTCATAGATCAATGTTATAGCCATTAGGTTTTATAATGAGGGGCTAATCTTTATGAATGATTACTAATAGTAGAAGATGGTTTAAACCCTCAAAGAACCCTAATAGTGACCCGATATGAAAGAAGTTATTTTAAAGTGATTAGAATGGATTGGTATGGCTAGTTTAGTTATTAGAGGTTGTATTTAATTCTCACAGGCATATAAAGGTATGATTGATTCTTCAAATTAGTGAGTGGACCCTATAAGATTTTTCATAAATTTACTGTAGTAGTTAGAGTTGATCAAGTCAAAGTTGCTAAATGGATGGAGGACAAAGTTTGAGACTTTTAGTTTATGTCCATGAAGGTTTAAAAGTTTTAAGTGATCAATTCACACCCCTCTCAATCATTATGTTTCTAATAACTGGTATTAGATATTGGTCTTTTGAATCAAGTCTGACAACTTTAAGGTGATCCTAAGAAGCACAATATGTTTAGTGATAAAAAAGAATAAGACAACATATATGATGAAGAATTTTACTATGACAGTGAAGAAGGGGAAGCTAAAATAGACCTTGAAGCTGAGCCCATAAGTTCCCTTGATGATGTAAATCATCAAAAGGAGACTATAAATGATCTTAGAAGCCTGTTAGAAGGTGTCAACACAAGGTTTAGGTAAAAATAAGTTGAGTATGATGAATTGAAAACAAAGCTAGATTCCTTGAAAGTTGAGCATGAGCAACTCATAGACAAGATGCATAAGATTGATAAAGAACATGAGAATTTAGAAAAAGCTAAAATTACTAGCCTAAAAATACTAATCATGTAACCCAATAAAATAAGAGGTAAGTTATCATGGAACTATGGGAAAAGGATTAATTAATGAAGAGGTAAGTACAAAAGTGTTATTTACTATAATTGTCATAATATAGGACACATTGCACTATTCTTATCGAATAGAGTTAGAAGTCCCTCAAGATTCAACAAGACATATGAATCTCCTAGAATGCATGAGAAGGATCAAACATTGGTATGGAAGCCAAAGCAAGTTAGGACTAATCATATAGAGCTCAAGACTCAAGATAGACTATTTTTTCCAAGGAGGAACAAAAGACCAAAGAGGATTGTATGATAGCTCATACTACCTTTCACATTCAAGATTAAGGCATGAAATGGTATATAGATAGTGGTTAGTTAAGCCACATGATAGGAGATAGAAATAAGTCAATCTCATTAAACAAAAATGTTGTAGGAATAATGAGGTTTGGAGATAATAAAAATGCCAATATAGTTCGTAAGGGTGTCTTGAGTTTGGATAATGGGAAGACCAAGACACAAAATTTGTTGTATGTGGAAGGTTTTAAACATAACATACTTAGTTTAATTTAAATGTACAATCAAGGACACACACTAACCTTTCATGATAGGGGGTGTGAGATAAGGAGAGCCAAATCAGGAAGGCTAATTGTTAATGCTAAGAGAACTGAGAACAATCTATATGTCTTGAATGAGACCAAGAAGGATAGATGATTTAAGATAATATGGATGAAATTTGGCTATGAAATAAAAGGTTAGGTCACCTAAACTTTGACAATATAGTCAAGATAAGCACTAAGAAGTTTGTGAAGAACATGCCTAAGATCACCAAACCTACAAACATACTTTGCAAGGCATGACAACATGTTAAGTAGAATAAAAGAAGGTTCAACTCCAAGGAGTAATATAATACAATACCCTTGAATTTAATACACACTGATCTCTATGGGCCTACAAGAATTCAAAGCATTCAAGGAGATATCTACTTCATGTTACTCATAGATAGTCGACTACACAAGAATGAATTAGGTTGCATTCTTAAAAGAAAGTTTAGAAGCTCTTGATAAGTTTAGGGCATTAAATTATTTTGTTGAGAATGATAAGAATGGGAAGATCAAGTGCATAAGATATGATAGAGGAGGAGTGTTTTGGTCCATTGAGTTTGATGATTTTTTTGAGGTTCATGGAATAAGGAGACAATTATTAGTAGCTAAGACACCTCAGTAGAATAGGGTAGTGGAAAGAAAGAATAAGATAGTTCAAGAGATGGATAAAACTATGATAAATGAGTTTATATTATTTGATGGATATTGGAGAGAGGAAGTAAGTAATATAGTATACATTTTGAATAGAAGACACATAAGTTCTAATGGAAACAAGACTCCTTATGAACTATGGAAGGGCGAACTTGTTGATGTAGAATAATTTAGATTATTTGGAAGAAAATGTTTCATCAAAAGAGATCATGAAGACTTTGGAAAGTCTGATTAAGGTATATTATTAGGATATTCATCAATGATCTCAGCCTATAGATGTTATACCAAGAGGATACAAAATATAGTGGAAAGCACCAATGTGAAGATTGATGAGACAAGGAAATCACACTCATAGTCAAAGGATACTTTAGAGAATCTAGAATTCAAGAATGAATAATAAAATATAGAGGTTGATGAGGAAGAAGAATAAGTTGAGGATAGATAGGAATCCAAAGGCCCCTCAAGATAGAATTAAAGAGATCACCCTGAATGTCAAATCATTAGCAATAAAAATATAGGTATGCAAACAAGGAGAAGAATGGTAAGTAATCTAAATAAAGAGAATGTTTCTCTATTATCTAAAATTTAACCCAATAATATTATATAATTAAGAAAAGACAAATTTTGGATAGATGATATGAATGAGGAGTTAGACTAAATAGAGAAAAATGAGACTGGGAACGAGTTCCTAGGCCTAAAAATAAGAATGTCATTGGCACAAAATGGGTGTTTAGAAACAAGTTGAGTGAATATGGAGAAGTCACTAGGAACAAGAATAGATTAGTATGCAAGGAATATGCACAAGTTGAAGGGATAGACTTTGAGGATACCTTTACACTAGTAGTAATATTGGAGTCCATCAAATTGTTTTTAACATATGCAGGATTCAAAGGGTTCAAGGTATACCAGATGGATGCGAAATATACATTTTTGAATAGGAATTTAGAAGAGGATGTGTACATTAATAAACCTAAGGGGTTATCACTATGAATTGACAAGGACTATCTTTACAGATTGAAAAAGGCTCTTTATGGTCTAAATCAAGCTCCTAGAGCTTGGTATGATAGGTTGGATATGTATCTATTGGATTAAGGATTCAAAAGGGGAGTTGTAGATAGTAATATATACATAAAAACATAATATGACCATCAATTGGTAGTAGTTGTCTATGTGGATGATATCATCTTTGGTGGAAATAATGAGAACATGAACAAAGCCTTTGTATAGGTGATGAAGAAATATTTTGAGATGTCCATGCTAGGATAACTATCATTCTTTCTTGTGTTAAAAATCACTCAATCTAAAAAGGGTGTATTCATCTTAAAAGCTAAGTACATAAGAGATATGTTGAAGAAGTTTGAGATGGAATATTTCAAGGTGGGTAGTACACACAAGATCATAGGGTGTAAGTTAATAAAGGAAGATGAGTTTTCAAAGGTCAATCAAATGTCATATAGGTCAATGATTGGAAGTTTGTTATACACCTCTACCTCTAGACTTGACATCATGTAAGTAGTAGTTCTTATGGGAAGGATTCAAATAGATCTAAAGGAGAATAATCTACAAGTAGTCAAAATGATACTCAGGTATCTCAAGGGGAATATGGAGTATGAGTTATGGTTTCCAAGAAGCAAGGAGTTCAATTTGATAGCCTATAAAGATGAAAATTGGGCAAGAAGTCTAGATGATAGGAAGAGTACCAGTGGAGGAGATTTATTCTTAAGTGGGTGCATAGTTTCATGGACAAGTAAGAAGTAACCATCAATAGCATTATCCATTTATGAGGCTGAGTATATTTTAGTATCTTCATGTTGCATTCAAGTTCTATGGATGAGATAGAACCTAAAATACTACAAGGTCGAGTATGATGGTCCTAGTCTTATTTATTATGACAATACAAGTGCTATAAACATCTCAAATAACCTTGTCTTGCACTCAAGGACCAAGAAAATTCCCATCAGGTATCATTTTCTAAGAGAGTATGTAAGTGAAAAAAGTGTCAAACTTGAATATGTTTCTACATAGGATCAAATTTCAGAAATTTTTACCAAACCACTTCTAAAGGTAACATTTGAACACCTAAGATAGGAATTGGGTATAGTTCATGCCCTTAGCAATCATTGAAGAAGCCAAGTACTTAGGGGGAGATAATAATGTTCATTAAATCCAAAAATAGGTGAGTTATTCCAAGATGGTATGCATGGATGTAGGTGGAACATGTTTATATTATGTCTCATAAACTCATAGTCCCATGTGTTGAGTCTTTTGGTTGAAAGGAGTGTGATCCAAGGAGTCGTAGGAATCACTTTGTCATTTATGTCAAAGGGGGAGAAAGACCAAAATGGGGAGATAAGAATGATAAAATTTTAGTGTATTTTTCCATCAATGAAAAAAGGGGATATTATTGAGCATTGTTCCTATTAGTGAGGTTTGTCATTGATGTCAAAGGTTCTTAAACAAGGTCTTCATGAGGTAATTGAAAAAAATGTAGCTATGTGAGAGGATATTGATCAACATTTAAATGATTATGAGAGTGTAATACATGATTTTTATATGTTATTATGACTACATGAGTGATGTCAAGGTCAGAATGGAAGGTCCTTGTTGTCAAATTTGATAAGTGCTTAAGCCTAGTAGGTGACTTGAGAAGGTATGTGCATAGGATGCCTAGTATTTTGCATTAAGGGTCATGATGGCTTCATGATATGAATGAAAATGAAAACAAAAGGTTTTATGAGGTTTATTGAGAATGTTTATTAGGCATTGGAGCACTCTTGTGAGTCTTAGGGTGAGCCTATAGTGGTAAGACCTTCAGATCAAGTTTGCACCTAAACCATTCCTAGACCTTGCCTAGCCTAATGAGGCATCATGATCTATTTTCAAGACACATAAAGGATGTATGATAGTTTTTAATAATTTATGAGGTTTATTTCCTATGTGAGAGTGTTGGAGAGAAAATGAAAAGAGGCATGAAGGTCAGTTTCAAGGTCTACTATGATTTGTAAGTCAAGGTCTAAGCAAACAAAGAGAGAGTGTAGCCTAACAGGGTATCAAGATTAGTTTCCAAGTCAAGTGTGAGTATTTATATGGGTGTGATATGATGTTAAAATAATTTTCAAAAAATTTTAGGTCATGGTTTGCAAGGAAAGTCTTAAAAAACTATTTTAAGGTCTCTTGAGTGCACATGATGAAGAGTTGTCTACCCAAGAAGGTTTTTCAAGTGTTTATTGGCATGCACAAAATGCACATGAGGAATTAATATATTAATTTTAGATAGGTAAGGTTCCTAATTTAAATTTTCAATAATTATTTTTTGGAATGAGGGGATAATCTTTATGAATGATTGCTAATAGTGGAAGATGGTTTAAACCCTCAAATAACTCTAATAGTGACCTAATATGAAAGAAGTTATTATAAAGTGATATAAATGGATTGGTGTATATATTTTAGTTATTTTAGGTTGTATTCAACTCTCCTAGGAATCTCTAGGTGTGATTGAGTCTTTAGGTGAGTGAGTGAACCCTACAAGAAAGGCCTTATTTCTTGAAAATTTGTTGTAGCAGTCATAGTTGACCAATTCAAAGTTGTTAAATGTATGGAGGAAATTTTTTGAGAGTTTTAGTTTGTGTATATGAAAGTTTTTGAATATATTTTATCCCTTAGGTATGATACACTGGTCATCTAAGATAGCTAGTTGCTAACAGGGCTAATGGTAGAAATAATGAAAAGCCCCGGTAATAGTGAGAAGAGGTTTAGCAATGTATTATCATGAAATAGGGATGAATATAAGTGCATGAAGATATTTTTAATTTTTTTTAATACATGTTAATGTTTGTTATAATTTTTGGAGGTCAATGAATATAGTGAAATTTTTTCTCATAAGTTGAACTATTTAGTGTAGATGAGACAGTGAGATGTAAGGTCTTGAGGTTGGTCTACAAGACCAATATTTATCATTTGACCATGTTATATTTATATCTAAGAATTTAATAATGATATTATAATATCATATACATGAATTATAAGTATTTAAAAGTGATCTTATATTTATTGAAGGTCATTACCACCATGACTAGGGTTTGAGTCCTTTTTCCATATATAATGAAGTATAATAATATTTATGAAGTTTTTGAGGCCTTAAATGTTATGTGAATATGTTTTATTATCATCATTATGTGGCTAAATATTGTGTTATCTTCATTTGTTCAAGACAGACCTTTCTATTTATGTAAATGCCTAATGTAAATAGTACTAATGGCATGCTTCAAGTGGTGATTAGGTATAAAATGTGTCATGGAATTAATATGAGATTATTAATGGTATATTTTAGTGGAATATTAAGTTTTATTTCCATTTATTAAGTTTTAAAGTTTTCAAATAAGATTAAAGGGTAACATGTACTAATGAATGCCTACTTGAATTAGGTCTTCGTAAATCCTAAAGAAGTATTTGGTCTATTTGAGCTATGTCTGACCTAATGTAATGATTTATTAATGTTTGTGACATGTCATAAGTCATTTTTGATGTAAAATATAAGTGGAAAAGTGTATATGTTTGACCAAGAGGTGTATGATAAAGAGCCTAGTATAAGAACAAGGCCTAATAGGCCTAATTGTCTAGTTAGAGAGTATGAGTATGCAAGTGAAGGAAATAATAGTTTGAAGAGATAAATAAGGTCTTGTATAAAATAATATGTGTGTATAAAAACTATCATAAAGATATAATATAGGCACTATAGATGAGGATCAAGGTCATATGACCTAATCTATCTTGAAGAAGACTTAGTTGAGCAAAGAGACCTAAAAGACAACTTGAGGGGGATAAGAGTGTGAAGAGCTAAAGAAGTGGTCATCATCAGTTGGTTGAGTAAGAAGGTGTTATAATGGTTATCAAATCAATAATGTGGCTAATTTGGTGTTGAGTCATTTAGGGGGTTGGTGCCTCCTTACAAGTTGGTGCTTGCTAAATCCTAGCTAGGTTGGTGCTTAGCTAGTTGGGGTTAGTTATCCTTTTGAAGTTGGTGCATAAATAAATTAGATATTTTTAATTATAATAATATAGTCCATTTTTAAGGATCAATGGGTTTTCTTCCCCTTGAGCTTTTCCTGCTCGTATTTATGTTTTTGTGTTATGCTCATGTTAATGAATCTTTTTACATTCATATATCTTTGTATTGATTTGATGGTTAAAGTAATGATAAATTACATGTGAAAGAAAGTTTTAAGTGATTGATTCAACCCCCTCTTAGCCATTGTGTTTTCAACATTTCATGTCACATACTTGTAGTTATTTCTTCACACTTATAAATTTTTTAGGGCATATTAAGACCAATGACCCTCTTGATATACTATTTGCACTTGAATAGGTTGATAGGAGGAGTGAGAGGTTATTATAAGTTTGTTTAGAAACACCTAAGATAAGGAAACATGCAAAACCAAACAAAACCTGCATGTAGATTCTCATGTAGGTCTACAAACTCACTTAAATGGAAGTTTTGATTTTATAATATTGCCATGTGACAAGTATATTTTAGAAAATGATATGAGATAGCTAATAGGGTCTTAAATTATCCCCTATAATCATCAATTTTCACCAATGAGCTTAAAAATGCCCTGAAAATGTCCAAAACCAAGCCTATAGGGTTTGAAGTCATCTTTATGTACCTTAACTTATTAATTATTGTTCATAAAGTTAAGAGACTTAATTAGACAAATAATTCCAAAAATTGGAAGGGAAATAGGGTCACATTATTTTCCCAAGACATTTAGATCCAACTCTCTATCTCTTCCATGAACTAACCTCAAACTAGTGGCCTTCTTGATCTTGCCAAGTAGATCTATAAACTTGATGGAGAAATAAGATAGGTTTTTACTTTTTTTGTCTCTAAAACTTCTTAATTTTTATGGATTTGGGTTTGAGTTATCTAGGAGGAGCCTTGGAAAGGCTTAAAAGTTGATACTTAGAAGAAAAATTTGCAAAGAGGCCTCCACAAGCTTGTTTTCTTGAAGAAGCTGCTTATTATACCTTCTTGAACTATTAGAGATGATGAACTAGGTGATCATGGAGTGTTTCTTACCCTGTACATAAGTTAAGCAATGTTTCAAAATATTCTCATCTTCTTTTACCCTATGACTTCCTCATTATCTTGTATTTGAATATTAAAAAATGGTGATTTGGTAGTTACAAAGAGGTTCTAACATTGGATAAGTAGTATCAAGGCATTTTAGAGAAGGTTTTAAATCAAGTACACATATCATGACATTGTACAAATTTTGAATGACTTAAAAGACCCCTATACAATGATATAAATCTTCAAATTTGATCTTTCCTAGTAAGTATCATATTATGTTGGAGTATATCATAAGACTAAGACAAATGAAATACCTTAATCTTTCAAAAACTACCTTAATTTATCTAAACTAATTGAAAATTCAATGTAATCAACTTACTAATTCTGCTCCTTGGTCTATTTTCTTGGCTTGGAACACATTTTTCCTTGGGGGGTCACCATTATTCTTCTTTGATCAAGGTTCAATATTGTTCTTGATTTCACACTCAAAACTTAACCTTATCAAAGCTACCTTAATATATGATAAGCACATGAAGGAGACCATATTGAATGACCTTGATAGAAAGACTAAGTGACTTAACCATGTTTTCAACTAGACCATCCTAGAAGGCTTTGAAAGCTACCAAAAATGACATAATGCCTATCATTTTGAGATTAACCATGACCAATACAAGACCTTTGTGATGGATATCAACAAATTTAAGATCAAAATGATCAAATTTTTGAATGATACTCATCAATGGTGTCCAATTTTGGATAAAAATAACCAATACTCTGAATAGGGCCTCATAATTATGTACTTCTTCCCTACATGTTAGATTATCGTGTATCAAGATGCAATGTGTGATAAGAACATAGGTGGACCTAGCTTTTAACTTGGAAATTATGTTTCATAGAGTGATCCTTTCATACTTTAGACCTATATTTGGGGTTTCCCTATGACTAATATTGAAATAGAAGAGAATAGGGAAACTTTGCTCACTTGACTTCTTGATTAGGTACCTTTGGTAAGTTGTCTTGTGAGTTGTTAGGTCTATGTTATATGGGGAATGAATAAGGGTCTATATTGTGTGAGATATTTCCTAAGTGATTTTATGTGAGATATTTCCAAAATGGACATATATATATATATATATATATATATATATGTCCATTTTGGAAATATCTCACATAAAATCACTTAGGAAATATCTCACACAATATAGACCCTTATTCATTCCCCATATAACATAGACCTAACAACTCACAAGGCAACTTACCAAAGGTACCCAATCAAGAAGTCAAGTGAGCAAAGTTTCCACTTCTTCCCTACATGTTAGATTATGCGTGTATCAAGATGCAATGTGTGATAAGAACATAGGTGGACCTAGCTTTTAACTTGGAAATTATGTTTCATAGAGTGATCCTTTCATACTTTAGACCTATATTTGGGGTTTCCCTATGACTAATATTGAAATAGAAGAGAATAGGGAAACTTTGCTCACTTGACTTCTTGATTGGGTACCTTTGGTAAGTTGCCTTGTGAGTTGTTAGGTCTATGTTATATGGGGAATGAATAAGGGTCTATATTGTGTGAGATATTTCCTAAGTGATTTTATGTGAGATATTTCCAAAATGGACATATATATATATATATATATATATATATATATATATATATATATATATATATATATATATATATATGTCCATTTTGGAAATATCTCACATAAAATCACTTAGGTTGACCTTAGGGATACATTTTATTTGTAAATTTAATGACTTTAGGGCACTAGAAACTTTGTTTGGCACAAGATACTAGCATCAACATAGGCATCTAATTGGGATATAAGTGTCCAAGAAGTTAGAAAATAGGTATATGGACAAAACATACCAAGAATGATATTAAGTAGGCGTATAGAATTTTGATCAGTGTAAATGGCTTAGTCATCAAAATAACATATGGTCAGACTAAGAGATAAGCAATAGGCATAAGAGATAGTGGATGTGATCCTTTCAATAGTAAGAAGTTATTAGTAATTGAAGGGTACAACCATAATAAATAGTATAATCATATAAAATGTGAAACTGGATGACTTAAGCATGGCTAATAGCACCCAACCTATAGGTCCTCTTTCCTTCTCACTTAACCCTTGTCAACTAGACTTTCATTGATTCCCAGTCACCCATAACTTCTCAGACTTAGATTTTTGAGACCCAGGTAGCCCTCTCAGACCTAGATCCATCCCCCCTAGTCTTATCCTCTTAGGACAATAGTTATTAACTTGTATAGAAGCACCAAAAATTAGGGGTGTCTTATTTTTGGTGTTGTCTAAGTTCACTTTAGCCTCAAATGGTCAAATTTTCCCAATTCCTTATTATTTCCCCTATCAACCTAATACAACTTCATCTAACCCACAATCATTAGTTTCCATGTAAAAATCCATTCAATGTCTTTTTAGAAGGGTTGACACTCATTCATAGGAAAGAAGCAAGAATACAAGTATACTCAAGCACTCTTCCCTATTCTCTACATATAGCCTTATAAAACCAATTCAAGCCTATTCAAGCACTCATACCAGTCCTTAGTCATCCAAAGTACATTCTATTTTTGCATTATAGTTTCATACATCACATAATTGCACCAAGAAATTCAAATGGGAGAACTACATTAGCTTGATCCCTCTTCAGAGTATTTGTATGTAGGTAGTGTGCCCACACATGGGGTGTGAAGTGCATCTAATGTATCCTTTACTCACTAACCCCTTCTCTCGTTCCTAAGTTTACTACTCAAGTCCAAGTATCAAGAGCTCCTAAGGGTTTTAAAGATTGAATCAGATACAAAGTGAGCTCTGCATAGACTTAGGCTTTGATATTTCACTACTAGGGTGTCACAATCCTATTGAATAGAACCCATAAAAGCTAGATCACCAAGACAAAAACACCAGAAGTGGATAAAAACATTGAAAGTGGATAATAGTGTCAAAAAGTGGACTATAACACCAATTATTAGGGTGACTTGAGTTTAGTGCTCCTATCCAATCCAAAAATAAAGTTTTGGGTCCTATTTAACATAGTCTACCATCCCTACATAGCAATTTATAGATCCTATCTTATTTGTTTCAGCCTAGAATTAGCTAAGTTTGATTTCTTTACACTTCTTACAATTTTTAGAAAAGGTAAAATACATATCTATTTACACAAATTAGTAGGCTATTTGAGACACATTTATTTACTAATTTACATTTACTCAGACCTTTATTTTCATAGGATTAAACACCTAATTCCCAAAAATAATAAAACATTTGGTGAACCTAACTTAATTTGAATTTCTACACAAAAACCATAGAAACCCTAAGGCTAATTATTTATGATTTTTTTTAAAAAATTCTTGAATTTCTTAAATTTAAAAATAAAAAGCTACAAAATAATTGAAATATTTTCAATAAATTCACCCAAACCCTAGTTTTCACATACTAGGTCCTACTTGCATACAAACATTTACAAAACACTAGGAAAAATATACTACTAATTTTAGAAATATTTTTAGATTTTTTCTCAATTTTTCAAAATTAAAAATACAAATTTTTTATAATTTTTTAAAATTACTGCACTAATTTTGAAAAAATTCTTTCAAAATCTTAGTTACATCAAATACATTATCAATTATTTTTAGTACTTTTCACATCATTTTCTAAAAATTTAGTTGCATCTAACTCAAAAAAATCACTTTCAAATTCAAAAGCTCATAGTATTTTGAAAATATCCCTAGTGGTATATACTAGCTCCTTTTTGCTTCTTGAGGTATCACCTTACATTTATAGACAAATTACAAAAATGATGCTCAATTATGTACAAATTCTTCTTACATTTTTTGCAAATAACAAAGAAACCATAATGGGCCCTATCATGTACATGAATGATGAAGTCTATCATATGTTAGTACAAAGTTTCATGCTCTCCATTTCATGCTTATTTTTCGTTATATGGGATGATGTTAAACAATTTATTCTTAAAAATATTAATCCATCTCTTGCATCACCTCCCTTGGAGCCTCTTCCCCGTATCGAGTCATGTTTCATGGTCTATTTTACTCTTCCCTAGGTCACTACCCATTGCCAGAGAGCCCTATTGACACCTTTTGTACCTCCACCTCCTTGACCCATTGATTATCTTTGATCTCCTCCCATAACAACTACAACTCCTATATGGATAGTAGATAATGCGATTAGAGATATTACTCGACATGTAAATATGCCTCCTCCACCTACCTAAGAGCCCCATGACCCTACTATTCTAACCTATCCTAGGCTCAACCAACTAGCATAGGTAGATTCATACAAGGCATATGACATTGTTGATCAATTGAGAAACACTCTAGCTAAAATTTCCATGTTATAACTACTTCAAAAAAATAATGTATTCAAGGACATTCTTTATCAGGCACTCACTCATACTTCTATGCCTCTTGATCCAGGACCTTATTTTTCATCAGTGGTTAATACTCTAACAACTATAGAAGATGCAATTTCTTTTGATAGTGAGGACATGCCTTCTCAGACTATTATTGATCAAAATTTACCACTATTCATATAAGTAAAAGTCAAAACCAATGTATTCAAGAGAGTTCTCATTGATAGTGGTTCCAAAATAAATTTATGTAATATCACATTCTTACAGCCTATGGGTATATATTTGGCATCAATGCAAAAAACATAGAAGAACATATGAGGGTTTGATGATATACCATGATAGAATTTGGGTACTATTACTTTGGATATCATGGTGGGCCCAAAAACCCTCCCAACATAGTTCCAGGTCATGCCAAGTCTACTTCATTATAATATTTTACTCAAATGACCTTGGATACATATTATGGGTGTTATCCCTTCCACTCTCCATCGATGTATTAAGTTTATCCATGAGGGATATATATACACATGTCCAACATACAACCAACCATTTAGATATTGTTTACTTACAAAGTCATCTTTGACTATTTCATCTAATGGGACACCATATCTCATAGTAAAACCACCACTTCATAGTATTTCTCTAGATTAGATACATACATATGAGGTTGGTGAGACTAGCACTTCCCACATTACTACACTCACAGTCACACCATCAACACCAGTTCTTTCTCTAGTCATTGTAACTCCAACCATTCTAGTTACTTCATTGGTTATAGTTCTAACACCTATTACACATCCACCATCACCAATAGTCACACCAATAACTCTAGTTGATTCCATAGTTACTCCACCAATTATAGATATTTTAGTAGCAGTGCTTTCTTTTACTACTATAGCTGATGAGACTCCTATAGAATAGTTACACCTTATGGTAAATTTAGAGTTATCATATGTACATGATGTTGATATAGATTCACAAGTTTATTCATATGATGATACAAAACCCACACTCATAGATGACTATTTGTGTGGATTGAGATTTATACCAGTCAGCCTAGGAGAGTACCAAGATAATGGTAGAGCTCTCATCCCACATCCTA
The DNA here is from genome assembly GCA_037957365.1 of Torreya grandis. Taxonomy (NCBI): domain Eukaryota; kingdom Viridiplantae; phylum Streptophyta; class Pinopsida; order Cupressales; family Taxaceae; genus Torreya; species Torreya grandis. The sequence goes on along the minus strand of JARHVA010000907.1, from coordinate 120,957 downwards.
CATCATTTTTAGCATCTCACACTACACTCTTAGGGTATACTTTGTACTCATAGCCATAGGTAGCTCTCATGGCACATACAGTCCACATGATTACTTTTATAGATAAGAAGTTAGTTATTTATATTCAAGTAGGTAGCACATAGAATCAACCTCATTTGATGTTATATACACTACTTGATCATGGAATAATCACACTACCTATAGTATGACATAGATCTATTAGCAAATTGATGCAATAGAATGGTTGCCCATTTTACACTTTTCATAAGATTACAAGCCTTGACATAAACTCATGTACATAATTATAAAAAAGATTGAATAAACTATAGGATTAGGGTATTATTTAGATTATAGCACCACCAGTAGCACCAACTCCACCACTCCCACTAAAGTCACTTACCAACAAGGTTAAACATCTAAGAGAAGAATCAACATCTCCACCACTAGAGTAACCCTCAGTTTTCCCTCGACATGATGACATCCCATACACATCATTTACAGCATATGATAATACTTATAATGATGATCTTGATGCATTTGATGATGGCTGAGATCCTTTCCTCCATTTTCATTCCCAATAGGCTCCATCTTTGGATCCCTTCCCACCACCAGCCTAGTCTTTTATATTATGATGTATATACTTGTACATATTTTATTTATATAATTAATTGTTCATATGGTCTCTTGCACTTCTTGTACATAGTTCAAACGTTTTCAAAAAAATATATAAAAATATTCAAAAATGCCAAAACAATTTTGATTGTATGCATCATCCATGGTTTACATCACTACTATCATACTAGGACTTAAATTTGTTGTTTCATGCTATTGTATGTTGATTTTATACATTACCATGCTTCACTTGATCTTCTTTGAGTGTATGCAGTGACATATAGCTACTTGATTACATCATTCTAACCATAGAGGGGGCATTTTTACTTTTACATTCGAGACATACATTATTATACATACCCACTGGGGGCATCTTCTACATGACTACACCATCTAGGTTATGTCATTCCTACACCACATACTCTAAGTTATCATGCTGATGTACATTACTTTATAGATTACACAAAATACTATATCAACATCTCACTAGTATCTAGCACTTGTGTATTTTTTAACATATACCTAGTCTTGTACTACACATGTTTTACATACTTTCACATTTGCTTTGATCAGTTAGATGCATTTGTCTCTTTCTAGCTATTACATGCTTTCTCTACTTACTTAGTGTAGCTTGTGTGATTGCATTTTCCAGTTCCTATTTGATTCTTGGTTGTGCCTTAAGACATATGAAAATTTCCATTACTTCTTTTTCATGTGTGTGCCTTAGGACATTTGCCAATATCATTTTTTTGTACTCCTCTATTTTCCTATGGCTTGTGTGCTAATTTTGCTTATTTCACTTGTATGTGTATGAGTCATTTGAACATGCCTTGCATGCTTATTTCTAGTTTGAGTGACATGTGCCCATGTCCTTTATTTCTATGACCCTTTAGCTCATACAGTATGCTTCTTAATTCTTATTTATTGCTTCTTACTTGTTTGCTTGTTTCTTATCAAATGTGTGCAATGCCATGATCCATATCATGTATTTTATTTGCTTTCTTGGATGCCATGATGGACATCATGCTCCATCCCTCCAACTAACAACTAATAATTAACATTTCTAGTTCTAGTTTAGTATATTGTACATGATTTCACATTGTTATATCTATCTAGGCATACCCCTATTGATCTAACAATATCTTGATACAAACATTGTTATATCTTGAAATATATTGTCAAACATCAAATGTTATATCATATATCTTTTTAGAATTAACACACTTGTAAGAATTTTATTTTGAGGGTAGTAATTATAGGTTTATCATTCCTAAACTCAAAAGAGGGGGCATCAAATAGAGGCTTTGTCATAGAGATAAAACCTCCTAGCAATTGAAATAACAACATTCAAAATAGTTAGCATAGAATCCAAAGGTCAAACTTATATACCTCCCTTGAAACCAAGTGGGGTAATTAGTTGTATATGTGGTATCATCCCCATCTCTGAGGGGGAGCTCCTCATGATCTAATGACTCCTCCTATGGCTATGGCTTGGGTAAGAAGAACTCATCATCCTCCCTCCTATATCATGTAAACTCTAGTGGGATACCCTGTACCAAACCAAACTACCATCGCACTTGCTCAAAGGGGATGCACTCTATCTCACCATCATGCCTCCAATAGGCCCATCTCCAACTCTATAGAGATAAGGTGTGGAACCTACATCTGACCCACACTATCCATGTTTGATATGGAATTTACACCATGTCACAAATAACTGAACCCTCCAAAGCTCCTCTAAAATAATCAATATCCCAAGAGCTACCACCTCCACCTATCATGGCCCCATCTCTCCTCCATTAGTAAAATCCAACCACATAATCTATTAACTTGTACCCCTCTATAAAAATTTCTAGGGGTCCCAATAGTCATGTGTGCTCAAATGCCTAGTAGTGAATAATAATCCCCACACTAATGCCATATCACCTATGAGCTTTAAACCCCCACAACTCTTTGTATATCTACACTAAAAACAAGAAAAGTCTCAAATTAGTAGTCAGTTTTCACATTAGACAGTAGCACAAAAAATGGATAGTAGTACCAAAAATGGATAGTATCACTAAAAATAGGGGGTGTCCATAGTTTAGCACTCCTATCTAAGCAAAAAAACACTCAGGTTTTCTAGAAATAGGCAAAAGTTTTAAATTAAGGACAATTTTTGCACTCTCAATAGTTTTACCATAGTTTTCTCAGATATAAGTGGTTATCATGCGTGGTATTATGGTTCTCACTTTCAATTCAGATTAGGCAGTTGAAATAACTTCCAAATCAAAATCCATATTCTAGACATTAGTGATTGGGGGTAATGTGCATGGCACATTGATCTTTTATTTTTGAGTTCAATTTATTTCAAGCATTCTCAATAGTTGCATTCCTTACTCCATCTATAGGTGGTTGGTATTGAATTCAAGTTAAAATTTCATACAAGTTTAGCTTTTTGAGTACCTGAGTTCTTGATTTAGCTATTATATAGGCCTAGTACATCAGTTTTTGAGTGGCTTTTATACATGCCTAATCTCCATCTTTTGAAATGGCCAAAAGTGGTCTAGTTTCTAGAATACCTTTATCTATCCACACCATAGTTTTATATTTATATCACATTCATGGGTTCTATGAGCCATCTCATATGACATCTATTTTATACTGGTATCACTTCATAGCTTCACTTCATGGGGAAATGATGTAGCAAAAGGGACAACCTTTGTATTCTTGAGCCACCTATTCAGAGGTATTAGACACATAGTCCAACCATCGATTAACACATGCATGATTCATTAACTTCACTTATTTGGTGATGATTAAGCCAAAGGCCAACCTTTTCATTCTTCAGCCACATTCTAGGGAATTGAGCACTCAACTCTGTTCATGATATTACTCTTGATTCAACACATACTTAGCACAATCTAGCATCACAATAGGGTTTGTATTGGTTCACATACTCGATGATGTGTATTCATTCCTCTTTATTCCTTTACTTAAATTTTGTATGTTCTTATTATTTTATATTCAAAGAGATAAACATAGAATATTAATTCATGCACTGATAAAATGAGAGTTGAGCATACAAATTGAATTTAATTCAAAACAAATATATTTTGCACACACTATTCTCAATTCACTAATTAATAATACATTCTAGACATTATAAATATATAGGAATATTTCCCATAACCACTCCCTTACTTTCTCTCCCATAATCTCTCAGACTTGAATCCCTATGAATAATATATATTAACAAATAAACTATGTTCATAATATTGTTGTAATAATATTACAACTACCAAACTAACTATTACTTAAATATATTCACGTCTTAGTAAATATCAAAATTCACCCTAATAATAATGTTACTAATAATTAATCTATAACATTCACCCCCTTAACATTATTATTCCTAGTCACACACCCCCTTAATCTGATCCTGGGAAAAATATCATCCTGTACTATATTTGAATATGACTGTGTGATTTTTCCAAGGATCACAAACTTGAAAAATGGTTTTTCCATGGCTGATAAAAAACAAATTAAGTTTTATCCCATGGCTAACCTACAACCAATGATGGTTTATCCCATGGCTTACCATCAACCAAGTGGTTTTGCTAGTTTACCACAAACCATGTCATGTATGCAAGTACATATTTAATTCCCATCATTTTATAACTCAGAGGGATTACAAAAGGAAAATATCAAAAGAGATTACTCGAATAAGAATTGTACTTCTATTCTTATTCAGTCACACACAATGGAAAAATATAAAAATCACACCATACTATATATGCCATCAAAACAGCTAGGGCCCCATCACTGATGACTTATGAGAGGATTGAATAGCCTCCATCCTTTATGTATCCTCTATCCTCTAGTAATAGATACTTCTTACTTAGGCGATATGTTAATGAGATGCTTTGATGGTTCTGATAGGTTCTTTATTGGTTGCTTTGATAGGAATTGGAACCTCCTCATTTTTTGGATGTCACGTACAAGAAAAAATGCATCCATAAGGTAATTTTTTTTTTACAATTTTTGAGACTCTTGATAAAGACTCAACACCGATATAATGAATTTTTGATAATAAAAACTCATTAAAAAAACATACAAAATTCATTATGATGATAATGACTTGTATGAACATTTTTATATTTTGACAAACTCTAAATGATGACTTTTAAAAATTTTCATCTTGACAAAACACAAAAATTAAATTATGAACCCAAAAACTCTTACAAAACATATTACTAAAGACTAAACCAAATGTTAAAAAAAATAAAATAAAAAAAGACACTATCGAACTCAAGCTTTAAAAAATATTAAAACTTGAATTTATAATATCACCTAAATAGTAAATATTAAAGACCTTAATAGCTTAAATGATTTTTGAAAAAATCTTGTAAAACTAAATCTCATGAAACTTTGCATGTATTGACATGAAGGATGCATTCAAGGATGTGTAATAACCTAATAGAGTTAAATGCCCATCTCCTAACATCGTGCAAGGTCCCATCAATATGGTGATATTTTAGATTGGTGCATGCTTATTCTGTTGAAAACAATAATTGATCTAAACTCTAAACAATGCTTCATGCATGGAGATCGATGGGAATAAGTTGATGATGGAGATAGTGGTGGTGATTGGTGTTTAACTATAGATAGCAATGAGTGAAGTGAACTCAACTATCAATGTTTACATTGTGAGATCCCAATAAGTCAACAAAGAGTATAGATTATATAAAAAAGTAAATTGTTGTATCTTGACAAAGATATGCTCTGGTCATTAATTTAGATCTAATATAAATCATTTCAATGCAAATATTGGATCCAAGAGATGACAGTGAGGTTGAGTTCATAGGCAGGTAGAACACGAATCTTTGACAGAGATTTAATGGTGTAGGCTTTCTATTATAGCTCGACATGGAGGCAATGAAGTGAATTAGCGATGGTAGTCATAGAAGTGCAAGGATGCCATGGAATATTTAAAATTAAAGAAACTATGTGTGAAGATATTTGTAAATATAAATCTGAATTAATTCAAAATAGGTGAATCTATTTAGAATTTTGGTAATCTCTTTGATCATAAAAAATAAAATTTCAAGCTATTTTTTTTAATTGCTAGTTCTTCTCCATTAATGAGGTTAGCCAAAAGCTCAGATGGATCTTCCCCATACAATATCATATAGATCCATTATAGAGATCTCCTACTCTAATACCACTATTGGAGATTCAGAAAGCTAAACATAGAATATTAATTCATGCATTGATAAAATGAGAGTCGAACATACATAAATAGTTTAATTCAGCACAAATATATTTTACACACACTATTCTCAATTCACTGATTAATAATACATTCTGGACATTACAAATATATAGGAATATTTCCTATAACCACTCCCCTTTTTTCTCTCCCTAAATCCCTCACACTCAAATCCATATGAATAATATATACTAAAAAATAAACTATGTTCATAATATTATTGTAACAATATTATGACTACCAAACTAACTATTACTTAAATGTATTTACCTCTTGATAAATATCAAAACTCACTCTAATAATAATGTTACTAATAATTTATCCATAACATTCACCACCTTAACATTGTTATTCCTAGTCACACGCCCCCTTAATTTGAAGCTAGGGAGAATATCATCTGGTACTACATCTCAATATGACTGTGTGATTTTTCCAAGGATCACAAACCTAAAAAATGGTTTTTCCATGGTTGACCAAAAACCAATGAAGGTTTATCCCATGGCTAACCTACAACCAATGATGGTTTATCCCATGGCTTACCATTAACCAAGTGGTTTTGTTGGTTTACCACAAACCATGTCATGTATGTAAGTACATATTTAATTCCCATCATTTTATAACTTAGAGGGATTACAAAAGGAAAATATTAAAAGAGATTACTCGAACAAGAATTGTACTTATGTTCTTATTCAAGCACACACAACAAAAAAATATAAAAAGCACACCATACTATATATGCCATCAAAACATCTAGGGCCCCATCACTTATGACTTGTGAGAGGCTTGAATATCCACCATCCTCTGTGTATTCTCCATCCTCTAGTAATAGATACTGCTTGCTCAGGTGATATGTCGATGAGATGCTCCAATGGTTCCAATAGGTTCTTTATTGGTTGCTTCTATAGGAATTGGAACCCCCTCATTTTTTGGATGTTGCATACAAGCAAAAATGTATTCATAAGGATTTTTTTTTTACAATTTTTGAGACTCCTGATAAAGACTCAACACCGACATAATAACTTTTTGACAATAACAATTCGTTAAAAAACATACAAAACTCATTATGATGATGATGACTTTTATGAACATTTTTATATTTTGACAAACTCTAAATGATGACTTTTAAATTTTTCATCTTGATAAAATAACACCATTATTGATACTTTTGATAGACACAAAAATTCTTACAAAACATATTACTAAAGACTAGACCAAATGTTAAAAAAAATAAAATAAAAAAAGAAACTATCAAACTCAAGCTTTAAAAATTATTAAAACTCAAATTTATAATATCACCAAAATATTAAATATTAAAGACCTTAATAAATTAAATGACTTTTGACAAAAGCTTGTAAAACAAACTCTTATGAAGCTTTGTATGTATTGACACAAACGATGCATTAAAGGACACATAATAACCTAACAAAGTTAATGCCCATCTCCTGGTGTCATGCAAGGTCCCATAAATTTGGTGATCTTGTAGATTGGTGCATGTTTGTTCTATTGAAAACAACGACCAAACTAAACTCTGAACAATGCTTTGTACATGGAGATCAGTGGGAATAAGTAATGATGGAGATATTGGTAGTGATTGGTGTTGAACTATATAAAGCAATGAGTGAAGTGAACTCAGCTATCAATGTTTACATTGTGAGACCCCAGTAAGTTGATGAAGAGTATAGATTATCCAACAACATAAACTATTGTAGCTTGATAAAGCTATGCTCTGGTCATTATTTTAGATATAACATAAATCCTTTCAATGCAAATAGTGGATCCAAGAGATGACAGTGAGGTTGAACTCACAAGCAGGTAGAGCATGAATCCTTGACAAAGATTAAATGGCGTAGGCTTTCTGTTGCAGCTCGATATGGAGGTAGCGAAGTGAATTAGTGATGGCAAGTACAAAAGTGCAAGGATGCCATGGACTATTTAAAAATAAATAAAGTATGTGTGAATATATTTGTAAATATGAATATGAATTAATTCAAAAGATGTGAATCTATTTAGAATTCTAGTTATCTCTCTGATCATAAAAAACAAATTCTTAAGCTATTTTTTTCATTACTAATTCTTCTCCATTAATTGGGTTAGCCAAAAACTTAGATAGCTCTTCCCCATATAATATATTATAGATCCATTATAGAGATCTCCTACTTTGATACCACTATTGGATATTCATAGATATAAACATAGAATATTAATTCATGCACTGATAAAATGAGAGCCGAACATACACATAGAATTTAATTCAACACAAAGATATTTTGCACACACTATTCTCAATTCATTTATTAGTAATACATTTCAGACATTACAAATATATAGGAATATTTCCTATAACCACTCCCCTATTTTCTCTTTCAAAATCTCTCACACCCAAATCCCTATGAATAATATATACTAACAAACAAACTATGTTCATAATATTGTTGTAACAATATTACGACTACCAAACTAACTATTACTTAAATATATTTACCTCTTGGTAAATATCAAAACTCACCCTAATAATAATTCTACTAATAATTAATCCATAACATTTATTTTAGATATAGCATTTATTGTAAAAAATCATCTACTTCATGTTTTTATTTGTAGATTCACACATCACAGTGTGCTCTCTCTACACACATCCATCATAACACAACTTCATGAGATTTTCCCTTACGGGCAAGTTTAGGTATGCTTTCTATTTTTCCTTTATCCTAGTATTTTTATTTCCTACATCACTATAATAAAGGGAGGGGGGAAAATTTAATCATATAAAATGTGAAATTATATGACTTAGGCATGCTTAATATCACCCAACCTATAGTCCTCTTTCTTGCTCACTCAACCCTTCTCGACTAGACTTTCACTGATTACCAATCACCCATAGCTTGTTGGAATTAGATTTTTGAGACCCAAGTAACCCTCTCAAACTTAGATCCATCCCCCTAAGTCTCATCCTCCTAGGACAATAGCACCCAACTTGGATAGGAGTAACAAAATTTAGGGGTGTCCTATTTTCAACGTTGTTATCCAAGTTCACTTTAGCCTTAAACAGTCACATTTTATTGATTCCTTATCTTTTCCCTTATCAGCCTAATACAAGATAATCAAACCCATGACCATCAATTTACATATAAAAATACATTCAACATCCATTTAGAAGGGTTGCCACTCATTCACAAGAAAAAAACAAGAATATAAGCAAGTACACTCAAGCACTCTTCCCTATTCTCTGTATACAGACTTCCAAAACTAATTCAAGCCTATTAAAGCACTGATACCAATCCATAATCATCAAAAGTACATTCTAGTTTCACATTATAGTTGTATAAATCACACAATTGCACCAAGCACTTAAAATAGGATAACTACATTAGCTTGATCCATCTTCAGAATATTGATATGTAGGTAGTGTGCCCATACATAGGGTGTGAAGTGCATCTAGCGTATTCGTTACACACTAACCCCTTCTCTCTTTCCCAAGTTTGATACTGAAGTTCAAGTATCAAGATCTCTTAAGGGTTTTGAAGATTGAATCAGATACATAGTGAGCTCCACATAGACTCATGCTTTGATATTTCACTACCAAGGTGTCATAGGCCTGCCAAAAAAAACCTAGAAAAGATAGATCACCAAGACAATAGTGTCAAAAGTGGATAATAGCACTAGAAGTGGACAATAGTGTCATAAAGTGGACTATAGTGCCAAGTAGTAGGGTGTCCTGAGTTTGGCACTCCTGTCCAATATAGAAATAGAGTTTTGGGTCCTGTTTATGACAGTCTTCCATCCTTGCATAGCAATTTATAGATCCTATCCCATCCATTTTAGTCCAGAATAAGCTAAGTTTGATTTCTTTACACTTTTACTATTTAAAAAAAAATTAAAATACATATCTATTTACACAAAGTAGTAGGCTAATTGAGACACATTTATTTACTGATTTACATTTACTCAGCCCTTTATTTACTTAGGAATTAAACACCTAATTCCCAAAAAGAATAAAACAAGTACTTACCAAGTATATAAGATTGAGGTGCTATATAATTCAGATTTAGTGTCTACAAAACCCTGCTATTAAGGACATAGTAAAAATAAAATTATAGAAACTCCTAGATTCAAGATTTATAAATCATATATCTAATAATCAGTGGGTGTCGACCCTTGTTATTATGCCTAAAAAGAGTGGTAAATGGAATATTTTCATATACTATAGAGAAATTAATACAACCTCGAGGAAATATCACTTTCTTTTTCCTTTAATTGACCAAGTACTTGACACATTGGTAGGTAAAAAATATTTCTCCTTTATATATGGATTTAATGGCTAAAACTAGATCATAATATCTCTTAATGACCATGATAAGAATACCTTCACATGTCATTCGAGTACTTTTGCATACTTTGTACTACCATTCAAATTATGTTATGCTTTGAACCTTTCAAAGAGCTCTCTTGAGCATTTTTTCTGACCGGTCCCATGATTGTGTAGAAGTTTACGTGAATGACTTCATAGTCTATGGGGACACATATGAAGAATCCATCCAAAACCTTGAAAAATTCCTTCAACATTATGAAGATAACCTGCTAGCTATAAGTCATGAAAAATGTTATATGTTGATCATAGAAGGTATTATATTAGGCCACCACATCTCACCCATAGGAATAAAGGTAGATATTGACAAAATAATTGTAATAAAAAACCTACCAACCCCACAAAAATAAAAGGATGTTTGCAATTTTCTAGGACATGCTAGTTACTATTATAGATTTATTAAGGATCTCAATAAAATAAGAATGCCTTTTTTGTCTTAATTTATAAATATGTTGACTTTATATGGACTGATACATGTGAACAAGCATTTTAGAACCAAAAAAATCTACTAGTATTAACTCCAATTTTGTGGGTATGGGATTGTAAGTTACCCTTCCACATTCATGTAGATGATTTAGATAACATGCTAGGAGTTATCCTCATATAAAACAAAATATTATTGATCTATGCCATATACTTTATCATCAAAAACCTTTAGTGAGTAGAACCAACTACACCATGACAAAAAAATAATTCCTTGCAGTTGTATATGTCATCAACAATTTTAGACATTATATTACAAGTTATGTTGTTTTTATTCACACTGACCATGCTGAAATAAAGTATTTAATAAATAAACCAACATTCAATGGGTGAATGATTAGATGGTTATTACTCGTATATAAATATGACATCACTATTATAGATAGACGAGGGAAATAAAATATAGGCCCATAATTTTTATCATAACTCACATCTGCAAAACATGGTATAATAGTAGATTATTTTTTGTATGAATGAATTTTTTATTTATCAATTAATATTCATTATTTTACAGACATTGTTGACTATGTGGTTATAGGACTGATCCAATAAAAATAATATCCAAAAGATAAATACCACTTGGTTGAGAAAATTGATCCATACAAATGGATCTCAGGGTATCTCTTTTACACATGGCCTAATCTAAGTGTTGGTGTATAAGGGAGGAAAAACTAGTTGACATCCTCAAATATGTTGTGATGAATCTTATGGGGAAGAATTTTTTTCCAAGATGAAAAAAATATAATAACTTGACTACATGTTACTACTGGCCCACCCTACACAATGATTATATCACATACACCTTCTAATGAGATAGATGTCAACATATGGGAAAACCCACAAGTTCTGACAAGATGCCTTTCTAATCATAATTAGTATTGGATCCTTTTGACAAGTGGGTATTATTTTTTTGGCTTGATAGATCCAAAGTCTAATAATAAGGAGTACATATTGGCATGTACATATTACTTAACCAAATGGGTAGAAGTGAAGCTTCAACACATGTAAGGGATGAGAAAGTTGTAAAATGTTTATATGATTTTGTTTTCACAAGATACAACATAATAAGAGATATAGTTACAAATCAAGGACTAAAATTCACATCCAATCATATTTCAGCCCCTATTTGATAATATGAAGTCAAGAATAAAAAGTCTACTCCATATCATCTTCAGTCTAGTGGCCAAGTGGAGGTTATGAATAGAGAATTGGAAAATAATCTCACAAAAATAGTAGTTGTGCACCACTTAGTTGGGAATCACGTCTTCCTTAAGCCATATGGGCATACAAAAAAACATGGAAGACCATAAAATGGTTTATAACATATGAATTGGTATGTGGAAGAAAGTTGTTCTCCTAATATAATTTGAGCTCAAAACATTGAGGACTACCCTATAACTTAGCCTAGATTTATATAAAGCACAAAAGGAGAGAATGATGCAAATTAATGTCTTAGATGAACTTTAGAGGGAAGCATTGAAACATATATAAATGGTTCATCAAGAATGAGTCAAATAACATGATAGATTCATCAAGACATGATAATTTCAACCATTAGATTGAGCCATGCTCTATGACTCCAAGTATAAGGACCACAAAGGAATGCTAAGAAAAATATGGATTGATCCTTATGAGATATAGAAAGTGTTCAAAAATGGAGTAGTCATGTTGAGAGTAGAATAATAATACCAAAATAATAAAGTGTAATTGACGTACACGTGTGAGACTTGCACTATTTTGTCTTTTGCATATCTTTTTGTATGTAATCAACCTTTGTGATCATATCAATAGACTTCAGAATATGAAGAGTCCTTCCTTTGGGCATAACAAAAGGATATAATATGAAGTGAAAATGATTTTTAAAACTCTATAAATAGTGCTCATTTGTATTTGGATATCATTCCAATGTGATAGAGATTAATATATCATTCTGAAAAGGTTTTCCTATGTGTTTTTTATTACTCTTCTATACACAATGAATACTTTGTATGCTTAAATCTATTAATCATATAGTTTATATCTATTTTTATGATTATAATAAGTCTATGTTTTTTTATCATAAATATCTCTACATTACTTGTTAATGATTAGATTTAGTCTTAATTACCATCTGTTGTTTACTTTTGTCACTTCTTGTACAAGCTATCCCTATATTAGCATGTTCTGAAGTATTTTATAGGAACCTCTACTAACAATGGTTTGGTAAGTGTGGAACCTTTTGTTGATGTAGAAAGGATTACATAACACAATTATTAAAACATTAGTCCAATAAATCAAAGGAATAATGCATAAGAACAAACCAAATTAAACCTATCTATTCATGTGGGAATTATAAAGGATAGAAAGAAAAAAATGAAAGAAAATAAAATCATATTACCTTCCTATATGGATTCACCATTCCAATGCACCTCAAAATCATGTTCTCCCTTGATAAAGAGATCTTGTATTCAAAAAAGTGGTGGACAACTCCTCCAATATCTCAAGAACTCTTTGTAAAACCTAGTCTCATGATTTAGAATCACTAAACTAGCCCATAAATGAAAGTTGCATACAAAATCAATGATCAAATGTAAAGGATTATGGAGACAATTAAACATAATAACTTTGGCATATGATAGCTTAAAAATGATGTTCATGGCCTCTCTATTTATATATTTTTGAGATTGGTTAGAATCAACCATGACTGTCCATCTCAAGATTGAGATGTATGGTCATTGATTAATACAATTATATAATTAAAATACATAAATATCCCTCATAATTATTTTTGAAGAAGGGGCTTTTAAGAGGCATGGAAGGTCTTAATGAGGCATGGGAGCCCATGATTAAGATATTTTATGCATTTATGGCCTAGGGATGCCTTTCTAAGAAATGATGTCATTAGGTGATGTAGTTAATAGAAATCAATTTCTAAAACTAAATACTCAAAAACTCTCATGGAAAATCCACTTAATCTCTTGATTTGGATTAATTAGCCTTAAACAAGGTTAATCAACATTTGTGCAATTATTTGGAAATTGGACCTCAATTAATCAAAATGGTTAGAAAGTCATATTACTGAGTCATAATTTGACTCAGGAAGAATTGGAAGGTGACATTAGATGCATTGGAACTGTATTCCCAGTTAGGATGTTTCCGACAAAAAATAAAAAATATACATGATGTGTACCAATAAATTATAAGAAAAGAGTGATCCAGAGCACAAAAAGGCAAAATAATCATTTTGAATTGAAATGAATTGATTAAAGTTAGCTACTTCATAAATTGCATTACCCCATTTAGGGATACATTAGCCTAAATTGACACTTGTAAATGACAAGTTTGAACCATTTAGCACATTTTATGAATTTTGACCTAAAATGTGCATTTGAGTAAGATTGACAATTTCAACACAAATGATGTTATGAATTGGATGTCTACATTTTACCCCTATTTAAGAAGGTATAGTGAGATGTTTAAATAAAGAAACACCTTTTCAAAGAAAAGAGTTGTCAAGAAGAAATTAGAACAAACACATGATGCCCCTCAAGAGGACATACTAGGATGAAAGAGAAGGATGGACTCTCAAAAAGAGAGAGAAAGTGAGAGATTAACCCATGGAATAAATCACATCTAGACAAGCCAATGCTTGTGCACATGATTACCATCAATGATAAAAATATAATTAGAGTTATGATAGGCCCTAAATATGGGGTAATGAGAAAGATACAATCCATAAATGTAAGAGACACAATTTAAATGTACCCAATTTGAGAGTACAAGCTACACACTTATGACATTGATCAATCTTGAGATAAGTTGTACACTAAATAGTACCATCACAGGTAGTAGTGTGGAGAGCTTAGAATTAGAGGAAAAGAGAGAAAATTCTACTTTAAAAAGGGAAGCACCACTAGAATGGGGTCTCCAAAGAGAAGATAATAAGAAGTGCCCTAGTAGAGAAAATGCAATTGTGATAAAATAGTTTGCCCCAGTAGGGAAAATCTTGATCATTGATAAAGAATAAATAAAGGTTGGCCCCTATAGCTATGATTTGATTTTGATGTTGTTTATATGTTGCATCCCAACATGGGAAATTGGAAAGCAAAATATCTCAAGGATATAACCCAAAAGATAGGATAAAGTGAGTAGGCACAAACGTACATGTGATGGTGTAATGGCTTAGAAAGCCACATAAAACCCAACATATGAGAATGCACAAAGTGATGAAAGAGATGAAAATAATATTGAAAGATGGATAAGCTGACTCTAAAAGTGATAGACAAGTGGATGCTACCTACATAGTTCCATGGACTCATGTTCCAACATGAACTTCAGGCCAATGTAGTTCACCCAAGTTTGGGAGAGAATGGAATGAGGAATGATGAAAACTGACCATGAATTGACTAGAATCAAAATGTATACAAAGAGATGCACATCTAAACATAGAGTTAAGTTCCACAGTGCATGTTACCTAGATGCCTAATTCCATATCATGAGCCTAGATTATGCAAAGTGCTCTTGAGAACTATTCATCGGAGTAATGTTGACATTAAGATTTTGAGACCTGAGCACAAAGTGCTTATTATAGCAAAATAAATTAATCATCATAAGTATGAATAACTTATAATGACATAATATTCCAATTGCACTGAGATGGTTCAAATGTGAATACCTATAACTAAGAATAATGGTAAAACAATGACCAAAACTAGAGTTAAAACTATTTACATTTAAATAAAAAATCAAAGATAAAGAAAAAGATAAACATAAATGAAACTAATTGAAATCAAGATATGATCAATTAAGACTTAAGTAGAAACAAAAATGTTTAAAAAAAAAATCAAGAACATCCTTACGGTATGAAACCAAGATATAAATAATCAAGATCCATGTGGACCATCAAGGCATTCTTGAACACAAAAGAGAAAAGCAAAATCAAATAGAAAAATAAGACACCAACAATAATCAAATAAATAAAATGTTCCAAGAAAAACTTAATAACATAGGATCAAGATATAAATAATCAAGATCCATGCAAATCATCAAGATGTTCTGAAACACAAAAGAAAAAATAAAAATCAAACAAGGAAACATAAGACCAAGATGAGACAAGGAGTAATAAAAAGAGAAAAGGAGAAGAAATAAAAGGAGGTGTGTGAAAGCACAACAAAACACTAAAAAAACACAAATAAACACACAAAAAAAAAACAAATTAGTGTGATTTAAATACAAATGTTCATGCACATGCAGTAGAGGTGTTACTTTATACCTCAACATAACAAAGAACAATGACACAAAAGTTATTCTCTAATTAAAGAGAAAAAAATATTAAAGAAATGGGGGAAGAGAAGAAAAAGAAGGGGTTGGTTGAGCTGACTCTAGATGTACAAGACAAGTAGACGCTACCTACATATTCTATAGATGCATGTTCTAACATGAACTTCAGGCCAAATGTAGTTCTCTTGAGAAATTGGACAGAAGAAAAATGATGATCAAACTAGCATGATTAATGTTATAGAATAAATATAAGATATAACAAACAAATGAGAATGGTCTTGCAAACAACAAGCTGATGGGATGAGAAAGAATGATCTTGCAAAATGGCAAGTGCATGGGATAAGATGAATTGGTGTTTTTTTGCTTGCAAAATGGCAAGAATGTAGCATGGTGGGATGGGAATATACAAATGTACAAAAACATTAGATAATGTTTTTATTTTTTTGTGGATCATGTTCTGATGTTTTTGGTATTTCCAAAGTATTTTCAATGTTTTTGGGATAAAATATGCACAAGGTGAGACCATTTAGTCAAGGAGATACATGTCTGAGAGTAGAGGTTCTAATAAAATAGCTAAGCTAGTTGCAATAGCCCATGATTGCAAATAGGTGAGAATGAGGCTTAGGTTGCTCATAAATTTCAAAAGCATTTAAACTTAACAATTGCTCACAAAATGGTAAGAGAGTAGTGAAGGGGTGATCAAACTAACCTCAATAGAAATTGAGTGCTACCTACATAGTCTTAAAGGACTTAAAGTCAATGTAGTTCAAATAGCACGGTTCATGGATTATGATGGTATAATAATGCCTAAAAAGGGTCTATAGGGTCACCCCCAAGAGATGAGGCATGGTAATGGCAAAAGGTAATTGGAAAAGTGAAAAATGGTTTTGTTACTCTTGCTGATAGGGAAATGCACGTCCTAGTCAATATGTGAGACAACATAGATGATTAGTTATAAAAGTTTTTATCCGATTCCCTTTCAAAAAAGCCACTCTATCAAGAACTGGCCACTGATCTAGATCTCAATAATGTGTTTGTCATCCCCTTTATTCATTGATTCTACTTCCTTCAAACATTGAGAAAAGATATCATTATAACCTCGATAAAGGAATGTGCTGCCAGTTATGGTAAATAATGCTATGATAAATGAGATAAGCAGGTAATAAATAGGTGGGTGATAATAGAATGTATAATAATTAGGAAACAAATGAAGATTAGTAATTTTAGTCACATGTAATGTTGTTGATGCTATATTTGACATAATTTTAGTTGTGGTGGGGCTAAAGACCTTTGAAGATGCTCTCGATAAGACCACCATATTGTTCTGTTGATTGATCTTGAGACTAGCTACCATCTGATTATGCTATAGATTGGAAGCTATTTTGATTTTATCTTGAATAATATCTTTAGTAAATAGTGAATAACTTTTATGCTCAGCTATTGGTGCCTCGATGAGGTTTTCACTAATGATTTTTTTTTGATCATTCCATAGCACCTCTGAGAAGGTTTCACTCAGGGATGTTAATATTTGATTTTGATTGACTTTTACCACCTTTGAAAAGGTCTCACTAAGAGATTATAAATTTGAACTTTGATCATCCCCTAGTGCCTCCAAAAAGGTTTCACTAGGATATTATTCTTCTTCTACATGAATTTGGTATCAACCCCATTGACATTCTACAAATGATATGTCACCATGGATGTAGTTTAATAAAGTGTGATTATGTCAGTCCCAATCGATGTTTGTGGGAGGTGGAATGTCAATATAATGGCTGTGTTGGGTAGGAATAATGGTGGGATGATGAAAGGAAACAAATCCTTGTAGAAAATACTAGGATAACTTATGTCAAATCTAAAGTAATCATCCTCAAAAATTGTAGAAGGATCATAAATATATTCAAATTGATCTCCAAGGCAATTATAACCAATGTTGTAAAAACCATGACTATAATCTATTTTTGAATTTGATTATGAAGTAAGGGATTCTAAATCCAATGTCACAACTGATGTTTATTTTATTTTTGATGCTAAATCCAATGTCAATTCAAAAATAGAACCTGAGTCTAATTATGATTCTTCATCTGATATGGTTGTTTTGATATTGTTCTATTGAATGCTAAATGTTTGATAAGTAATGGCTTGTGATGGCATAATAGGCTCAATAAATACTAATTCATATTAGAAGGGTTCAACATAGAATAGATAATCTAAGTGAATCCCCTCAAAGAGAGGGAATCAGTCAATGGATGTCTTGACAAAATCATGTCTGTCAAAGTGAGACTCCTCAATGAGTAAGAAAAGATCAAGAGATAACTCTGCCAATACTAGCCTGTCAAGGAGATAAGGCTCTTTAAAAATAGGTAAAATATGAATAGGTAACTTATCATAGGTTGACTTGTCACAAATGGATGTTTCAATAATAAAATTTTGGTTTTGGTTCACAATTGGTTACAAAAAATCAATTTTGAACACATTTCAATTGTCATAAGATGGCTCTTAAAGAGGCAATGGTTCTTATTTTTGCTCAAAGATTGGCACAATATTTCTAAAGTGGGAAACATTTGGTTTAGGGGGAACAATTGTTTGTGGTTCAAATATGGACTCTCCAAAGATTAGACTATTGAAGAAGGGATCAAACATAACTAGTTCATCAAATGGAGGTTCTTCAACAATAGGTTCATCAAAAACTGGTGATGAGCCAAGAATGGTAATGACTAGATGCTTCTTATTTTGGTTACCTAAGCAAACCAAAGGAGAAGGTCCTAATATGGTGATGACTGGACACTTATTTTTTTGGTTTCTCATGCGAACCAAAGGAGGAGGTCATAAAATGGTAATGACTAGATGCTTCTTGGTTTGGTTTCTCATATGAACCAAAGGAGGAGGTCCTAATATGATGATCCTGACATGTTTTGGATCTTGAATTCTTGAAAAATCCAAAGCATCTAAGCCTTCCTAATAAACTCAATCATTCCAGTCTTGAGTTGGATCTTGACTATGTTCCCATGACTGATTCTTGTGAGGTGGATAGAAATCTATCTCACAAACCATTTTGTCACCATAGGGGTTTTGAATAAAGTCATAAAATTCATTTTGTGTAGCCATCTATCGTAAGTTGGATTATACATGACTCCACCATAAGTGTAACTAGCCATATCTACATTTAATGAAGAAATATCTAAAAATAAAAAAACTTAGAGTTTTGCAAACTCTAAAAAAGTGATGTCCAAAAAGATAAAAGGTTCAACCTTAGTCAAAAAAGGGGGGGGAGTTGTATCTCCAAAATGGTTTGTGCCAAGATTTGGCATAAAATAGCCTAACATCAAATGTCTAATGTTCAAGACTTTTGGAGAAAGTTTGTATTCTCCCAAATAAAGGTACAAACAATGATGAGGACAAACACTCAAACAAATAAATAATCAATAGTGTTCAAAATTGGGTAATAATTTAACCAAAGTTATATAACCCAAAATAAAAAAATATGTGTACTAGCCCCATGAATTTGAGGTCTAAATAAAAATCAATCAATGTTTGGATCCAAAATTGACAAAGTTAATTGAAAATGCAATGTTGAAGACTAGGATTGGACCAATAAGCTAGACAAGAATGGATAGCATGACAATACATAAATGAGGTCCAAATGGCACACACACAAACATATTTGGAAAAAAGTTCAAGGCACAAGTATGGTGTAAAATGGCTAGTATAATGCTTCTTTAAACAAAGGAGTGGCATATAAACAAGTTGGTTTTGACATGGTTTATAAACAAACAAATAAGTTTTAGTCTCAAAACATACCAAGCAAAAAGTGACCAAAATACACTAAGTATAATCATCTAAATCTTATCAAGGGTATGGAAATATAGGGTTGGCTAAAATTAGTAAGTTTTTGAATGTTTCTAGGAAAATCAATTACATAATGACTTTCATGTCATAATACAAAAGAAAAGCACGTAATTGGGCATCTACAATACTTGGCTTATTTCAAAAAGGTCTTGTCCCTTTTGTAACCACTACATTCATCACTTGTTTAGTGTAGTGTGATGTCTAAAGTGTAGATACATCTTGTGTGCAACTCCATCACTATAAGGTGGTTTAATTTCTCAAACCTTTGATCTTAGTGGGAGTGGATGAAGTCAGTGATGGGAGATGAAACCCTGGGTCAAAGCTTCTGTATAGAACTTGTGGGAGGTAATGAAGTCCCCCTCATAAGCCAAGATGTAATGAAATAAAAGACATAAGAGAAAGACTTTAGGGTCATTTTCAAGATCACCCAAACTATTGAGAGTTTTTGGGGAGTGCTTTAAATGACATTATTTCTAAGCCTTAGACTAGGCTTTTTTGAAATAAGGATGGGCGCTTTTGATTCCAAGGGTTCCCTAAAGGGGACAAGTGGAAGAACATACATGTGACATCCCTCTCTTTGCCAAATAAAAAATAGTTTAAATAACTATTGAATGCAAAAACTTGGAAAGATGAGTTCATTTTTAAGCACCAATTTGAAATATTGAGTGGTGTTCTTTTGACCCCTTGGTCTTAAGTTGTAACTTTGAAAGTCTAACTATCAAACATTCATCTTAAACACCTAAATGTTTCATCAAGTACTAAAACAAAGTTCCTAGTTCATTTTAAAAGCATGTAAAATATGGTCTAAAACATGTTTCATCAAATTCTCAAGCTTGATCCTATGATAAAAACATTAGAGTATCCTTTAGCTTTGAAGATAATTTACAAAGGGAAGGAGCAACTTTGAAATTTGAGGTCTCTATTACAAAATCAAAATTACCTAGTCAATATCGCTATTTCCTACAAAATTACCACTATCAGATAGAAAAACACATAAAAATACAATATCACTATTTCAAATGAAATTGCTAGACCAGATGATGATATCGCTATTTTCAGGTGATACAATATCATTGTTTGTAGAAAGAAAACACAAAAAATACAAAATCACCATTTAGATGATAAAATCACTATTATGCAAAATTTTTGCTCAAAATGATGAAATTGCTACCCAAAAGAGTAATATCATTACCCAAAAGAATGATATCGCTACCCAGAAGGATGATATCACAACTCTAGATGATAATATCACTATTTAAGTCCATCAAATCATTGTTTAGTTGAAAGTAATTTTGTTTACACAAAATTAAAATTGTGTAATAATGATATCATTTAAGAGATCAAAACTAAGGTTTCCAGAAACAAAAACATGATTATCATAAAAATGAAATTTTAAGATGATTATCATTTTAGTGAAAAGATTAGTGAGTTACTTGTAGAGGATTTGTGAGTAAATTTATGGGTTGCAGTCCCACTAGACATGCTAAAATGTAGAGATGATTACATAACATAATTAGTCAAACATTAGTCCAATAAATCAAAGGAAGAATACAAAGGAAGAATACATAAGAACAAACCAAATTAAGTCTATATATTCATGTGGAAATTATAAAGGATAACAAGAAGCAAATTAAATAAAGCAACATCATATTACCTTCCCAAATGGATTCACCATACCAATGCGGCTCAAAATCATGTTCTCCCTTGATCAAGAGCTCTTGTCTTCAATAACAATGTTGGCCAACTCCTCCAATGTCTTAAGAAATATTTGTAAAACCTAGGCTCATGATTTGGAATAACTAAACTACCTATCAATAAATATTGCATATAAAATCAATGATCAAATGTAAAGGATTATGGAGACAATTTAGCATAATAACTTTGGCATATGAGAGCTTAAAAATGATGTTCATGACCTCTCTATTTATAAATTTTTGAGATTGGTCAGGATCAACCATGACCATCCATCTCAAGGTTGAGATGTGTGGTCATGGATTAATACAATTATATAATTAAAATCCATAAATATCCCTCATAATGATTTTTGAAGAAGGGGCATTTAAGAGGCATGGAGGGTCTTGATGAGGCATGAGAGGCCATGATTCAGATATTTTATGCATTTATGGCCTAGGGATGCCTTTCCAAGAAATGATGTCATTAGGTGATGTAGTTAATAGAAATCAATTTCCAAAAAAAAAAACTCAACAAATCTTATATAAAATCCACTTAAGCTCTTGATTTGGATTGATTATCCTTAAACAAGGTTAATCAACATTTGTGCAATTATTTGGAAATTGGCCCTCAATTAATCAAAATGGTTAGAAAGTCATATTACTGAGTCATAATTTGACTTAGGAAGAATTGGAAGGTGACGTTAAATGCATTAGAACTGTATTCCCATTTAGGATGTTGCCAACAAAAAATAATAAAGGTACGTGATGTGTACCAATGAATTATAAGAAAAGAGTGATCTAGAGCACAAAAAAGTGAAATCATCATTTGACTCAAAATAAATTGATCAAAGTTAGTTACTTCATAATTTGCATTGCCCCATTTAGGGATACATTATCCTAAATTATCACTTATAAATGACAAGTTCAAACCATTTTGCACATTTTATTGATTTTGACCTAAAATGTGCATTTGAGTGAAATTCAAGTAAGATTGACAATTTCAACACAAATGGTGTTACAAATTAGATGTATACAATTGAAACATGTTGAGATGGTTACCAAGGCAAAGAGATAAAAATATGGCTAGATGAAATAATTCATAATTATATAGAATACTAAGCAAAAAGAATCAGGAACACTGAAAGAAGTTATTCAGGAGCATATCTATGGATAAATTTATGAAAATTTTTGGTGTAAATTACCTGGGATATTAGCTACATGGTTATCTAGATTGGAGTATTATTATTTTTAACCAAGAAGGATGAATTTTATAGCTTAGTTGGAAGAAAATTTAGATAGCTTGTGAAATATAGATACTGATTAGACCTATGCAGTAGACTATTAGTCCATGACTACCTCAACAATTACATCACAATTTTTTTTTACAAGGATATTTGGATATTAACACTATGCATGACCTTTTTATTAGAGGAATCCATGGAAAGTTAATTTAGTGACTACTTACTTTGATTAATATTTTGGTTATAGAAAAGGCATTGGTGCCTACCCTTACGAACATGGAATAGTCACTTCAGGCCTTGTGTGGATGCGTGCAATGTAGGAGTGAATGATGTAGAGATGGATAGATGAACTTGAAACTAAACCCATAATATGGAAAATGTAGAGAAACAAATTAAGAATAAAATTTTGGGATTGGAAACATAAATACAACAACAAAGAAGATGGAACAAATTGAATAATCTAGATTTAACTACAAATAAAAGTAGGAATAAAGTAGAGGATGATGAAGAAAGTGGAGCCTAGAGAGAGGATACACAAGATTTTGGAAGTGGAGAATGTGGAGAGTATGAAGAGAAAGGAAGAGAAGGACTTGATAAAGAAGAATAAAGAAATGGGAATAATGAAGATATGGAGTAGAGTGAAGAGGAAGATGAAAGTAGGATAATAATAGAGAAATTAGAGGATATGAGTAGATTATAGTTAAGAATAAAGATATTTTTTGGATCAAAGAAGTAATATTATCTAGATGAAGTTATGCACAATCATATAAGTATCCTAGGTTCTAGATCACATATAAAAGAAGATGAAGATAGAGATAATTCATTTCTTGAGTACACTTCCCCTAAGCCCAATTTATCATTAGACAAAAGAAAACAAAGTGCATAGGAAGGGACATGTAGAAGTGATTTGAATAATTTATAGAGAAATTTGGTAAACTTAACATATATACTAATAAATTAATAGATAAGAATAGGTTAGAAGAGGTTGGATTAAATTTCAAGACTAGTTTTAAGACACCTATAAAAACTAGTGTGTAGAAGCCTGTAGTAGCAATTACTAGTGTGAAACAACTTGTAGTCACAATTACTAGTATGAAATAACCTGTAGTCATAGTTATTAGTGCACATAAGCCAATAGTAACAATTTTAAGTGTGTAAAATATGACATTGAATACAAGCATGTTTATTACTTTGATGTAATATGATGAGTCTATGAAACCTGAATAATATTTGTTAACCTAAAACATGAAATGATAGGTTAAGGGAGTAACCTCTTAATATGTAAATAAGTATGAACTCATATGAGCCTTATTAGGTCAAGCTTTATAATTCATTTGTAAAATGGATGCTAATGCACTAAATCTTCAACAAGTTAAAGAGCAATAATTGTAGACTTTAAGATGAAAAAGTGCTCAAGTTAGACCATTCAAGATCTAAAGGAGATTCAATAGTGAAGTGGATATTTGGTATGACTATGATAACATATTTTTAGATGTGATAAATAAGATTGATTTTATCATGGAGAAAAAGGATACATCCACTTGGATTTTAGAAAGGATTTGGTCTAGAATTTGATTTGCTATTACATAGTCCTAATTCTTGACTAAGTCTAATGCTTGAATAATTCCCTTGTGAATTAAACAAATTAAGAAATATGGAGATGATCTAGTAACTAGTTCCAAATTTGAGGCAAAAAATAGATGATTTTATCAAGAGAATGGATGAGATGCATGAAAGTGAAAGACCAAAATTAGGCTTATGTTGTATAGAGTGTGGTCAAGAAAGGCATCATAGGAGTGATTATCCTAAATTGAAAACAAGGTTATACAAAATATGTATAGTGGTAGGACATGCAACATCAAAGTATCATATATTATAATAGTACATCAAAAATCCCATAGTTTGTACTATAATTTTTTAAAATCAACCACCCATGATGAGAAGGTTCATTGAGTTATATAGGAAATAAAGGAAGATATCATCAAAAATGTCTTTGTAGTCACACCACAATATTTACCTAATATGAAGCAGGGGATTCTAGGACTGGAGGTGGAGATGACTACTGTGGCACAAGGTGGTCTTGGGTGGATGCCTTCATCACCTCAATATCAATGCTAGGGTCTGGATGGTTGGACATCATTATTTCCATAATATCAATACCAGTCCTTTTGGAACAATGCAAGTCCTCAACATTAATAATCAAATTGGAATCCAAAATAAACTCAATGATAATATGTTGGATATGATGCATAACAAACACAACAAGAAGGATTTACTAGGCAATAGTCACAAAGATTGGGGCTTTCAAAAAAAAATAGAGGAGGATATAGAGGAGGGTATTTGGTGGATATCAAGAAAGTTTTAATAATGATAACTAACAAGTTTTCTATCCAATTGAATGTTATTTGTGTGGTGAATATAATCACTTCACACAAAATTTACTCACTAATCCTCAAAGATAAACATATTAAATTTACAATAGAGTTGAAATATAACATTAGACTAAAGATTATCCAATATTAGAAAATTATACAGAATACAAGCTTGTGCACAATGTAAATATGATAAATGTACAGCCTAAGGAAAATTCATTCATGCAAGTAGTCATAAGACAAAAACATGCATAAAAAGGGCTGCCTCCATTAAAAATACTACAAGATCATGAAATCAAGAAAGTGTAATGGTATAAATATCCTGATCTTAATATACAAAAGATCTTGATGTATCAAGATACATAGGTTTTTAAAAGATAGACAATAGTAGGCTACATTAGAAAGAGACACCACAGTTATTGATGCATAAATGTATGGATAGATTATGTGAATTATGACACATGAAGGTGTTGTGACTGCTTTGATAGATTTGTTGAAATTGCTTAGTACTCTATGCAATGAATGAATATTATATAACATTACCAATCTTTTGCATAATCTTTTGGAGTGCGCTTATTAAGGGCAACATCATACCCATAAGGACATTTAGTATGTAAAATCTAAGAAACCTTTGGATGTTGAATCACATATGGACATTGAACTCACAAGATATAAGATTCCTAACATAGTATTTTAAAATGGAAGTACTATCAACATGATTCCTAGATCTGCTTGGGAGGCTATTGGTCAACCAATAATGAGATATGGTCCTGTTACTCTTAGTATTGTAGACTATGGGATAGTAGAACCAATTAGTCACTTGGAATATGTGGAGATTAAAGCTACTGAGTTGAGTCTATAAGGAGATTTTGAGGTCATTGATATGAAACTAGATGAGACCCATTATCCTAACTTGATTGGTAAGAAATGGGCTTATTATGGCCAAATGACTATCAAAATAGTGAAAAATAAATTAGAGGCACACCAAGGGGATAGGATAGTTGTTATACTACTGAATAAATTAGAGCATAAGCCCTATGTTATTCCAAAAGAACCATAGTCACCTCATGCATATAATGATAATAATTGGTTCAAATTTAGTGTAGATACAAAGAAAAATACTTTGTGAGCTATAGAATATCAGCTCTTTAAAACACATCTTGATAAACACATACAATCATATATAATAAAACAATTAGTCTACAAGCTAGTGCTAACAAAGTCTCCAACTCACTCACCAGTTTCAAATTTAAGGATGTACCTCTACATCAGTGCAATATTCAACTAAGTCAAAAGTATATTTATTATATAATATAGGTTCAACAACCATGGATCACATAGAGCCTACTCAAGAAGTCATTCTAGCTTGAGATGTAGCATCTTATGTTAGTGGTGACATAGACATGCATATGTTAAATTACATTTAGGAAGATCATGAGGTACGACCTATGTGAATGGTATTCTACATAGAATGATAGTTACCATAATATTTTATGATATAGGATCTCAATCAATTTATCTTAAGGTTGGAGGACCATGTACTAGATATATATTAGAGAGTCAATGCATTCAACTATGCCTTGAAAGGAACTGTTATGACATGGTGGGTAGTTCATAGAAAACTAGAGTTACAATGAGATGAAGTGTGAGAATTATTCCAAGTATGATTTCAACTACCACTCACTGTTAGAATAGAGTGACTATTCTTTTAATAAGGCCAATGTCTAGGGATAAATATTCATAAATGTGTAGATATATGGTCTAAACAAGGTGTTGAGATAAGATATTGGGTGCATATTTTCAACCACACTCTAGCACCACTTATAGCTATGTGGTATATGCATCAGGAGTGTAAGAAGGAAACTAAACATTGGGCATAGGTACAATAAATTTTATCCAAACTTTTTTTTTGAAGATGAAAATATAGTAGTGCACAACACATTATAAAAATTGAAAACATTTCTATGTTATGGATGATAGAAGATTTGGGAATCATGATAGACTCATCATCACAACAAGAAGTATCTCAAGATTTGAATCTAGTGACTCATAACTATAAGGCTAGTAAATAGGAATAATATATTCTTAAACATTGTAATAGAATTAAAGATGAGATGATAGAATATAGTGATAGTGATGGGGATATATATTTAGAATCCTTCTTCGAACTAAAGTGTGAACCAAATCCAATAAAAGTTCAATGCACGAAATAAGCTAAGGAAGAAAGACTGTAAAGTGTAAGCATCCAGGAATAAGAAAGAGAACAAACTCTACAAGAGTCACCACCTAGTAGATATAAAATAATATATCAATAACCATTAAATAAGATTAAGGAAAATATTGTAACAAAGTCTATGCCCAACATTATGACTTTGGGAGATAACTGTGTTGAGGTGTGGAGCTAAAAGCTTCACCAGATGAGCAGATGCTGAAGTTGCTAGATTTACATAGTCACCGACGATGGCAAGGAGTCAACCAGTAGCTGCCGGCGTTGGTTATGGATTAGCCAATGTCAGTCGTGTGCAGGCAAATAAGGACTGACGTCGGTCACCTGTGTGTCCAGAAAGTCTATTTTCATGGATGAATAGAATGTTTGCATGATTAGATTAACTGTTAGTTGTAAGTCCACATCTCTATCTTTAGTAGGACGATTTTAAGCCTTTGATTAGGAGGTGTATCTAATGGTTGTTAATGCAT
This sequence comes from Torreya grandis, assembly GCA_037957365.1. Lineage (NCBI taxonomy): Eukaryota > Viridiplantae > Streptophyta > Pinopsida > Cupressales > Taxaceae > Torreya > Torreya grandis. The sequence goes on along the minus strand of JARHVA010000907.1, from coordinate 93,157 downwards.
AGCTCATGATCCCTAATTCTATATATAGGGATAGATCTTCATAGCTTATGGGTAAGAAAGAATAGTACAAGACATATTGTATATGTGTATCAATCCAAGTTGTTGGAATTGATTGAGAGAACTCTTGAGGGAAAGAAATCTGTACATCTGAGAGGTGTGAGAAGAAAGTGTGATTTTTTTTATTGTATTTCCTTCTAAAAGAGTTTAATACAAGTTTTTAGGGTGGTTTCTTGTATCTCTTATTCTTTGCTATTTCTGATTCTAGTTACTTATTATTCTAGTTTAATTCCATGTTTAGTTGCTTACATAAAAGTAATCAAGTTTGTTGGTTGATCCCCAACAAGTGGTATTAGAGCTCAGGTTGACTAACAGGTGTTTCAAATCTGGTTAGTGTTTGTTGATTACAGGTCACTCACAGGGGTTTCTGTTTGAGTGGGAGAAGCAATGGCAGAAGAAAGTAAATTGAGAATGGAGAAGTTTAATGGCAAGAATTACCAATTATGGAGAATGCAGATAGAAGATTATCTATATTAGAAAGATCTATATTTACCATTGGGTGGGGTTGATAGAAAGCCCACATATATGGAAGATGAAGAATGGGAAGTTATTGATAGAAAGGCTCTTGGATCTATAAGATTGAGTCTGGCATCTACTGTGATTTATAACTTGTCACAGGCAAAGACAATGGTAGAGTTAATGGATACTTTAGCAAATTTATATGAAAATCCCTCAGCTTCAAATAAGGTATATCTTATGAAGCAATTATTTAATTTGCAAATGCAGGAAGGTGGATCTATATCTAATCATCTTAATGATTTCCATGGAATTGTAAATCAATTAAATTCAGTCAAAATAGTTTTTGATGATGAAATTAAAGCTCTCTTAATTTTATGCTCTTTACCTGAAAGTTGGCATAGTTTGGTAATGGTAGTTATTAATACTACATCTACTACAAATATCTTGAAAGTAGATGATGTTGTTAGTGTAATCTTGAATGAAGAAACTCGCAGGAAAAGCACAGAGGAAACATTAGGTAATGCTTTAAGTATTGAAAGCAGGGGAAGGCAAAGAGAGAAGGGCAAGCAAGGGAGATCAAGGTCTAAGTCAAAGATGAGCAATAGATCCAAATCCAAAAATGGAAAAAGGAAAATAACCTGTTGGAATTGTGGAAAGAGAGGACATGTAAAGAAAGATTGCTGGTTGAAGGTTAATGAAGAGAATCAGTATGAAGGTAATGAAGAAGCAAAAGTTGCAGGTATTGTTGCACAAGATGATCTTTCACTTTCTTTGCATAATAAAATATAATCTTGGGTTTTAGATTCTGGGGCCTCTTTCTATGCTACCCCAAATAGAGAATTTTTCAATGATTATGTCTAGGGAGATTTTGGAAAAGTTTATTTAAGGGATGATGAGCCTTGTAAAATTGTTGGCAAAGGAAAAGTGTAGATGAAATTGCAGAATGGCAACACATGGGTGTTGAAGGATGTCATTCATATCCCAGCCCTAAAGCAGAATATGATTTCTATAGAAAATTTGGGTGATGAGGGTTGCACAGTAACTCTCACAGCTGAATCTTGGAAGGTTACCAAGGGAGCACTTGTATTAATTAGAGGTAAGAGAGTAGGTACTCTCTATTTATGTAATTGTATTACTGATTATTCTCCTTCTATATTATCTACTTCAGATGTGGATGCAAAGTTGTGGCACTGTAGGCTCAGCCACATGAGTGAGAAGGGAATGAAAATTCTTAAGTTAAAAGGTAAGCTTTTAGATTTGAAAAGCATAGATCTAGATTTATGTGAGCATTGTGTTTTTAAAAAATAGAATAGAGTAAGTTTTATCAAAAATGGGTCAACAAAGAGGAAGCACAAGTTGGCGCTTGTTCACACAGATGTGTGGGGACCAACTCAGGTAGCTTCTATTGGAGGATCACAATATTATGTTACTTTCATTGATGATGCTACAAGAAAGGTATGGGTCTATTGCATAAAGAAGAAATTTGATGTTTTTGACACTTTTAAGATTTGGAAAGCTTTAGTTGAGAATGAAATAGGCAGGAGATTGAAGTGCCTTAGATCTGACAATGGTGATGAATTTTGCAGCTAGAAGTTTAACTAGTATTGTTATATGAATGGAATACGCAGGCAAAGGATGGTTCCAAGGACACCTCAGCAAAATGGAGTTGTTGAAAGGATGAATAGAACAATATTGGAGTGTGCATGGAGTATGAGATTGCATGCTGGTTTGCCCTTACAGTTTTGGGCAAAAGCTATAGATACTACAATTTACCTAATTAACAGAGGACCCTCTACAACTCTGGATGGTGGAATTCTAGAAGAGGTGTGGACAAGTAAAAAGGTAGATCTTTCATTTCTAAGAATTTTTGGTTTTGAAGCTTTTGTGCACATTGATAAAGAAAATAGAAAGAAGCTAGATGCTAAGTCTATGAGGTGCACATTTATTGGTTATGGCTCTAGAGATTTCAGATTTTGGTTTTAGAATCTAGGAACTAACAAAATAATTAGGAGCTATGATGTTGTTTTCAATGAAAAAGTGATGTATAGTGATCAGCTCAAGAAGATGAATAATTTTGAGTAGGGCCATGAAGATTTAGACGAGGTGACAATCCAAAATGAGCTCACGGGAAAGAATAATCACAAACAAGAAAACACAAAGACCGATGTCAGTCAGGAAGGAACCAATGTTGGCAATACAGGAACTGATGTTGGTTAGACAGTGATTGACATTGGTCAGGCAGGAACCAACGTCGGTCATGAGGAACTAATGTCGGTCAGTTACAGGCCTGGAGGTGATCGAGATTGGTCACTGTCAGAGAATTTGGGTGGATAGTGTGTTGTGAATGAGTCTCAAATGCCCATCAGGAGGTCAAAAAGGGTAAGTAAACCTCAAATTTGATATTACCCTTCATTATTCTATTTATTGCTTACTGATGGTGGAGAACCAGAGAGTTTTGATGAAGCAATACAGGTAGATTCCAAGAAATAGTGGGAGCTAGGCATGAATGAGGAAATTGATTCCTTAAAAGAGAACCAAACATGGGATTTGGTTGAGTTGCCAGCGGGAAAGAGAACACTAAAAAATAAATGGATCTACAGGTTAAAGGAAGGTGAGAATGGACAGATGAGATATAAGGCCAGGTTGGTAGTGAAAGGATTTGCACAGAAACTAGGTATTGATTTTGGTGAAATTTTTTCTCCTGTAGTAAAAATGACTTCTATTGGGACTGTATTGTCTTTAGTTGCTATTGAGGATTTGCATCTTGAGCAGCTTGATGTTAAGACAACGTTTCTTCATGGAGATTTGGATGAAGAAATATATATGGATCAGTTGAAAGGATGTGAGGTCAAAGGTAAGGAGAAACTTGTGTGCAGATTGAAGAAAAGCTTGTATGGTCTCAAGCAAGCTCCTAGACAATGGTATTTGAAATTTGACAGGTTTATGACCAAGCATGGTTTCAGTAGATGTCAATTTGATCATTGTGTTTATTTTAAGAGATTGGATAATGGTAGATATATTATCTTGTTGCTGTATGTAGATGATATGCTGGTTGCAGGTTCACACATGTAGGATATTTCTAAGCTTAAGGTGAAATTAGCTCACACATTTTCCATGAAGGATTTGGAAGCAACAAATAAAATCCTTGGCATGAGTATTAAGAGAGATAGGAAAAATCACAGGTTGATTTTGTCTCAAGAGGATTATGTGAACAAGGTGTTAGAGAGGTTCAATATGCAGGATGAAAAACCGGTGAGTATACCTATGGCTGGACACTTCAATTTGATTAAAGAACAATGTCATAATTCACATGATGAGGTAGAGAACATGAGTAGAGTTCCATATGCTTCTGTAGTTGGGAGCTTAATGTATGCAATGGTATGTACTAGACTAGATATTGACCAAGAAATGGGAGTTGTCAGTAAGCATATGGCCAATCCAGGGAATTAGCACTGGAAAGCAGTCCAGTGGATTCTCAAATATCTAAGAGGGACCAACAGTAGGGATTTGTGCTATGGAGGGTCAAACACTTCTCTACATGGTTATGCAGATTCAGATATGGTAGGTGATTTGGATGGCAGGAGAAGCACCACAGGATATGTGTTCACTGTTGGTGGAATGATGGTTAGCTGGATTTCAAAGTTGTAGAAGGTTGTTGCCTTGTCTACTATAGAGGCAGAATACATTGCAGTCATAGAGGCTAGCAAGGAGATGATATGGATGACACGGATCATGGAATAGTTTGGAAAGGAGTAAGAGAGTTGCAGATTATATAGTGATAGTCAAAGTGAAATTCATTTGGCTAAGAATTTAGCCTTTCATTCAAGAACCAAACATATATAGCTTAGGTACCACTTCATAAGAAAGGTATTGGAGGATGGTGAGTTGAAATTGGAAAAGATCCATACAGATAAGAAACCTGCTAATATGTTAACAAAGCCAGTAATAAAGGAGAAGTTGAATCTTCATTCAACTTTTGTTGGTCTTCAAGATTGAGTTTGAAGATGGAGAAGCTAGAAGATGTTGTTGTACAGGTACTGGTGTAGTTGTTTATCTCTAAGTGGGAGATTGTTGAGGTGTGGATCTAAAAGCTTCACTAGATGAGTAGATGCTGAAGTTGTTGGATTTACACAGTCATCGATGATGGCAAGGAGTCGACCAGTAGCTATCGACGTCGGTTATGGATCAGTCGATGTCAATCGTGTGCAAGCAAACAGGGACCAACGTCGGTCACCTGTGCATCCAGAAAGTCTATTTTCATGGATGAACAAAATGTTTGCATGATTAGATTAACTGTTAGTTGTAAGTCTGCATCTCTATCTTTAGTAGGACTGTTTTAAGCCTTTGATTAGGAGGTGTATCTAATGGTTGTTAATGCATAGCTCATGATCCCTAATTCTATATATAGGGATAGATCTTCATAGCTTGTGGGTAAGAAAGAATAGTACAAGACATATTGTATATGTGTATCAATCCAAGTTGTTGGAATTGATTGAGAGAACTCTTGAGGGAAAGAGATCTATACATTTGAGAGGTGTGAGAAGAAAGTGTGGTTTTCTTCATTGTATTTCCTTCTCGAAGAGTTTAATACAAGTTTTCAGGGTGGTTTCTTGTATCTCTTATTCTTTGCTATTTCTGATTCTAGTTACTTATTATTCTAGTTTAATTCCGTGTTTAGTTGCTTACATAAAAGTAACCAAGTTTTTTGGTTGATCCCCAACAAACTGGGCTCAGAATGAGATTTTAGAGGCATTAAAGGTGTTAAAATATTATCAGGATGTCTTTTTGATTAAGTTCATATAAGTTAAAGGCGTAGATCCATCATTGGGGATAATCACATTGAATATAAAGAGTGCACCAAATCAATTAAAAAGAATATATATAGATTGAATCCCAACATGAAATTAAAATTGAAGGCTGAGCTAGATTGTATGCAAGAAGCATGGATCATATATCTAGTAGAAAAGGCATATTGGGTTAGTCCCATTATAGCGTAGCTAAATAAATTGGTAAGATTTAGGTATGTGGGGATTATTTTGCATTGAATTATGCTTACATTAATGATACATTTAACATACCCTTCATAAATGAGGTGCTTGAATCAGTCATAGGCAATGAGGTATATTCATTCATGAATGGATTCAATGGATCTCATCAAATTCCTATCATAGTGGAATACCAAGCTAAAACAAATTTTGTAATAAAATGGGATTCATTTAAATATAAGGTAACACTATTTGGTCTTAATAATGCTCTAACATTTTTTTATAGGGCTATGGTAATTGTGTTTAAAGATTTTATTCATGATTTCTTGGAGGTCCATTTGGATGATTGGGATGTTTTCTCTTTGTTAAAATAACATTTGTCTAAATTGCATTTAATGTGATAATTTTGGAGATCCTTATGAATGATGTTGAATTTGAATAAATGTTTATTTTTCACACCTTTTGGTGTTTTTTTAGGTCACATTGTATGTAGTGATAAAATTCTAGTTGATCAAGCTAAAATTGTAGTTATAATGGGGATGCCACCTCCAACTAGTTCCATAGAGGTGCGAACCTTTCTGGGTCACACAGGATGTTATAGAAATTTCATCAAGGGATATTTAGCCATATTTGTACCATTGAAAAATTTATTACACAAAGATCCAAAGTTTGAATGGACACATGAAAGTTAAATAACATTTATTGAACTCAAACAAAAGTTAGTAACATCTCCTATCTTAGTTTTTATAGATTATAAGAAGTAATTCCATGTACATGTGGATGCTTTAGGTATCATAGTAAGGGTTGTATTAATGTAACTAGAGGATGGTGGGTTAGATCATCTTATATATTTTTCAAGCAAGAAACTATCAACTATATATAAAAATTACATGACTACATAGAGAGAAGCCCTAAAAATGGTGTTTACTTTACATAAATTTAGGCATTAAATTTTGGCCACATCATTTGAGTTTTTTATGGATCACCAGGCCTTATGATATTTGGTTAACAAGCCTATGCTGGGTAGAAGGATCTTTAGATGGTTGATGTTGTTTCAATAATTCCAATTTAGAATCAATGTGAAGCCAAGAAGATAGAATGTGGTACTTGATCATTTGATCAAGATATGTAATGGATAAGAAATGGAAGAGATGTAGGATGCATCCCTAGATGCACATTTGTTTAGAGCCTCTATGATGCTTGAAAATATGGAAGAAATTGCCAACTTTACAAAACAAGTAACCTTTTTTGTGCACTATGTTGAAAGAGATAAGAAGCAAATGGTTACACAAGCAATTCCTTATAGCCTCAATAATGGATTGTTGTATAAGATTAAGAAAGATGATGTACTATGTAGAGTATCCTTAGACCATGAGTGACCATAGTTCCTTTAGGAATCACATCAAAGAGTTGTAAGAGGCTATTTCATAGGATAAGCCAATATGAGAAAGATATTAAAGAGCAGTCTTTGGTGGCTGAATTTATTTCATGATGCTCATAGGGTGGAAAAACACTAAAATGTTTATTAAATAATGGGAAAAATGAATCACTGAGATGAGATGACCTTAGTTCCATTGATAGTAAAACAAACTTTTAAAAAATGGGACATTGATTTTTTAGGGACTATAACTCATCCAAGTAAATGAAATCATGCAAGATATAACATTACTAAGATATATTATTTCACTTAATGCATGGAAGTTATTGTGACACCAAGTTGCAGTGTGAAGGATTTCATTAAGTTTTTGTATGAGAATATCATCACAAGGTTTGGATGTCTAATTAAATTGGTCAGTGACATAGGATCCCACTTCATCAACAACATAATAAATAATATTACTAAATTTTTCATGATATTGTGCCATAAAATCATGACCTATCATCCAAAGGCAAATGGGTAAACTGAGGCTTCAAAAAAAATATTAGGTAAGATGTTGATAGAGATATGTAATGTTCAAAGGGATGATTGGGAGGATCAAATTATTATGATTATTTAGGCATAATGAATAAATTATAAATGTGTGATAGGATTCACTCCTTTTCAATTGGTTTATGGTCTTGAGGTAGTTATGACTATGGAATGTATTGTTCCTAGTTTACAAATTACAATGATTATGAGGCTGGGATATCATGATTCATTGAAAGTTATATTAATGAAATTAACCAAGATGGAGGAAAATAAGCAAAGACTATAGTGGACACAATAAATTAACAAATTGAGTCAGAAATCACAGCATGATTGTAACTTACGATCTAAGGTATTATATCTAGAGCAAGCGATATTACTATATGATAACAAATTTAAAGAATTTTTGGGTAAGCTACACATTAGATGGAAGGGACCCTTTATCATTCATGATGTTTCACAATAGGGAACAATTATTTTAAAATATCTTCAGGGAACCATTCTACTAGGGCATGTAAATAGATCTAGGCTCAAGCCTTACTATCATTAATATCTATCATTCATCATTGACAAGGAGAGAGGGTGTTGATTAGTGCCATGTAGTTAGGATTTTTGTTTAATGTTATTTTTTTATTTTTCTTTTAGGGTTGTGTGTGTATGTATAGTGTGATATTTATATCTTAGCTCATCAGAATGAAGCTTACTCAATCAAAGTCATAGAGTGTGATTGATATACTAGTTTAGCTTGAAGGAAAGACAACTAACAATAAGAATACAAGGCTCATCAATTAAGTTCAAGAATGAGGTGCCAACAAGAAAGGTACATAGAAAGGATGGTCAATGGTCACTCAAAACCATTAATGATGATGTACTTGAGATATTACATCTTTCCCAAAGCATATCAAATGACATAATGATAGGATGTTTCATAAAGGAAAGTGTATATATGAAAATATGTCACCTCACATTAGATACTTATCATTAGATGGATCAAGGGTTTAATAACTGAATGGTAATTATAATATCAAAAAAAATTTGGTTGGCATTAATTATAGAGGTAAACTCATGAAAAACCAAATCAACACATTTAAACTCATCATCTAGATGGATTTAGGAGGTAAACACTATATAATAAAGGGCACAAACAACATAAAAACATTACACACTATTTAAAATAAGACAACTCTATGATATGCATCTAAATCAGCTACTTATGCATAGATTTCTCACCAACACTGAATCAATCGATAAAATTGTTTAATTCAATCCACAACAAAAAACATGGATATGCACAATTATTGATTCCACTCACCTATGTGGATGAGGAAATAGGGATTGGCTTTAGACTCAAGAAAACTACATATCATGATCTTGATCCTTTTGATTTTTTTGATAGATATTCATTTTTTATTAGAGCTATAAACTAGTCTGGGACACAATTGTGGCCTAGATCCCCAAGTGGTCATCTACCATATATATCAGATATACCAATAATAACCACAACTAGCCCAAGAATGACAACAACATCCACCACCAACCTCGATAATAATCGATAACCATTAACAACCCCAATAATATAAATCATAGCCATAACCAACCTCATATGCCTTTCCATAGATTTGAACTTGGGTGGGGCTTGAAATAATCAAACCACTTAACAAAATCACCCACATCTCATTATACATCCTTTTAATTTTATTGATGTAGAAAAAGTTACTCTATTTGGCCATAACCGATGAGAAATAACACAAGTAATAATGCTAGCACTTCAACATCCTCAATAAGGTTCTAATACTGAGTAACTTATCAAGATACCTAATTTTAGGCAATTTGATGAGGTAATGCTTAATTTTTTGAGTAGATATAATGAAGGTGCCATTATTTATTCTCAAGATGTTATAATATTGATCAACCCTATGACCATGGCAGGAGCAATGGGGATTCTAGCTTGGGGTAAATCCCTTTTACCTTACAAATATATGACTCCACCTATGTAATCAAATATGAGAGAAAAATATACAAGGGTAGGAAGGGGAATACCCATAGATTCAATGGAAGATGGTTTGGTGCATATTATTTTTGAATGCATCACCAATAAGTTATGGAAAATAACCAAACATACAAAGTAGGCAACCAAATACATTATGGACATTACATATCACATGATATGACTACACAAATATTTCAATTAGCCTAAGTTTTTGGCCTAAAAAATCATAAAAAACATTGATAAGGTTCTCACTGACACATCACATGCATTTTGATATCAATTTTTTGTCTTACTCCTTTATTTTACATAATGGAAGTCACCAAAAAGACCAACCAACCTAGTTGGATATTTTTGGCTTGCTATTGTATACACCAACATTACATGGACCAAGATAAAGTATTATTATGAATATTTGGGAAAATTCAATGCATGGTGTCTTGAGATGCAAGCCATGATTATTTCACACACAAGGGTACCTTAATATGTTATGTAGTTTCTATGACAACATGTGTCAGTCACAAAGTTGCATAATGACATTCAGATAAAGTATATGAGCTACCCAAAGAAACCATAAATCCAATGCCCTTTTTCATCACTATGTTAGATGCTTAGGTGGATGTCATATGGTATAAAATCCTAGTTACTAAGTTGATACACCTATGCACTCCATACCTCCATGTGTGCAATAACCGATGCCTCTATAGGCACAAGATCAACCATAATAACCACCATAAACATAAGCAACTCTATCATAGATTGACATAGGTAAGAGGAAGGAAACAATATGACAGCTTCACCACCACCACCTAAGAAGAGGACATGCCATACAAAGTCATGGATAGATAATAAACATGTTCTAAAGACAGTGGATGAGGGTGACCTAGAAGAGCTAGGTGTTGAAGAACATGGAGTTTTTTTATCCCTTGTTCATAGACATCAACAATGATGTTTATGAGAAAGAAGAGGAAAAAGAGTTATTTTTCTAAAAGGTAATGCACACCTACCAGGTGCAAAATTAGGTAAGGCAAGATCTATGGGTTGATATCACCAAACCTCCTTCCATTATAGTTGATATTATAGGTCAAGAAGTAGCTTGGAAATAATTTTAGGCATAAAAATTTTAGGTAGATCTAGTTGTAGGATACTTTACTATATAAAAATTAGACCTACCGGTATAATAAAGTCTACCTCCAAACCTAGTGCATAGACTACGGACCCACACTAAAACTAGACCAATTCAAAAAATCAAAGATAGGATGGTGTATTTTATAGACCCAACATTGGAGAGTGAAGCACAACAAGCACAAGAATCCCATCAACAACCTCAAGTCTAGATCATGAAGAGGCCAAAGAAAAACCTCACTCCCCCACCAACTTCTAGAAAGAATATGGTTGTATGAAGAGGTATTATTATGGAATCATCCTATTTAGAAGATTCATAATAAATTACAATGATAGACTCATTGAATCTCATGGAGGAGCCTAAAGTGGAATTTTACATAACTTGAACCACAACAAAAAACTACACAAGAGTAAGAATATCTATCAAAGGCAAAAATTGAATCTAAGAGGAAGGAGAAGTAAGATAAAAAGAAGAATAAAAGGGAGGAAAAACACATAGTTATTGAGGAAGAGGAGTAGCACAAACAACAAGCCATAGAGGAGGAATGCAAGAAAAAATTTAAGGAAGTAGAGGCTCAAAATAAAATATTTAAATAAAAAGTAGAGGCTCAAAAGAAAATATATAAATAAGCAAATGTAAAGAAAAAAGAAGTAGAATAAATAATAAGGAAAAAACAAGAAACATAGGTTGCAAAATAAAAAGAGGATGAGGAAGTGACACTTACAAAGTATTAGGAGGAGAAAAAGGATAGAGAAGCTATACACACCCAAGAGGAGTATCTAAGTGAGAGAAAACCAAAGCCAAAGCTAAGGATGAGGTAGAAGATAAGACTAAGGTTAAAGTGGAAGCCAAAGTTAGATCTAAGGTAAAAGCAAAAGATAATAAAAAAATAGAGTGCATAGTACAATAGGAAGTTGAGACATAACAACTAGTAGCAAACACTAAGGTGGTCCAAACAAATGAGAACTAGGAAACATAGACCACACCTTCAAGATTGAAAACTACTCTAGGAGGTGTGCAGGAGGAGGCATCTCAACTAAGACCTCAAATAACTAACTAATGGCTATGGGATGTTACTACATCATTCACCTAATACACAAAATTTTCAATTCCTTTGGCATAGATCACAAAGGCCCCTATAATAACTATGACATCATCTATGGCTCTAGCTATGATTTTGTATGAAACATATTTGGATGTTTCCTAAGAATCGCTCACTAAATAGATTAAAGGTGTAACTAATTTTCAAGAACTAATAGAAAATAAGTCTTTGACCTTAGATCATGAAGTCTTATACATATGAGAGGATAATGTAGATTTACACCTTTGGTTCACCAATATACACCAACTCATTGAAAAAAAACTACCCTACACTAATCACCCAAGTCCTTGGTGACCAAGTCATGTCTGAAGAAAATTAGTTCTTAGCCCTAGTGTCATAGCTAATAAAACACTGGTTGGATATGCACAAGATGAAATCACTTTGATCTCAAGGGAAAAACATCAAATCAAAAATGGAGGCAATCTATGAGCTCTTATAAGAATATGAAAAAGTTTTGGATAAAATTGCACTCGAAGCCAAACATATCTCATAGGGCATGCTAAATTGGAATCAATAACTTACTAACTCATTTTTTGAATCTAAACTAGAGTTTGATAGGGTGGACAAATCCAAAACTCTAATGGAAGATCATTCTAATACATCTGAATCAATGAATAATGCATTCAAATAGTTTCTTGATTCTGGAGATAATGTCTTGTAGAATTTATAGACCTAACAATATGAGATTCTATGTAGTTAATTTACAGGAATTTAGACATAAAGGCATGCAAATCGGTTGGAGGAAATATCCTAGGACGTCTAAGTTAAAGTTTCAAATTCTAGGTCACTCATCACCATTATCAAAGATGATGATATTTAGAATTTGATGGTGATTCAAGTCCCACTATGCACACTGCTCATTTTAGTATGAGAAGTGCTTAATGAATGAAAAATTCTTCAGTAAGATTTATCCTAGATTGATCACTCTATTTCATAACTTGTTTTGAAGCCTCAATTCATCCCTCCACAATAGCTATAAAAGGTGATCCAATAGGGGAAGACTACCTCAAGTTCGTATCCAGTAATTTAATAGCCAACACAACCTCCATAAATAGATTATGTAGAACCAAGTGCTTCATATATAGCCCAAGTAGAACCATCGTCACAAAAACCTCTTGTGTAGACAATTTAGAGCATGCCACCATCTACTCAATAGGTGTTGTGCACATCAAATTTTGTAATTTTCAAAAGTTTTTGTATAATTTTTTAGGATGACCTTAAGGATTAGGAGTGGGCTAGGATAGTTGAAAACCCATATAGGGAGGCCACTTGGTTAGGCTAGTCTATCAAAAATTGATGAGGGGGATATGCTATTATGATACTTAAAACCTAAAAGGGTATCTAAGTAGTGCACAAAGGTTGAAAATTGATAAACAACACCTAGAGAAATAATTACAACTTTTGTTTAAGGTTCAGTTCCTCAACTCAAAATTTAGATCGGGATACTTTGTTGTGACTTTATCTCAAGATGAGATAATTATTTTTTTAGGAAAGTTTTGAGAGTAGAACAAGGCTACCAAAATTGTAGAGTCTAATTGATGGAAATGTGTGTGACTTGTATTATTTTGTCTTTTTCATATCTTTTTTTATGTACCTAGCCTTTGTGAACATAATAATAGACTTCAGAATACGAAGATTCCTTCATTTGGGCATAGAAAAAATGGAATATGAAGTGAACAAACCTTGTAAAACTTGATATATAACATTCAATTATGTTTGGATATGGTTGTGATGGATAGAGATTAATATATCATTTTAAAATGGTTTTACTATGTGTCTTTTATCATTATTCTATGTGCAATGAATATTCTATTTGCTTAAATATTTTAACCATGTAGCTTATATTCAATGGTCTAGTTATAAAAAGTCTACATTTCTTAGCATAAATATCTTTACTTTCCCTATTAATGAATAGATTCAGTCTAAATTACCATATGTTGTTTACTTTTGTTACTTTTTGCACAAGCTATCCCCATATTACCATGTTATGAAGGGTTTTCAAGAAACTATTGACCATTTTTGGTCACCATAGAAGAACAACATTTTAATTTAATTTAGTATTCAGGATCACTTGCAGGCTTCTCAAGGTTTAGTTGAAGTTCAGAAAAAAGGCTAAAGACTTAGTATGTTTTCAAAGTTGGCCTTCACATTTTGTGTCAAGGCAATAGTCTTAGCATTTATTGTTAAAATATGAGTAAGATATTTTGGCATGAATAAGCATTTGCACAAAGCCTGAATACTTCATAAGATTTGCCTAAGTGTTTTAATCTTTGAAAAAAATGTTATGAAGACTAGTTGAAAATTTTATTTTGAACATAAGTTTTGAAGACTAAGGCAAGAGCCAAATTTTTTTTCAAAAGAAAACGTTGTGAACCAAAAGACTAGTTAGAACTTTTGTTCCAAACAAAAGTTATGAAAATCAAGCCCTAAACAAAAATCATGATAACACAAGATCCAAATACCTGGGTTTTTAGAATGAATGAATTAGAGGCCTAGATCCTTGAAAGTTCAAAGCCATTGCCATTAAATTAAATCTTGCAGATGCTAATAAGCTACCAAGTGGTGAAGCAAGAACCCATAGAAGTAGAACTAATAGTGTATTAAATGGAAAGGAATGAAAATTTGAAAGGAAGATGTGGAAGTGATGATGTCATTAGGGTACCAACCTAAGTTTGGCAACTTGTGTAGTTGATAAAGGATAATATTTATAGAGTTAAAATTTAGAGGCTCAAGACTAATAGAATGGGCAAAAAAATGGTCACCAAGGATCAAACTAAGTAGAGAGATTTACACTTAATTGATTTTAGTGTTCTTGGACCTCATTCATAGATTTATCAAACTCCCTTTCAGTCTTCACAACCAACATAGAGCACTCTTGGGGCTTACAACACTTGAAAAATAAAAGACAACCATTTTAGATTTTTTCCCAGTGATGGATTTAGGGGCACCATGTTAAATTTAATGGGAATAGATGATGTCTTGATAGTTTCCTAGGTTGTCAATCATAGTAGGGCCTCAACCTATCATGAATGCCCTATGTTTTGACCTTCAGTTAGACTTTGGGGCCATGAGACCAATAAAAGGAGAACACATGGACACTTGTTAGCCCAGGATCCTCTTGGACTAATAAGCATAGAATGATACCAAAGGTGCCTAACCAATGAGAATCCCCTGGGCTCTAACCTTATATATACCCCAATGAACTTGAGTAATAATAATGTCCTTACATGTGAAGGTGGTAGGCCTTGATCGTATCACCATAGGTGTAGTAAGGAAATGATGGTTGAGTCAACAAATAATAGAGGTGTCCAATGAGTAGGAAAGTTCCACTTGGCACTTGGTAGAGTCCAATTAGAATAACAAATGGGATGACATTGGTAGTGATGTGGAACCTATGATGAATGAGGGGATGTCACATGGCATCTAGAAAATGAAATTGAGTCAATTCATCAGATGAGGTGGCCAATGAGTTGGTGGACACTACAATGGAGACAATGAATGAAATATTACCACATGTCAACACTAAAAAGTACCACATTGATAGTCGACCAAGTTGTGAATGTAATGATCTTTTAGACCATGTTTATAAGTAATCACTCTTGTATATAAAGTGCCTTGTAAATGAATCCTCATCGATGTGAGATTAATATTCTAGGGTAAAATGAGATGCATGAAGGCATCCTACTTAACTATATCAGTAACATAAAATAAAAATTTAAACTTGTATGGGAAGCTCAACACATAATAAATTAGTTTAACATAGGGAAACTATGCGTCAAGCTACAAAGAAAGTAGGTGGCAAAGTCTGAATTACCCAAAGCATGAAATAATAAATATGGTTCAACTATGACAAAAAAAGTGACATAAATAATGGAATCAAGTCAAAATATTCCAAGGTAGTGATTTTGAGATATCTATAATTGCATTCTTGTACATGAAATATTTCAAATTGAGTTGTGGTTATTGAGCGATTAAATATTGATTGCTGCCCAACCAATGGGAGAATAGGTTGAGATGATAATTTAAGTTTGAGGCAATCATTACCATACCTCAAGGATGCAATCAAAACCCTAATTAATTTTAGTCATCCCAATCTGATTTATAGAGATTACATGTCTCGAATCTTGATATTCATTCAATTTTCTTAATTATATTTTTGATTGTTATCAATGACCCATGGGCTTTCTATTGCCTATAAATCCTGGGTCTTATATTGTAAAAGGGTTGACATTTATAAGCACTATGATTCTACCAAAATTTTCCCACCATAAGCCCTTTACCATTTGAGCCTTACAACTAATGAGAATTGAGTTTGCCTTTCTTCATGATTCTTGCATTCTATGTGTATTTCTTTGGTTTTTTGATCTTTACCTATGGGTAATTCTTTCCCATCTCATTTTTGTCCATCCCTTTGCACTTGTGTATAACTTGGACCTCTATTGAAGATCATATGATATGTGCATTAAGTTCTATATAATCATTATCTATGGATCATTTTTCATCCCTCTTTGTGGTGTATTACATCTTGTGCCTTTATACAAATCACTTATGCAGTTGAAATGTCCATTTTTGAGATTGTGTAATGGTTTTTTGTTTTTACAAATGTAGTGTGTTCATAAAAGTCTATAGAGGTGCTCTTTCTAGTCTTAGTTCATCACATTTTACATTTCATCAACCCCCTCTCTCCCTTTTCCCCTCGACATATTTTAGAATTAGAATTAGTAGTAGATTTCCTTTCATCTCTTTTAGGCCTGCATGTTGATTCTAAATCAAATGCATTTAGATTATAATGAAATCAAACTTTTTTGGAGGTTTGTCCTAAGGAGTGCAAGTGTCCTACACCTTACGGAATGATCCCAATGTCTCATTGAACCATATTCCAAGTTGATAGGTACATGGTTCGAGTGATAACAATATTTAGCATGCCCAATGGGACCACATCAAAGATTTAACTAAGAATTTGGTTCTATTCTTGGTCAATAGTGTTGAAGACACTCTACAGAGCACTTGGTGACTCCAATTATTTATGGTTTACAAAGATCATCACTTCATCTATATGCCAAGACAAATAAGATCATCCTTAATAGGTATTATTTTTTATTTTATTGAATTACTTGTACCTTCTAAAATAAGAAGAGTTAAAGCATCTTTGTCTCTTATTAGGAAAGCTAGTGATTCAAGACAATATTCCCCAAGAGCTCAAACTACCCATCTTTTGATAAATTTACCTAACCTATAGGAAGTTATTTCCTATTCCCTTCATGGCTACCTAAAGAAACCAACTATTTGTGCCCTTTAATGGAGGTAGTATTTTGGCTCTAACTTAGTATGATGACATTTTGGTTGCAGCTCTTAAGATTCACTGATGAGAATGTAACCACCCTGTAGAACACATACAAAATATTTCCCATATATTCTTAGTCCATAATTTCACTAAAGATAATGTGGAATTCATAATACTCACCTCTTCCTTAAAAGGAAAATTCCTATAATGGTACAAAAGTTTGAGACCTAATTCTTTTCAAAGTTGGGATGACTTAGGAGAGCAGTTGTGAAAGTAATTTGAAAATAAGAATGACCACTTATGTTTGATTGAATAGCTTACCTACATTAAGAGAGACCCACATGAGCTGATGGTTGATTTTAATTTCATATTCCAAATATTTTAGGACATAATACCCTCCTTGTTTAAGCCATCTCTAGATACCATATTTTTATATTATTTAAAGGCTCATAATAATGATATAGTTGTAATGGTCCAATCTATGGGAGGAGTAGTACTTATTAATTCTTATGACATTGATGTTAGGGATGATAATTATCTAATTCAATATGGAAAATTTTCTCATAGTCATCTCATGCCTCTGTTTATAAAACCACCAACTAATCAGCCTACTACTTAACCTTTGTTAGCAGCTATCCCTACTTTAGATAGCTCATCAACTACATCTGTCACTCCTCCTAGTGAATTACATGAAGTTAAATCACTACTGTAGAGTTTTGGGAATGTGATAATATCCTTAAATAGGAAACAAACCCAACATTATATATCATACCATCTATTAAATTAATCTTATCAACATGCTAGGCAACCTTATCAAAATAATGCATAAACCCAAGGCTAAATCACTTACTCTAGACCACCTAATACACAAAATGATAATACTATTATCACCTCTATAGACCTTTTTCCCATTAAAAATAGTATTTTAAAATATTATGAGTGGTGCTTTCCTTGAAATTAACTACCTAATCAGACTACCTATGCAAATAGAGTGCTAAACCAAGCTTTGATGGTGCAAAGTATATCATACCCTTAGGAGTAGATAAAGGATTCAAATTCATAGATGGAATAAGTACATGAAGAGGCCCAAATGTAGGTAGGTGAATCCACTTTGGTAAATTATAATGAGAATGACTTCATTGGAATACATTAGAACCAAGTATCAAATGTATTCAATAATCTAGTGGCTTATAATACAAAGTTTAAAAGAAGGGCAATGAAGGGCAATAAATGTTCCTCAATAGGCCAAACCTCTAATTCACAAGTTCCATGTGAAGTTTCCAAAGAGAGGGTGGCTCCTATTTCCACCCAAGCTCAAATAAATTAGCATATTTAAAAGGAGAATTGACCTCAAGCCAGTCAATACACTAAGGAGGAGGTTGTTATTCCAAAGTTTTAGATGAAAAGGACTCAAATTCCCTTTAACATAGTGGAACAAATGAATAAAATAAGATTGAACATGACTATGTGGGAAACCATGTCCATTCATTTTCAATGGAATTTGTTGTAAGAAGTATTGAAGAAATTTCATCCTCATGAACTGACAAGAGCCTCTCCAACCATTTTCACAAGCTTGTGTCAACCAATGGAAGTGGAAATTAGAAAAAATAGTAAGCCACCACCATTCTATATCTCCTTGATCATAGATAAGCACCTCTTCCATAATTATATGATTGATTCAGGTGCAAGTAACTTAGTCATCTCTAAGAAGATAGATAATATTATAGGTATAGGGTATACGCTGATTATAAAAGGAGTTATTTATCTAGATGGAACAACTATCAAAATTATAGGGGTTATTAAAGGCTTAAAATTACCTTGCATGCATGTCCTAGCCTCTCTATTACCCAAGACATCTCTATCATAGACCTACTTCCCATTTTTTCCATTTGTCTTTCAAGAGGCTTTATTACAAAAATGGGTGGGCAGTTGTCATCTGATTGGTCACACATGTTGCTGAGGACTAGATATGGAACCAAGGTGACTATGAGGGAAAATCCCATTCGTAGAGATCATATAGAGCCATACTCACATAATACCATTGACATGAACTATACAATACATGACCTTGAAGATAGTTTAGTCTTACATGAGACTACCACACCTTTAGAAGAAGTCTTAGATGTAGCACTAGATGATTGGGCTAATGATCATTATGGTTTTGATCCATATGATTGTATGGAGGAAATATGACTAGGAAATTACTACATACTTGAGGACAAATTTTTTGTGAAGTACCTCATGAAAACTCAAGAAAACCTTGAAAACATATGGTAGTTGTTTTTTATCTAGAAGCATAAATCATGTAGGTGTAGGCATTGTGATGATATCTCCTCAAAAGGAGAAACACTTTCATGCATACAAGATGTAATTTAGTTACACCAATAATGTGGCTGAATATGAGGTATTGATCCAAGGCCTTTAATTAGCATAAAATAAAGGAAATTAAGACACTATAAGTGTTTAGGGATAGTGAACTAGTTATAAATTAGGTGAGAACCTAAAATACATCAATAAATAGCTTGTTAAATGCTTATAAACATAGAGTTTAGGACCTCATTGAAAGCTTTGATGCTTTAAACATATAAGTTATGCTAAAGAAGTAAAATGCTAATGTAGATAGGCTTGCCACATTAGGATCTCAATATGACATCCCTATTGATGTTATAAGAGGTTCAAGATAGCTTGTCAAGATTACAGTTAGACCTATAGCTCTTGATAATGATGTTAATTGACAAGTGTTTGAGAATGATAAATAGATCATCAATTTTATACAAGAGGAGGTAAAGTTTTCTACCAAAAACTAGTTAGGGTTGTTGACACAATATGAGTATCAAATAATCCAATTAAAAGGGAAAAATTTGCCCAAAGGATTGGTCACACTAGAGAACATATTCAAATCTAATGATCAGTTTGAAGGTGAAAAGAGAAACACGATGTTCAAAAAAGAGAATTATGAGAAAATGTTCATTTCTAATGGTAAACTCTTGAGAATTGGAAAGGTATGCACTCAACATGAAAAGGAAGGGTTTATTTACCTTTATAAAAACTATTATGACACATTCACATGGAGTTACCAAGATCTCAAGGGTTTTGTCCTAACCTTTGCCCAACATATAATTGAATTAGACCCTAACACCAAATTGGTTAGGTTAAAGCAAAGCCCTATAAACCCTAGATTGAAACCACTTATTAGGAAAGAATTGACCAAGCTCATAGATTTTAATATTATATTTTTGATCAAACACTTCTCTTGGTTAGTCAACCTAGTCCAAATAAGAAATAAAAATGGAGAGATTAGGCTATGCATGGATTCTAGGGACCTAAATATACCATCCCTTAGGGATAACTTTCCCTTTCTACCCATGAAATAGATCCTCCAAATAGTAGTAGGGGATGAGAGGTTTTCACTTCTTGATGGCTAATCAAGCTACAATCAGATATTGGTACAATAGTATGATCAGTTTAAGATAGCCTTTACCACAAAATGAGACACTTATACATATAAAAAGATGCCTTTTAGACAAACCAACATTGGTGTAAACTTCTAAATAAATATGGGCATAGCCTTTAGGGACCTGATCAATGATATGATCCTAGTTTACCTTGATGATATCATTATTTTCTCCAAATATGCAACTGATCATTTGGATCATTTGAAGTAAGACTTCAACAAATGTAGAGAGTTTGGGGTATCCTTAAACCCAAATATGTGTGTATTTTTTGTCCACGAAGGTCAGTTATTAGGACACATAGTCTCCAAAGATGGATTGATGATTGACCTAGAGAGAATAGAAGCCATTAGGTCCCTTTCTCTACCAAGCCATAAGAAAAGCCTCTAAAGTTTTTTGGGAAAGATAAACTTTATGAGAAGGTTTATACCAAACTTTTCTTCACTCATCAAGCCACTTACCTCTATGCTCAATAAGATTTCTGATTTTAGATGGACAAGAGAAGGTAAGGACAAATTTGAAGTAATAAAAGGAGCAATATCCCAATCCCCCACACTTGTGAATCCATGTTATAAAAAAAATTTCATACTCTATGCTGTCAAAGGGAATGGAAAAATAGTGAAAAATGGATCAATATATCACTTTATTCAGTTAAATGCTTAAAGATTATGAATTGAGATGTAGATTCATGGAAAAATAAGTGTTGGATATCATAATAACATTAAATTAATTCATACACATGCTCTCTAATAACAAGATTCAATTGATGGTCTCACATCTAGGTGTGAAAGAGTTTCTATTAAGCAGAGATATAAAAAAAGAGCTAGTTAGATCACTGAGGTGATGGAGTATCACATTGACATCAAGATGACTAAGCTCATAAGAGGAAAATGATTGTGTGAGTACCTAGCATCTGACCTAGAAGCTAAAGTTAAAAATTCCTTATGATGCAAGAAGAGAAACTAGCTAATTAGGATTCTTCTAATAGGTGGACTCAGAGCATGAGGGGATTTCTCTAGTTAGGTAAGCATCCACAAGGGATTAACAAATCCAAAAGAAGACATTTCAAGTTACAAGATATTACTTACATACTTATCAATGACATGTTGTTTAGAAAAGAAATCAATGTAATTCTTCTAAGATGTATAGAACATAATCAGATTGACAAGACCCTTTAAGAGTTCCATGATGGATTATCAGGAGGACATTATTCACCCAAAACCACTACTATCAAGATCCTGAGAGCTAGTTATTATTGGCTAAGTCTATTCAAATATGCTCATAGATGGGTGAGAAGATATAGGGAATGTGCCTTATTCATAGGAAAACATAGGCTAGTAGATCTCCCACTTAATCCAATTCAACCTGATTATCCCTTCTCTTAGTGGGGTCTAGATTTCATTGGAATGATCAACCTTCCTTTATAAGATAGATAGAAGTGACAGAGCTCCAAAATTCAAATAAAATATCCATCTTAGATTTTTATGAGGGAATTATGACTAGATTTGGTATCCAAACCTCCATTATCTTAGACAATGTCATGGATTTTATTGGGACCAAAATCAATGAGTGGGCAGTCAAACATAAAATCTATTTGAGTACCTCTTCAAATTATTACCCTCAGGGTAATGGTTTGAATGAGTCAACTAATAAAAACATGATCTACATCATTAAGTGAACCATGGAGGAGAATCAAAGGACTTGGCATGCACATACAAAAGTATCCCCATGGGTAGACATAATAATGTTGAAGAAGGAAATCAGTAATTCTCCCTTAATGTTGGTATATGAAAGAGAGGCCAGGCTGCATATGTCACTTGAATTACCATCATTATAGCTTGTACACTAGTTAGAACTAATTGAAAATTATCATATGATGGTGTGGCTAACTAAAATAATAAAATTAAAAGAGACTAAAGGCCAAGTGATGCATACCTTGGAGCTTTGGTAATATCAAATGAAGAGAACCTTTGATAAAAAGGTTATTGATAGAAGTTTTCAAGAAGGAGACTTAGTGCTTAAATGGGATGTGGATAGAGAAAAAGCTGGGAATCACACAAATTTTGATGTAATATGGAGTGGTACTTATGTCATCATAGGATGCAAATAGGCCAATGCTTTTAATCTCTCAAGACTGAATGGGGAAGAACTACTAATCCTAGTTAATGGTATCCAACTTAAGTACTATTCTTGAAGTGTTCTTTAAGTTGTATATAGTAGTTTAGCTGCATTTTTATTTTCCTCTAAGTGATACAACACAATAGTTTAGTTGTTTTATTTATTTAATTGATTTTTCACATTTATTTTGTTCCTTACTTTTTCTTTTATTGAAAGGTGAATCTCAATCCAGTTATTCATTAATAGGTTGAGAAGGTTGCAGCCAAGTTGTATTGTTACAAAAGTTCCCAAGACTAAGGCAAGATTCATAAATTTGACAAAATTAAAAGTTGTGAAGCATAATATTAATTGAAAATTTTGTTCTAATCAAAAGTTATGAAGATCAAGGTCCAAACAAAAATCATGACAAAACTTGGCTCTTCAGAATGAATGAGTTGGAGGCCTAACTCCTCAAAAGTTTAGAGCTATGGACATTAGATTAAAGCTTGGAAATGTTGATGAGATGACAAGTGGTGAAATGAGAGATCATAGAAGTAGAGATAATATCTCAATAAATGGAAAGACATAGAACGATAAAAGGAATATATGTGGTAGTGATAACATCATTAGTATGCCAACCTAACTATGGTGACTTGTCTGGCTAATAAAGGATAAGATTTGTAGAGTAAAAATTTAGAGGCTTAAGATCAATAAAATGGGTAGAAAAATGGTTATCGAGGATCAAAATAAGTAGAGAGAGATTTACACTTTTAGTCTTCACTCATAGATTTTACAAGCTCCCTTTCAGTTTTCTTAGCCAATGTAGAGCACTCTCAAGGCCCATAGGAGTTGAATGGTAAAAGACTCAGCCATTTTTAGTTTTTTCATAGTGATGGATTCAATAAGAACCATGTTAAATTTTATGGGGCCCATGACATATTAAAATTTGTATTAAGGACCCAACCAATCATAAATGCCTCAAACTTTGACCTTCTATTAGACTTGAGACCCTGAGACCAATTAAATGAGAACACTTGGATACTTGTCACCCTAGGATCCTCCTAGATTGATAGGCATATACTAACACCAAAAATGCCTAAATAATGAGAATCCCTTGGGCTTTGACATTCTATTAGACCTCAAGGAACTTGAGTACTAATAATGGACTGACACATGGAGGTGGTAGGTGTCGAGCATACAACTATGGGTATAGTAAGTATAGGAAGTGGAGATTAAGTCAATAAAAAATGGGGGTATCCAACAAGTAGGAAAGTGATAATTGGAACTTGGTATATCTTGGTTAGAAGAATAAAGTGGATGACATAGTCAATGATGTGAAACCTATGATGAATGAAGGGATGCCATGTGGAAACCAAAAAATAACCTGACTCAAGTCATCATATGAGGTGGTTGATGAGTTGGTAGTCACCATGATGGAGAAAATTAATGGAATATCACCACGTGTTCACTCTATAAATCACCATGTCATAATTTGACCAAGTTAGCTTGAGCATAAGGGTATTTTAGACTAAGTTTATAAGTAAACACTCATGCATATAAAGTGATCCATAATATGAATCCTTATTGATGTGGGACTAATCCTCTGGGGTAAAATGAGATGCACTAAGATTTCCTACCCAACTAGATCAATAGCATCAAATAAAAGTATGAACTTGCATTAGTCAATCTCAACATAAAACAAACAAGCTCAACATAGAGAAGCAATGTGTAATCATATAAAATACAAAAAATGGTAACTTGAGCATGGCTAATGACACCCAACCCATAGGTCCCTCTTGCTTGCTCTCATGACCCTCATAGTCTTGTTTTCACTGATTCCCAATCATCCATAGCCTTTCAAACCTGATCCTAGCTAAGCTTGGACCCTCTTTTCATGACCAATCCATCCCTTAGGTCTCATTTGTCTAGGAAGATAGAGCCACACTACGACAATAGTGACAATGCCACTCTTATCCACTTTTGGCCCCAATGGTCAATTTATTTTGGTTTCCTATCCTTCTCCTTATCAGCCTAACATGAGAAAATTCAATCCATAACCAATAGATCCCTATAAAATCCCATTCAAAGATCATTTAGAAAGGGTGAAAAATATTATCAAGCAAGCAAGAATAAAAGTGAAACCACTCATGCAATCTTCCTTATTCTTTGTATACAACCATCCAGTACAGTCCTAAGAACATCTAAATCTATGCATCAGTCCCTATCCATCCTCAAGAACATCTAGTCTAGTATTTCTTTAATTCTCATATCAAAATTTCACTAAACACTTTCAAAAGGATAACTACATGACTTGATCCCTCTTCAGAGTATTGGTATGTAGGCAGTGTGCCCACACACGGGGTGTGAAGCACATCTAGTGCATCTTACACACACTAACCCATTTTACCTATTTTACAAAGTTTTGTTCAAGTACATTAAAGTTATAAAAATAAATAAAATCAGCTCTACAAGGAGCATTGATGATAATGAGACTTCTCAAATTCATAAACAGGGTCACATAGACCTATCGAGCAAAACCTAAAAAGCTCAGATCCTCAAGACAACAACACCAGATAAGGACTACAGTGCTAGTAACACTCTTATCTACCTTTGGTGCTACTATCCAATTAGAAAATGAAAGTCAAAATCCTATTTGTGATAGTGTCTTAGGCCTGCATAGTGAATATCAGACCTTGTCTAAGTCAAATCAGTATAGTTTAAGCTAAGTCTTATTTTTTCCCTCTTATTACTATTTTTAGAAAATCTCTAATTAAAAATAAATTTCAAAAATTATTAGCTTATTTAATGCATATCATTTATTGATTTATCAATCCAACCCTTTAACCAAATTAGGAATAAAACCCCAACATTCCCAAAACTGTTAAAATATTTGGTGAAGTTGACTTAATTTATTTATGCATAAAAACCCTAGGGTAAATCCTAATTGATTTTTAAAGTAATTTTTTTATTTTTTATTTGAATATTTAAATCAAAAATTAGCACCAAATTTTAAATTTCTATAGTAATATTAAAATAAATTCCTTTCAAACCTTAGTTTCCCATACTAGGTCCCAATAATTTTTTGTTAATTTTCCAATCATTTAATGAATTTTTCCTAGCATATTTAAATTAGAAAATCCATTTAAAATTCAAAATTAAATAGTAATTTTCAAATAATTATTTTTCTTAAAACCCTAGTTGCACATACTAGGTCCTATTCAATCAATCTTCTTCCAATAATTTTCTAAATTTTTAGTTGCATATTTTACTCAAAAATTCACTTTCAAATTCATAATTTCATAATAATTTGTTAAAATTATCATATTTCAAACTTTAGATACATATACTAGGTCCTATTGCTTATGAGATGTTACCTTACATCTTTAACCAAATTGCATAAAACAGATCTCACTTATTTACAAATTTTTCTCACATTTCTTGCAAAAAATAAAGAAACCATCATTGGTCCTAACATGTATATGAATGATGAAATTTATCATATGTTAGTACAAAGCTTCATTCTTTACATTTCATGCTTAATTTTCATAATATGAGATGATGCTAAGAAAGTTATTATTAAACAACATGCTAAGATATCTTTTGCATCACCTCCCTCAGAGCCTCTATCTAGTGTCGAGTTATGTTGCATGGTCCATTTTACCCTTCCCCAGGTCACTACCCATCTCCAGAGAGCCCAAGTGACACCCTTTATCCCTCCACCACCTCTACTTACCGATTATATTTGCTCTCCTCCCATAGCCACTACTAGTCCTATATGGATAGTAGATAATGTGGTTAGAGTTGTTACTCAATGTGCTACCATACCTCCCCTATCTAGTTAAGAGCCCCACCATCCTCTCATTCCTTTTTATCCCAAGTCTAACCCACCCACATAAGTAGATCCACACAAGGCATATATCATTATTAATCAGTAGAGAAACACTCTAGCTAAAATTTCCATGTTAGAATTGCTTTAGAAAGCCAATGTGTTCAAGGACATTCTTTATCAGGCACTCACCCAGACTTCTATGCCCATTGATTAAGAGCCTTCTTATTTTGCATCAGTGGTCAAAACTCTAAAATATGTTGAATATGATATTAATTTTGATAATGATGAAATGGCATCTCAGATAGTTATTGATCAAAATTTACCACTATTCATACAAGCTCAAGTTAAAACCAACATAGTTAAGAGAGTTCTAGTTGACACTAGTTTTGGACTTAATATATGCAATATTACATTCTTACAGACCATGGGCATATATATGGCATCCATGCAAAAATCATATCTAAAAATTATAGGTTTTATGATACACCATGACATACATTGGGCACCATTACTTTAGATATCATGGTAGGACCTAAAACTCTTTCTACACATTTCTAGGTCATGTCAGTCCTCTTCATTATAATATTTTACTCGAATGACCCTGGATACACACTTTGGGTGAAGTTCCTTCTACTCTTCATCAATGTGTTAAGTTTCTCTATGAAGGATACTTATACACATGTCTAGCAGATAACCAACCATTTAGATACTATTGAACTATAGAGTCATATTTTACAATTTCACTAGATGGGACACCTTATCTCATAATTCAGCCACCACCTCATTACATTTCTATTGATTAGTTACATACATATGAGGTTGGAGATACTAGTACTTATCACACTCCTCTACTTATAGTTATTCCCTTAGCTCTATATATTCAACTAATCATAGCAACTTCAACCATTCTAACTACTCCATCAATCACAATTCTTGCACTTGTTATAGTTATACATTCACTAATAGCAGTTCCAACAATACTAGTTGATTCTATAGATATAGTCACTCCATAAATTATAGAGACTTTCACAACACCATTATCTTCTACTATTAAAATTAATGAGACTCTCATATCATAGTTACCCCTTGTGGTAAATTTTGAGTTACCATATGTGCATGATGTCAATATAGATTCTTAGGCTTATTCAGATGATGATACAACACCCACACTCATAGATGATTATTTTTGTGGATTGAAATTTACAATTGTAGGCCCAATAGCATACTGAGATGAATCTAGAACTCTCATTAGACATCCTACATCACTCTTAGTATCTCACACTATACTCTCAGGATATACTCCATATCTGTGCACATAGATAAATAACTTAGCACATATAGTTCACATGGATACCTCAATGGATATAGAGCTAGTCATTAAGATTTAGGTAGGTAGCACACAACATCAACCATATATTATAATATAGATGTTACCTGATCATTGATTAATCACACTACATACAATATGACACAAATTTATTAGTAGAATATCATAGTAGGATGGTCACCCATTTTGCCTTTTTCATAAGATCATAGGTCATGATACAAACTCATGTATCACTTTATAGAAGATATTTGATAAACTATAGGTTTAAGGTATTATTTAGATTATAACACCACTAGTACCAGCTTCACCACTTCTATCATAATAATTTACTACCTGAGTTAATGTCCTAGAGGAGAATCAACACCTCCAACACTAGATTAACCTTCAATTTGCCTTTGATAGGATGACACCATGTACACAACATCTACACCATATGATGGTACTTATGATGATGGTTTTGAGGCATTTGATGATGGTTGTGATCCTTTCCTCCATCTCGCTCCCCAGTGAGATCCATCCTTGGACCCTTTTCTCCCTTTAGCCTAGCTTTTGTTAATATTGTGTACATATTGATTTATTCATATGATTATATATAGCTTCATTTCAAATACCTATACATAGTTTTTTATGCTTGATTGTACATACTTCAAATATTTCAAAAATTTAAAAATAATTTAACATTTCAAAACACAAAAACATTAAAATATGTAAAAAAAACAAAAACACTTTGATTGTATGCATCATCCATGTTTTACATTTATACTACTATGATATACTTACATTTGATGATTCTATGTTATTATTTGTCAATTTATCTACATTACCCTACTTCACTTGATCTTCTTTGAGTATGTGTAGTGACTTCAAACTCCTTGATTGTTTCACTTTACCCATTGAGGGGGCATCCTAATTCTACATTCAAGACACATCGATATACATACCCAATGGGGCCATCCTCTACATGACTACACCATCAAAGTTATGTAATTACTACACCACACACTCTAATTATCATGTTGATGTACATTATTTATTAGATTACATAGATTACTCTATCAAAAATCACTAGTATATAACACTTGTGTATTTATTAGCATATACATAGTCTTTTAATAACATGTCTTGCATACATTCACTTCTTGCTTTGATTAATTATATGTGATTGTACTTTTATTTCCTTACATGCTTTCTTTTCTTGCTTAGCATAACTAGATTGTTTGCATTTCTCAGTTCCTATTTGTCTCATGTATGAGACTTGGAACATTTTCCAATGTCCTTTGCTTCTATTCATGTGTGTGCCTTAGGAAATTTGCCAATGTCCTTTGCTTGTACTTCTCTATGTGATTGTGGCTTCCATGCCAATTTTTCTTGTTTCAAAGTGTATGTGTATGTGGCATTTGAACATGCCTTATATGCATGTTTTCCAGTTTGAGTGACATGTGCCCATGTACCTTGATTTCTTGGCCCCTTGGCCACTCTTGTATGATTCTTGCTTCTTGCCTTATGTGTTTTTTGCTTTTTTTTTCTCATTGTTTGCAATGCCATGATCTATATCATGCATTATTCATGTTTTCTTGGATGCCGTGATGAACATCATGCTCCATCCTTCTAACTAATAAATAAAAATGAAAAACTAACAAAAATCTAAATTATATTTTAGTACATTGCACATGTTATTACATTGTTACATCTATCTAGGCATACCCTATTGATCTAACAATCTTTCAATATAAACCATGCTATATCTTGAGATATCTTATCAATTATCATTGCTATATCATGTATCTTTACAATATAACACAATTGCAGGGATCTTTCTTCTAAGGGTATTCATTTTAGGGTCTTCATTCTTACCCTCAAAAGAGAGGGAAACAAACAGGGGTTTTTTCATAGAGATTAGAGATCCTAATGGTCAAATAACAACATTCAAAACACCCAGAACAACAACCAAAAATCAAACTAGTCAGAAAAACCAGGCAAACAATCAAGAATATAGAATAATCATCAAATTTGGCCTAGGATAATAGCACTGAGACTAGACTATAGTTTTGGTGGTGCTACTATCCATTTTCAACACTCCTATACAACTAGTAGAAAAACTAGATTTTCTAGAAATAGATAGAAAGGTAAGTTGAGTTAAAATTTTGTCATCTATGATTCAACTAGATTCAATAGTTTTAGTATAATTTTGCTTAGAAAATCTAGATATCAGGGGCATCATGCTGTAGACACCGCAAACGTGTCTGCACCTTGGTTCTCCCCCTTGTCCACCTCAAACCGCTATCCTAACCCTTGGCCTCCATTTGATTAAAATAACTTAAATATTTTAATCAAGTGGCCCCCTTTCCACCCTACCCTTGCCACCTTGGATCCTCCCTTGAATCCCTCCACCTTCCCCCTAGCATTTATTATGCCAAATCTCTTCATTATCTTCCCCCCACGCCCATTTAGGCATCCTTGTGACCGTTCTTCCCATAACCCCTCGCCCGGCGGCGTGCAAGAATGGGCAGAGGCTATTTTTAGTCTCTGTCCCCATCCTGCGACCGCCGACGTCAGTGACCCTTCGGCCGACGTCGGTGAAACTGCCAGCATCGGCAGCCTTCATTACCCCTTTCTGCATCCATTGCAGCCCCTGGACCCTTGAGCTCACAAACAGAATTCTCTTGGCATTTTGGCATTCGTCTCTCCTCCGTCTGGACCTCGTGCAACAGCAGCAACAGGTGCAAAGACTCTGGATCAGGGATTTTTCTTCTTGACAAGTCTTCCGTGGCTCCAACAATAGCTCCTCCGTTCTTCAGTCAGCAAGCCAAAGGTAAGCACAGTCTGGTGTTTCATTTTATTTCATTTCTTTAGTTTTCAGTTATCTATCCTATCTACTGTCTTCTACTCCCTCTGTTCTTCCCCCTGAGAGGCTGCAAAGCCTTCTCAGGTCCTGTCTTCTGTGTATCTTCCTCTTTCCTGTCCCTCTTTTAATCCAATCCCAGACAACTTCCTCATCCCCCTGTCAACGAAGACCTTGCACAAGGCACCCAACCAGAACCAGAGCATTCCTCAGTCCATCTAAATTTGTCCCCAAACTCTGCCTCGACCCCGTTCACAAACTGGATCTGTCCACAGTCTAGAAACCAACCCAGACCCGACTACAGGCCACAACCCCGACCGATGCCGGTCACTTCCCCAACCGACGTCGGCAGGATAACCGACGTCGGCAGATCAGATAACCGACGCCGGCGACATTTCTGACCTCGGTGACTGTCATCAGCCCGACAACTCCTTCAGGTAATCATTTTGTCTTTTCTTTCCTTCCTAATTTCTTTGTCACTTCTGTATTCTGGCATTCTGTATTTCCTTGGTCTTTTATCTATCTGTTATCAGTGGGTTGACCTCCCTTGAGGAAGTTTTCACACTTCCGGGAACAAGCTTTTGCTTGGCAACCCACCGCCTCTCCATCTAACATTTTCTTGTCCAAGTTTCCTTTTTTCTTGCAGGTGTCATTCCTCCACAGCCAAAGAGGAGTGCTCACAAACGACTGGATTACGGTGCGCGATATTTATCCAGGTACTTCACAAGCCTTGTCCATTATTCTTTTAGTTTCTTCTCTCTTTATGATCTGAAAAGCGAATTAGCGATAGAAACACATGCATGAAATGATGGATCTCACTTCTAGTTTTAGATAGGGAAGTTAGTATAACTTCTAGATAAGAATCCATGTTTCAAACACCAGTGATTGGGGGTAATGTGCATGACACATTTGTTTTATTTCTTTCCAAGTTCAACATTACCTAGGCATTCTTAGCAGTTACATGAATTTCTCCATCTATACGTGGCTGGCATCATTTTGGTTTGGTTTTTGTACAAGAATAACTTCTAAGTTCCTGAGTGGTTTACACATAAGCTAGATTCTCAATTTTGGAGTGGCCAAAAGTGGCCTAGTTTCTAGTATGCATTTCGCTATCCATGCCAACATTTTTATATCATAGTACATTTATGGGATTTAGGATCCATCTTATATGACATACATTTCATACTAATATTATTTCATAGCTTCACTTCATGAGGTAGAGATAAATCCAAAAGACTAGATAGCCTTTGTATTCTTGAGCCACCTATTCAGAGGGATTGGACACACAATCCAAATGTCAATCAACACACATATGAACACCTAACTTCATGTAGTAGGTGACAATGGATCCAAAGGTCCAAATTTGTATTCTTGAACCACTTCTAGGGAATTGAGTACTTATCTTTGCTCATGACATTACTCTTATTTCATCACACATCTATCATCACCTAGCACATCCAACATTACTCATCATCATAAAAGGTTTTGTATTGGTTCACATACCTAATGAAGTGTATTCATTTCTTTCTCTTCCTCTCTCTCTCTTACCCATCTTTGTACATTCTTATTTTAGATATAGCATATCTAGTAAGAACTGATCTACTTTTATTTTCACTTGTAGATTTACACTTCACAGTATGTTCTCTCTATGCACACCCAACATCACACAGCTTCATGGGATTCACCCTTACTGGTAAGTTTAGGTACACTTTCTATTTTTCCTTTATCCTAGTATTTTTCTTTGCTACATCACTAAAATAAAAGGCGGGGGGGGGGGAAATGTAGTCATATAAAATAAAAAAATTGGTAACTTGAGCAGGATAATGACACCCAACCCATAGGTCCCTCTTGCTTGCTCTCATGACCCTCATAGGCTTATTTTCACTGATTCTCAGTCATTCGTAGCCTTCTAGACCTAATCCTAGCTAAGCTAGGACCCTCTTTTCATGAAAAATCCATCCCTTACGTCCCATCTATCTAGGATAATAATTCCATACTAGGAGAATAGCACCAATGCCACTCCTATCTTCTTTTGATGCTGTTGTCCAAGCTCATTTTTGGCCCCAATGATTAATTTATTTTAGTTTTCCATCTTTCTCCTTGTCAACCTAACGCAAGAAAATTCAATCCATGACCAATAAATATTTATAAAATCCCATTCAATGATCATTTGGAAAGGGTTGGCAAATATTATCAAGCAAGCAAGAATACAAGTGAAACCACATAGGCAATCTTCCTTATTCTATATATACAACCATCTAGTACAGTCCTAAGCACATATAAATCTCTACATAAGTCCCTAACCATCCTCAAGCACATCTAGTCTAGCATTTCTTGCATTCTCATATCAAAATTACACCAATAACTTTCAAAGGGATAACTACATATGGCTTGATTCCTCTTTGAAGTATTGGTATGTAGGCAGTGTGCCCACACAGAGGGTGTGAAGCACATCTAGTGTATCTTACTCACACTAACCCTTTTCATTATTTTCTAAAGTTTTGCTCAATTACATTAAAGGTATAGAAATAAAGAAAATTATCTTTATAGGGAGTATTAATGACAATGGAACTTCACAAATTCATAGATAGGGTCACATAGACCTACTGAGCAAAACCCAAAAATCCTAGATCCTCAAGACAACATCACCAAACAAGGACTACAACATTTTTGCCACTCCTATCCACCTTTTATGCTCCTATCCAATAAAAAAATGAAAGTTATAATCTTGTTTGTGATAGTGTCCTAGGCTTACACAGTGAATATCAGACCCTGTCTTAATCAGATCAACATAATTTAAGCTAAGTCTTACTTTCTCCCTCTTATTAATATTTTTAGAAAACATGTAATTTCAAATAAATTTCAAAAATTAGTAGCTTATTTACTACATATGATTTACTGATTTATCAATCTAAACCCTTTAACCAAATTAGGAATAAAACTTTGATATTCCCAAAATTGTTAAAACACAATGTGTCAAGTTACAAAGCAATTAGGTATCAAACATTGAAATACCCAAAGCATGAATTAATTAATATGGTTATTCCATGTGAAAGAGAAGTGATTTAAATATGGAACCAAGTCAAAATATTCCAAGGTAGTAATTTTGAGAGATCTAGAACTACATTCCTACACACAGAAGCTTTCAAATTGAGTTATGGTCATTGAGAGATTAAATATTAGTTACTTCCTAACCAATGGGATAAGAGGATAATATACAAATTTTAAGTTCAAGGTAATAATCACCATGTCTCGAGGATGCAATCAGGGTCCCAATTAACTTTGGCCATCCTGATCTAATTTACAGAGAGATTATGTGTCTTGAATCCTAATATTCATTCAATTTTCTCAACTATATTTTTGATTGTAATCAATGACCCATGGGCTTCCCATTTCATATAAAAGATTAGATCTTACATTGTAAAAGGGTCAAAATTTATAGGCACCATAATGTTGCTAAAACCTGCCCTCCATGAACCCTTTACTGCTTGAGCATTACAACTTATGAGAATTGAGTTTGCCTTTCTTCATGATTCTTACATTTTGTGTGTATTTATTTGGTTTTTTGATATTTGCCTATGGGTAATTCCCACCCCTCTCATTTTTATCCATCCCTTTTCACCTCTGTGTAGAACTTGGCCCTCAAAAGTCATTGGCTATACACATTTAGGTCTATATAGGCACTATCTATGGATCATTTATTATCCCTCTTAGTGTTATATTGTATCTTATGCCTTTATACATATTATTTATGCAATTAAATTGTCCATTTTGGTGATTATGTAGTGTTTTATTATTTTTGTAGTTTTAGTGTGTTCTTCAAATCTTGTATAATTACTCTTTCTAGTCTTGGTTCATCACATTTTACATTTCATCAACCCCCTCTATTCCTTTTCCCCTCAATAGATTTTAGATGTAGAATTAGTAGTAGATTTACTTTTAGATATTTTAGGCCTACATGTTGATCCTAAATTAGATGCATTTAAATTAGAAAGAAGATGACCTTATCTAGAGGTTCATCTCAAGGAATACAATATTCCCACACCTTGGGGGACAATCCCATTGTCTCACCAAACCATATTCCAATCTGACAGGTGCACAATTTGAGTGATAATAGTTTTTGGTATGCCTAGTGGTACCACATCAAAGATTTAACTAATAATTTAGTGTTATTCTTGGTCAACAGTAGAACCATAAGGCTTGGTATATGAAAGTGTAAGTTTTGCTCTAGGAAGTTAATAATTATTACTACTAGAAGTGGACTTTAGTTGAATATGTCTACTAAAAAATAAACATGATCAATCTATTGTAGACAATACTCTCAGCCATCATTTCAACTAATAAATTATCTTTCATTAATCTTACATGACTACTCAATAGGTTACATACTAAGATCCAACCACTAGCAGAAACAACAACCAAAATTATTGGTAAAACTAATGCATAAGAGGTAATGATGACATTTTTTTAAATAAAATCATGTTTTTTCATTAAAACATTTATAATTATGTAATCATGAGTATTAAAGTACTATTTCCAATGGTACGAGTTCAATCCATGGCAAAATATTTATTTTTTGAGCAATCATGTCAAATCAATTTTTTTTGCCACAAATCCCATCTCATCTTATAATAATATTTCCTTACACACAATTTGCCACACTTAGTTCATCATTTGAGATGAGTGACATGACAGTTGGGTGGAATTACATAAAAAGTAACAAGAGTATATGCCATCTATCTTGGAGAGTAGGGGCTAAAATTTTAGTTTATGAAAATATATTATCTTCTCCAAAATAGTGAGTTATCCCTATTATTTATTTGATTTGTACAATAATAGTACTCCGAAATAACAAAATTATCTATGTGAGTTTTATATGCACACTTATGTTATTCCTAATGACCTAGAATGGAATCGAGATTTATTTTGGGGGATTTACTACTTAAGTCTTTCTCTTCTTATCTTTTTGATGATAAAAAAGAGGTAAGGAAATAACATAATATCATGAGAAATAAAAAGAGACTACATTAATTATTAGTGGAGAATCCACTAGACCATATATAATAGAAACAAATTATATTAAGTTGATGAATAGAAAAGAGGTAGCTATAAGAACCAAAAAGATCAAATAGAATCACAAAACTAATATTTAAACCTAATGACACAAACTACCCAAGTATCCTTTAATGCTTGTATAACTAAATGGAATGAGATTACCTTAGAATTTTAGAAGAATTAGCCATTCTCAAGATATAATTTAAAGGTAGCTCTGAAGAGGGTCACTAGATACATTGATGTTGCAAGGAGGAATAAACTAAGTTATATAACTAAAACCTTTTGTTGGAGATTAACCTTATTTGTGTCCTTTAGTCCTTTAGGCTAATTAGATTATCCTAAGTCTAACAATAAATTCACTTTGTCTTGAAATTATGAGGTGTCTCTCACCTCTCTTATCCACTTGTAGTATTTAGGAGTTACTTTCACAAGTAACCGCTCCCCCAACATGCCACACATTTTACCCCACTCT
Organism: Torreya grandis; assembly: GCA_037957365.1. NCBI lineage: Eukaryota > Viridiplantae > Streptophyta > Pinopsida > Cupressales > Taxaceae > Torreya > Torreya grandis. The sequence continues at coordinate 57,177 of JARHVA010000907.1, read as the reverse complement.
CTTTGGGAATATGACACATGGACCACACCAAGGAGGCCTTGTAAGATCATGATGGGATTATTATAACTCCCTCATCTTTCCTCTTGCTCTATTTAAAGAGCCCTCTCCTCCTCTCTTTTCATCTAGTCACTTCTTGAATTATTTTTGAATTCTTATGATGCTCTTTTAGCTTAAGTCCATTATTCTCTCTCTTTATCTCTTAGCATATAATTTCTATGTATATGGAGATCTTTGTTTTCAAGGCTTCTAATAAGATTGTGTGGTTTTTCTCCATTTGAAGGTTTCCCCACTTATCAAATCTCATCTTAACCTTGGGACTTGATTCTTTGTCAAGATAATATTGATTTAATTTCTCTATTATTTTAATACTTTAATATAATCTTGGCAATAAATATATTACCTATCAACATCCTCATTTCTAGTTTCCCATTCCTGATTGGAGAGGAAGAAAATATATTTATCAATATGTTGAAAATAAGAGATGGAGAAAGGTATAGAACAACTTTGGGTTCTATACAAAACATGGATAAAGTTCCCTAGAGCCATTTGATTTTATAATACTATACTCCCATGTGTAAAAGTCTCAGTTGCTCAAGGACTAGAAATAAGTTCAATTGGTGAGTGTGATGAATCAATAAATTAACCATTGAATGATCTCATATAACCTCTTTTATTGATTCTATTCTGCCAATCCTAAGTACATAAAGTTGTATTTTATACTCTTTTCCATCAAATAGCATAAAATGAATATGATGTGCATATCTTTGGTTTTTTATGCTTAAAAATGTTATTTTATGAATAATTTTGCATCATATACTTTCATTACTATTTTAGATCTACTATTAATTCAATGCATACAAATCTCAAGGATAAGTTATGAAGTAACATGAACCAATAGCTAACCCATAATAACTAGGCCAACCTGTAGCAACTAGGTAGCCAACCCATAACAATGGTAGACTACTATTCTAATATGTAGTAATTAAAAAGACATCCAATTTACCCTATAGAAATTGCAAATATATTTGGTGTATCCCATATAAATTTTATAAGATGATTATCATAAACCATAATAATTGTATCATTATTATTCCAAATTATAACATGACTATAATGGGTAACTTAATATCTTTTCTATTATGCCTACTAAGTTGTAATGGTTACCAAAACATGGAAAATTGATCCTATAGTCTAGGAAAGGTGAATAAATGTTTAAATACATATTAACACTCTTTTTTCTATGGACCATTCTTCCCAACCATTACAATCACTTATTGTGTTATAATGTAATTGATTGTTAAACTATATATCTACCATTTAGCATGAATAGGTTGTTTTCATAGATTTTTTTAATAAAATAGAGTAAAAGGCAAATTTTGTTATAAATATATAGTAATAATAAAGAACCTACTTTCTCTATTTAAGAGAATATAATAGGGCATTGAGAATAATGAAGTTTTCAATATTAAAGTGCATAGAAGATACAAAAACATAGTCTAAAGCTTTTGTAATATTTTTTTGTAACAATAGTCATATTGATATAGGTCATTTATACAAGAAGAATTGATTTGATGTAAAAAATTCATACTCAAGGGAAGGATTGGAGCTCAAATTTGATCGAGGAGGGCCCTGTTGCAAGGAATTGTGGTGAATATCTTGATATGTTAATTAATTATTAGTTTTATTGCATGTTCATTTATAGTTTAATTTATGTGTGTATTTCTAACATTTATAAGTTTTATTCAGTATAAGAAATTGATATTTGTGTGAGAATTCTTAATTTTATATTAAGAAGCTTCAAAAAATATAAATTATCAAATCAATTCCTTTCGACAACTCAATTCTCACAAGTGTAATTTCATTTCCAGTAATTTCCTTTGATGTATTTTACTTTATACAATTTTCTTTCCTATACACAACCTATAACTTCTCAACCTGTGAGAAGAGTTAGTGTTATGCATACAATCCTACCATCTTGAAAAGTACAAACCATGGATTTAAAATTATTAAAAGTAGTAGGATTGATCAACCAAGTGCGATAAGGTTGTATGTAAGCATTGATCAACTATGTCAATTTTAATTAGCGGTTAAATCTAGTTGTCATGTGTCATACACACTCAGGTTTTAATTTTTTCCTTTGGAAATTTCATTATTAGAATAAAATGGGGGTGTAGATACCCAAATTCAGTATAATCCCATACTTTATGTGATTTATCACATATTTGTATCCATAGACTATTGATAGTGAGTGAGAAATTTATTAACACATTTTACTTGAATTTTTATCTATTATAATTTGTGATTTTTTCTATTAGTCATTTATCTTGCCATTATATCATGGGGATCCCTAGTTCTGGTCTTTTATCCTTTTGTACAAGTTCACAATAACTCGATAGGAGAGGTATGCAACCTTATCTATTTAACATACACTTGTCTAGGTGTAACTTTCAATTTTTATTTTGGGGCACATTTTGTTTTATTCTTATTTTTATCCATTAGGTCTTATCTTGGATAGGATTTTGTATGTTGATAGGTCCCAAATTCAAAGTGAAAATATATGTAAATACAAGGCTTCTATAAGGCATTAAGGATGGTTATCTTCACTCTCAAAAGATATTAAAATATTTTCATGTTCTATCTATAGTCTCATCAAAACATTATTCATGGATAAATATTCATCTGCATACATGTGCCAAGAGTAAAATAAGAGAAAGAACATATAGGCTTGCATTCACCATTCCACACACACACATAAGTGGGAGAACTAAATTTGAGTTTGAGTCATTTTCAAATTATTTAAAATGTAGTGCAAAGCTTGGTATTTCAATGGGGATTGACCAAGGTCAGTCCAACTCAAGCATTTTCACATGATTCCCCCTCCAATTCGATTCCAATTTGGTTTGTGTAGGAAACTAGGATTTTTTTTGTTACAAGTAATTTATATGCTATCATAGATCTAAAGGTGCATCCATGAACCTAATAAATTAATGCAAAGATGGTGAAATAATCAGTTGGTGTTACAGTCAATAGGGACAAGTCTATGATTAAAAAACTTGGGTGCATTATGTCATCATTTACCTATAACAGATCTATTAAGAGATATTTTATGTTTATGATTTTGACCTATCATCTCCATATTTATGATCTTGTTATCTATTTCTATTTATATTATATCATAATCAACTAGGACAAGACTACTGTCAATAGACTCAGGGGCACTATGTTGTCTTCCACTTATGATAAACCTATCCAAATTTTATTTCTGATTGTGTCCCTAATGCTAGCCTACACAATCACCTCTTCTTCTATTTTTCATAGTAAAATAGTCAAATCAACCAATAACCATCCATGTGAGAGCCAAGTATATCCTTCTTAGTACTTTCCCAAAATAACTTTCTATATTTGGTAAAGTGTTAAAATCAAAATAGTTTAATATTGTATATATTAAACATTCTAATAATTTTAGTTTTACACCTATATATGTAATTAAAACTTCTTAATCCATTTATTGTTTTATAAAAAATAGGGTAAAATATTTTTTATGAATTTGTGTTTTGTGTGTGTAGGATTTGCGTTTGCAAAAAAAATGTCATTTTAAAATTTGATTTATGTTTAGATTGTATTTTTGAATCCTTGGAATTTATACAGGTTCCTCATTTCAATCAAGTCTTATAAGGGATTGATGTTGTCATAACCTATGATGATAACAATGCAATTATAGGTGAAGTTTTTAAAACCTCACCAAGATCATGAGGTAAAGTGTCTTATGACTGTTTTTCATTTTCTGCATTTCACATGTTTTTATTATTGTTTTTCATTTTTTTAATGTCATGTTTCATGGGTGTTTATTTTTTGATTTTTTTAAAGGTTTTAAATTATGTTACTTATTCAATATCTCTTAATACTAATGTGATATAATTGACATCCATTTATGGAGAGGGTACCATGTTATAAAAAGGAACCTACTTCAAGAAGAAGAGAACATATATCTCATAAGATTGTAGTAATTTGAACATGGGTCTTGCAAGCTTGCAGGCATTGGAACATAAATCTTCAAGTTTGGTTTGAAGTCAATTATTTATGGTTTGCAGTTAATTAGTTGATTTGGTTAAGTGTGAATAATATGCTAAAAATAATCATTTGTATAAATGTAATTCATACAAACACACTTTTGTTTTATTTGTATGAAATACATTAATACAAAAATCTTGCTACGAATAATTGTTATCACCTCACCGATTATCACTAAGGATGATATTTTGGGCATGAAGGAGCCCATACCTACACTCCATCCACTAAAACTTGTTGGTGAGGGCATGAAAACCCTATAATCATCCTCCATGTCACTCTTTTATTTACCTAATTATTTATCCACAAAAACATTGTATTTCTTATATTAGTTCTACCTTTTTGGATTGATGCTTATTTGGTTTGGTTAGGTGAGAATAATATGCCAAGAATAATGGTTTTTATGCAATTTTGTTTTATTTGCATGAATGAAATTCATACAAACATCTTGATTAGAATAATTATTCACATCTAACCATATCGATTATAATTTTGTATTTCATTTGTATGGTTATAATTCATAAACATGATATGAATTTATTTGCATTCAATTCAATACAAACAAATATATGTCAATATGAATCGTATAACCATATTTATTCCAATATTATTAAAATACTTAATAACTGTATTGGAAAAAATATAGGATAATATAATTTATCTAATACAAGGGTTACATAGAATAACATTAGACGTGACTAGGCAAATTAAGATGTAAAACAAGGATACTCTCCCATAATAGCTTGTTCATTATAAAATAAATGCATTTGTTCAATTTTCAAAATCCATACAAAAAGTTACATACTTAAGTTTATTAGACTACCACTTATAGAAACATCCAAATGCGAAGCCTTCAAACCATCAAAGGGGAAAATATTTCAAAGATTCCTTCATTGCATGGTTGTATGATTGTCTATACACCTCCTTTAGCTTGATCCTTGGAATATTTTGATGGGTTGTTTCTCAATGCCATTTACATTATTAAAATGTTGATTATATCACCTACCATAGATTTTAAATTCAATGCCTACCCTTGTTGACAAAAACATACTAATTACAAATGATTAGTTATAATAAGTGGACTGCCTACCTAATAATCTCTTATGCTTGAAAAGGAAGGATCATGGATTCTCATAATTTCCATCATTGTTGGATATCATTCTAAAATAGATTTTTTATGTTTTTCAACCTTTTCTATCTCTCCATCTCCTTTATTGATTTCTCATTCTCCCTCATCCTTTTTGATTACTCTTTATTCTTCTCCTCATGTTTTTCCCTTTGCCTTTATTCTTCCTTCTCTTTCAGTTTAAACTTGTATTAATTTTTTTTCTCCTTCAAATCCATCTTAATGAGTATTAATGTCTCCCCATCTTATATTTTTTCTTTCTTTCTGGCCTTAAGTTCCTCTATTTCCTTAATTCATGTTTCTTGGTTGTGAAGCATTTGAAAAAATTCATTTATAGTTAAGATTAGAGATTGTTTACTCAATCTCATTGCATAATTTTATAATAAAGGGGAATTTTACACAAACCTCTCTGTTAGAAGCTTAAGCAAACTACCTAAAATCTTACTTGCTAGATATTGTTGAACTTCAATACATTTTGGTTGTTGATTATTACACGTGAAAATATATTATATTTCCCTTAACTTAATTACATAATCAAAAATAAAAAAATTATTTTTAACAACATGGTAGGGCACCACCTCTTCATTGGGTAAAGTAACATGAGGGGATGACATTGAAAAACTATATCTGCAATTTAACATCCATAATTTACACCTAGTTGTGTTACCCATTTCTTGATCTAGTTTGGTTAGCTTATTTATGAATGCAAGCTCAACCCATATCTTGGCACATTTATTCACCCTCTTAAGTACACTCTTGTGTCTAGGTTACATGGGTTACTTGGAAGATACTAGGTAAAATTTTATCTATATTATGAGGTTAGGTTGATCCTTCTCATTCATTTTCAAATTGAATAATTGCATCTATATCATACTTGAAGGTTTTTAATGTATGGAGGTATTTAAAATAAAATCTTAATTAATTTTATATTGAATTTATGTATCAACCAATCTATCCCAAAATTACTAGCTATTGAATTAGTTATGTTATAAGTGAGATTGTCAACCAAAAACTGTATTGAATAACTTCAAAACTAAAAACATATGATTGTTGATATTTATTTGTGAATACCTATATAAAAAATTAGAGATACAATATGAAACAAAAAATTCTAAAAATATTTTTTGTGCTACACTTGAGCATAATTTTTTAGCAATAAATAAGGCGTAAAAAAGCCTATTACAAGATAACTTGCATGACAAGTTATTTCAAGAAAAAATATAAAGTAAAAACTAATCAAATAATTTTAAAAAAAAAAAATTAATATATATTTATACATATAAAATTATATTACAATACAATTTAAATTAGACTGAAGCAAAAAAGGTTGACTCACGTTCAAGATAAGGCCAACATGTAAGAAGACTTGCTCAACAAGTCACCAAATCATGTAACCTACTCAACTATGACATCCCGAATTATATAAAAAATAAAAATAGAATTAAATAAGTTTTAATTTCACTTAAATAACAATAAATGTGTGGCCACATTTTTAAAACTCCTTTGGGTACTTAAATAGTTAACTAGAGTTAACTGGCAGTTCTAACTATTTTTAGGGAATCACTAGAAAGTGTCCAAAATTGACCAAAAAACTAATTAAGGACATAAATAAATTAAATAACCTTCTTAAAAACCTAAAAATTAAAAATAAACTAAGTCTAAAAATATAACTCAAGTGACCATAATGGTATCATACTCAACATCCCACCATTTGATGCAAAGAGGTGAAAAACCTATCATCTCCTTAAGTCTTCCATGAAACTGTTTGTGCAACACTTTGGTGAGAATAATAAAAAATGATCTTAAATTATCACATGATCAATTAAAAATATTTTATCATTGACCAAGTCTTTGAAAAAATGATATTCAAGTTTAATGTGCTTATTATAGCATTCAAAACTAGATTTTTAGACAATTGTATTGCCCCATTTTTATCAATTTTTTTTTGTGTTGGCTCAATTTGAGCCTCTCTAAAATCAGCCAAAAATATTCTCAGTCATAATAATTGTCTTCAAGTTGATGTAAGGGATGAATATTTATCTTTATTATAGGATACTAAAATTTTATCTTATTTATTTGAAGACCAAGAAACCAACCCATTTCACATTGTGAAACAATAACTTGAAGTTAACTTCTTGTCATCAAGAGATCCTCCCCAATTTAAATATGTGTATCTAATTATACATAATTAATTTTTTAGTTTTAAATTAATACTATTATTATAATGATATCTTATATATCTAAAAATTCTCTTCATTACTTGCTTATGCTTGAGCCATGGTTTACCCATAAATTTAGAAAGTAGCAAAACCCCATAATTGATATCAGGTCTTGTCATAGTGAGATACATTAAACCTCCCACTATGATTATAAGAGTATTTTAATAAGTTTAAGGAATTTTATTATCTCTCATAATATTTTATCAACTTTAAATTAACGTGTTTATGGGCTTCAGATCTTGAAGATTGTATTTATTTAACATGTCTTGGGCATACTTGGCTTGACAAATGAATACTTCCTCTTTTTTTGACTGATTTTCATGACAAGAAAGTAATTCATAAGTCAAATATTAGTCATTTAAAATTTTAATTTCATATATTCCTTGAATATATGCAACATCTTGAAAGAGCTACCTATAAAAATCAAATCATCTAGATAGAGATAAACATATAAAACACTAGAACTAAATGCTTGTATGTAAAGAATTAGTTCATTTTGACTTATTAAAAATAATTTATCCAATAAAATTATATAAATTATTTAGTGCAAAGATATATGATCTTGATTCAACCCATAAATATCCTTCTTCAACTTATATACCTAAAATTATTTACCTTTTACCTCAAAACCTTGTTGCTACTCTACATATACTTCTTCAATCACTTCATTTAGGAATGCAATTTTGACATAGATTTTATGGGATTTCCATGTTTTATGAGAATATAAAACAAGAATTATACTTATGTTATCTTAACGTGCCATAGGTACATAGGTTCCCTCATATTCAACCCTATATGTTTTTATAAATCCTTTTGTAAGTAGTATATCTTTTAGCTTATCAACTATGCCATCACTTTTGACTTTGGTCTTGTATACCCACTTTGTACAGATGAAATATTTAATAAAATGATTCTAAACTAAATTATATGTATCATTCCTCTCAATTTAATCCATCTCTAATTTCATAGAATCAACCCATTATTTTTTTTACTAGTTTTTGCATAAGTTCTAGATTTACTAGTCACAGATGCTAATGCAAACATAGTATTTTCATCATTAAAAAAATTAACTTCTTGATGTCACATATTTTTATCCTCCTATAAATATTTTAATTAAACATATTATTAGTTGGATGAGGGTTTAATAAATTATTGTTCTTGATTGGTGTTTATCTAGATGGATGACTATTCTCTTATAAAGAGTTAGTATTGTTTCATGTTGAACTAGAAACCTATCTAGGAATTTGTAAGCCATCAAATCAACTTAAAGAAGGTGAACCACATTAATTTATGACTTATATATTTACATTATTAGAATTATCATAAACTTCATTTTCAAAAAAATTATAATCCCTACAAACAATAATGGATTTAACAGTAGGATTATAAAACTTGTATGCTTTAATTTCATCACTAAAACTTGTAAAATTGTGATAAATAATCTTTGGATCATTTCTATCACCCTTGATTTTACTTACAATAATTTTCATGGAGCCCTTTCCTTAAACATGGATGGACTTTCCATCTCATAATTTCACTTAGCTTTTGAAGGAATCATCTAGCTTGTTGAAATCATCTTTTTGACTTGTCATGTGATTTGAGCAACTTAAATCAAGATAAATAAATTTATTTCCATTCTAATTCCAAAAACATGTGATAAAATAATCTGATTTCTCTTAAAAATCACTTTTTCTACTTGAAAATCCTTCTCTTCCTTCTCTTGATTAGCTTGATACTTAGCTGCTAGTATCCTACAATATTTAATCATGTGTCTTGTTTTTTTTACAATAATAAAAAGTAAAGTATCTCTTGATTTTACTTATAAAATTAGCTTCATATTCACCATTTGAATTTTATTTTTTAAACTCTATTTATTATGATTTTAATTTTCATCTTTAGTCTTTGAAACCTTTGTCTTGGTTTCAAGTGACTTTCTAGACCATGTTCTAGATCTCCTACACATAGTCTCATCTTGTCTTCATGAGACAAAGAGACACCACTAACTTGTCAACACTTATAGTGTTTATGTATTTCCTCTCTTCAAAAATGAGAAAAATATTCAACCATATTTAAAAATAACTTAAAAAATCTTAGTATAACACTATATTGTATAGTTTCTCCATAAACCCTCATTATATGCACTAAATCATTTATCCTTAGGCAATAATCTCCTACTCCTTTAGAATATGACATTCTCAAAATATCAAAATTAATTTTAATTATTTTGAGTTATGATTATTACCTTAATATATCCTTGATATGAAGTATCCAAGGTATTCCATGCATCATGAACATTTTTACATTCTACAATTTTTGGATAAATGGTTGGGCCTATGACACTCTGAATATAGAAGAAATCTTGTGCATCTCTCTTTAATTCATCATTTTTTGTTTTTTATCATCTTTTATCAAGGCATTTTAATATTTAAGTGGTGCATACCTAATGAAAAAAATTATTTTAAAATATTTTCCACACAATAAATATTTTTAATTGATCTCTCCAATAATCAAAGTTGTCACCTTTGAAAACAATAATATTCATAGAATCAGAATTCATTGAAGCCATTGTTTCTTATGATAATGGATAGAAACCCTTAAGAACCTTTGTTAAAAATAAATTTGATACCAAATAAAGGTTCTTAATGTATGGAGGGAGTTCAAATTAACTCTTAATTAATTTTAAATTGAAGTTATGTATCAACCAATATGTTTTAGAATCACTAGTTGTTAAACTAGTGTTATAAGTGAGATTATCAACTAAAAACTATACTGAATAATTTCAAAATAAAAAATATATGCTTGTTAGTATTTATTTATGAACACCTATATAAAAAATATATAAATAAAAATATACAACATGAATTTCCAAAAATAATTATTGTGCTACACTTATGAATAATTATTTAATAATAAATAAGGCTTAAAACAAGCGTATTACAAGATAACTTGCATGACAAGTTATTTAAAAAAAACATAAAGTAAATAATAATAATAATAATAATAATAATAATAATAATAATAATAATAATAATTTAAAACTAAGTAATCTATAATTATACATCTAAAATTAGACTCTAAGACAACTTAATTTAGACTAAATTAAAGACTAAAACAAACAAGGTTGTCTCATTTCAAGATAAGGTCAACATGCAAGAAGCTTTGATTAAAAAGTCACCAAATCATGAAACCTAACAAACTATGGTATCCAAAATTACCTATAAAATATTAAATAACTTATATACACTTTAATTTCACTTAAATAATATTAAAATTGTGCCCCACCTCTTGGAAACTCATTCAAGTGCTCAGATAGTGAACTAGATTTAACTAGCAGTTCTAAATATTTTTTAAGAAATCACTAGAAAGTATCCAAAATTGACCAAAAAACTATTTAAGGACATAAATAATTTTTTTTTTATAAACACCTAAAAAATCAATTTTGATGTTGGTCATTCACAATGGTCTCTAACAAACACTGTTGTTCCTTTATAGTCGACTAGTGGTTAGCCTATCACTATTCATGATGACCCCTAGATGGCTAGAATGCTCCATAAATTCTTGATGTGGATCCACCCACTTGGTAGGTGATACCCAAGGATTATCCTCTACCTCCACCTCTTATGGTAGTGACATGTGCATAAAAATCTAGTTATTTGTAATTTTCTGAGTCATGCCTTGACCTACTATTTTTTTGTTTTAGAGCCAAGATGGTCTTCCGATAAGGATTTTGAGTCATGATGTGTCTGGATAATTTAATTTTTAATATTATGTAATTATATTTTTTATTTTAATATAATTTGAAGTGTTCCAATAAAAATTAAAATAAAATAAGTCTAAAATATAATTCAAGTGCCCATATTGGCATCATACTCAATAATCCTATGCATATTTAACTAACTACATGATACTTTCAATTGCACTTCTAACATATTCATATCTATATTAAAATTATTTAATTGGTTCTATGTATTCTAAAATTTCATCTCTATTAAGTGTCATATACCTATCCTCTTAAAACTTGACTTTATATTTTATACAACAAAAGCCTTCTTGAAAGCTTTACTATAAAACTCAGCTAACTCAACCCTATTGATTTAAAGTCCATGATTTTGAACCATCCAAATTAAACTTTCAACTCTAAAATAGTTATTAAATAGTGATAATATGTTCATGTCCAACGGTTTTATATTTTGGTAAGTGTGTTCTAGAAATGCTATAACATCAATTCCTAAACTTTCATCCTCTTCAATAATTTCCATTGGTACATGACTACTCTAGCCATCAAATATCAAAAAGTGCCTATTGGTAGGAGAAAATACACTCGGTATTGATCTCTTAAAATGAATTAGATAATTGAGAGAAAATTCTTTGGCCATCTAAGCATGGGGTTAGGTTTCGATACATGGTCTTGGTTTGCATCAAGAAATGTAGTATTTCAACTATTTTCTCCCCTTAAAAATATAGAATCCAAGGACATTTTGTCCTATTATATTAACACAAACAATAATGATGATCCATTATTTAATATTTTGAATTATGTAGGAAAAACTTTGACTTCCATTTTTTAATATAACCCACATATCAATATTCCTACTAGCTTACAGTCTAGTTTCATCATAGTTATAAATTTTATAAGGTACATATTACTCAGCTTCATAGACCTTATCCAAGTTATTATAAAATGAATATACTATGAAAGGCCCTAGATAAATTTCTCTATCTCTATCCAATCCATCTAATAATATAATTGATAATTCTAGGTTCTTCTTAAATCTATCCCGCCGAGACTATTGGGTATTCCATTATTGAAAGGGTTAGGTTTATTTTCACATATGTGGGATACATATGACTTGAGTTATATAGTTTTAAGTCCATGAACAAGTTATGCCATATCTTTGCACAATTTAACAAGCTAAAATTATTCATCCTCTTCCAAAATGGTTAGTGTGTCCTTTTATTTGTAGTTGTAATGCTAGACAACTAACAACCAAGTGTGATTGTAGGGACTCCCCACTTCCTTGTGGTAGCTCGAGTGGAGTACCCATTTTTTTCAAGATCCCTCATAAAATCATACATTTTAACTACCATATATTGAGTTTGGATGGATACCTTTTAATTTAATGATAATACTACTCTCACTTGTGTATTAGGGTCAAGATATGTGTGTGAATTTGCAATTTTTTCATGTTCTGAATGGTAATCTAGTTTTAATCCCATTTTTATATCAAGATTTATCCTATGATATGTTCATTTTCTCTTTGATTTTTTTTTTTTTAACATAATAAAATATGAAAACTTGTAATATTAGGGCTCATTTGATATGAATTTGGAACTACATTAAAAAATACCTATAGACAGATGTGATTATAAAATGTAAGATACATACTATCAATAATTATAATGTTATACTCATAAGCATTCCATATCTAGAAGTAAGGATGTATCCTTCCATACCATTAGTTATAAAATATAAGGATATAGTCTTAATTAAACTTTTGTATTGGGTTGGGTGACTAAAGGCTCAAAAGTGTCATGCACAAGGTTTTTGGTTAGTTAGCTTCATTCAATTTATCTATATGAAAACAACACATTTATAGTGTGAATATCTCCTACAAATAAGTAAATAACACTTATTATTTTATCCCTTACATCTCTCTACCACTTATCACTTCTATAAACTCTCTCCTTTATTATCTATCACTATCTTATCTTCTATATGATTTGCAACTCAATTTATACAATTTTCACACAATTACATATATGAGTTGTTACTACAACTCATCACGCACACTCAAATATTAATACTAATATAACCTAAGTCCTGAGTAACCATGTGAGGAATAATTCCTTAACATTCCCCCTAGTGTGAACATGGGGAGAAGAACTACATGGTCTAGCTAATACATGGTTCTTGTGTAATGTGGAAACACTTTCCATAAACACAACTTAAATGCATGACTTTTGGATCTTATAAATACTTTATTTAGAATTTTATTTATCACCTATTGGTCTACATTTTAATTTGGATCTATAATAATATATTACACTATAATAGCTATGTTTGCACCATAATGACACATCACACCCTAAAAAATATAGTTAAATAAAAGACATAATGAGTAAACTATGGGTGTAAATTATAAGTGTTAGACCATTCAAAAATTATAAAGACCATGGTAGCAATTTATTAATTGAGTCTTAAATGTATTTAAGTGAATGCAATAATAAGGTTTTTCCACCATAATTTAAACTTCCACCAGCCTTATTGGATATAGAATTTGTAATTGTGATTATGCAACAAGTTGAGAATAACATGTAAACATAAATAATGAATTAAAATTATTTTCTAGATTACTCAAATTAATTTTTCTCAAGGAATGTGTGGGCTATAATATATACAAAATGAGGATTTTTGTCACATCCTAATTTCTCTCTAATCTGATTTACCTGATCATTCCCAGATTATTAAATTGATTAAATACTATTTAATTAAGCCATAAGTCATAAGCTATTTATGAGACTATTGTATGTTTCTTTGATTACATGATTAAATTGATATGAGTTAGATGTACTTATATATACTTTACATTATGATCATGTTGTTAGTTACTACAAAAATATTTTATGAATATTTATCATGATATTATGGGATAACTACCTTATTGTCATGAGTTTGATGGAGGAAAGAACCATACCTCAGAGCATGATGGAGGGAGAACATCATCAGAGAGGATGGAATAGATAGAGGTGTTGGGGGATGACAAAAGGATAACTTAAAACCCACACACACACCATGATAGTTATCATTATTTATATGTATTGCTTGAATTATTATCTATAATATGTATTTTGTGTTATCTGCATTTAGATGATTGATTATGTGTGTTATTTGTGATTTAGTTTTAGTTTAATACCTATGTGGATCTAATTGTGTTATTTCATTATGGCTATAGTACATAGATTGAGTACATAATGATGATTTTTGATCATGTCATGTTATTGTATTCATGATTGCGGATGATATTGCTTTAACGAGTAAGTAAATATATATGTTTAGCATTCACTTACTGTTGCCTATAGACTAACTAGATTTTTTTTTAAATGCCTTATACATTAGCTAGTTAGTATGATATTCCATAAATATCATTGTTTTATCTTAATGCCTTGATATATAAAAGATATTTAAAGACATTTGGGATAGTCTATATAGTGGTAATGACAAAACAACTACGTTGTTATAATATCATAGTGTTTGATGTTAGTATAATATTTGTTTGATTTACTATTGTAGTCAAAATCTTGTTAATGAATTTACACTAGTCCCTTTGCTATATAAAGTTAGGATAATTTTTAACCTTGCTAAGTTAATTTAATGACTACTTAAGATATCCTATGAACTAACCTTAACTAATGGGGTCAAATACATTAGCATTAGTATATAAGTTGTGATTTATTTGGTTTGATATACTTATGGGTTATCAATAATCATATGCAATGATTTTGTAAGTGGACTTTATAAATTTGATACACACGCATGTTAGGTCAAAAAACCATGTAGTGATAAAATGATTAAATTGTTTTTGGGAACATTCGAGAGATTTAGGGATTATTTCTTTGTATAAAACTTGAGTTAACCTAGATAAGAAAACATAATTATGGGTAACGGGGTTTTTGCATGATATAACTATGGAGAACTATTATTCTAATGCTAAAAATTGTATACATTGCATGTATGATAAAGGTTGATGAAGAAATAAGGATAAGAGGAAATAGATAGATGGGAACATGATAGCATGGGAAGGAGAAGAAAATCTAGGCAGAGAGAAGAGGGTGGCAAGATATTATAGTAGAAGAAATACAAAATTTGGAAGCAATACTAAGGTTGGTGAGTTTAATTTTATTAGTTTTTTTTTAACATAGGAAGTACTGTGTATTTATAAATGTAATGGTTTGATTGAATTTCCTTGCTATAATATCAAAAGATAAAGATAAAGATTCAGCCCTATGGATGGCTCGGCCATCCACATAACTAAATATTTATTTTTTTTGGTTAGGAATGCATAAAGATTTTAAGGTGGATTAGTTATTAGGTTTAATGTGTTTATCCTAAGTTTAAATCCTATAAATTTGAATACTACAGTTGGTATTAGCTTATACAAAATAGACTATGTATTTTTCAAAACATGAGATTGAATTAAAAGGACTGTATATACTGTGTCAAAACCCTTAAACACATATATGTGGTAATGAATATGTCTAAACCCTGCGCATGTATATTACACAAGACTATGTGTATATTTTTGATTTTCATGAGGTAAAACATTAGTTTTGATAATTTTTGTTGAATTATTGGGATGATATTGAATTACTATGTATACTTATTATGAAATAACCACCCAACTATGAGAAACTAGTCTATAAAGAATGGTTTTATTTACCTTTGAATTCAAAACCCTGACGATGATTATATTCATATAAACCCTATGAAGGAAAACGTAGGTTAGAATAAGTTGTATATGTTTGGTATGGTTGATAAAATCTTGTGAAGGAAACCTAGGTCAGAATAAGTTGTATATGTTTGGTATGGTTGATAAAATTGTGTCAATCTAGGGTGAATTATATGAGTAGTTAAGTTACATATTAACATTTAGTTTAATGATTATGTGTATTTATATATATAAAATGAGATTGTTATACCCATTTTGATATCTGATAACATATTCATGTCATTAATATTATGATGAGATGGATAAATGAATGTCAAAAAATTTCACATACATATTATACGGGCCATTATATATGATTTGTATAGTGTTTATGTAATGTGGGTAATTGGTGCAAATCATTTTGAGAAACCTGTAAGTGATCTAGAATCCTTTATTATATTATTTTTATTTCATAGAGTTAGTCTACTGAGTCAAACTATGAACTAGGATTGAGGTATTTGTAAAAAACTATGCATTGACTGTATTATGGTAAATTATTAAAGATTGTGCAAGGGATTTGTTATTTTATATAGATTTGAGTTGACAGTTAATTTATAAATTTGATCATCAAATATTTTGGAATAGTATATCTAGTTTAATAAACCCAAATTAGGGGAAAACAAGGTAAATGAACTTTGTATAGTTTCCCATTGAATATGGATTTTGACTTACAAATTAAAATTAGACAAATGAGAACAGGGATTCGAGAATGTATAAATATTATGATTGATCTTGTATTCTATTTTTTGATTAAGTATTTATAATGGTTTGTTTGAACCATTTGAAGTTCATAATGGAAATTAAAAATTACTATAAGTTTATAACAGAACATGATTTTTATATGTAAACAAATATAGTATACAATACCTATTATGTATGTAGTTGATAAGTATAGTTACATATATATGATATATATTTTATGAGAAAATTATGTAAACATATACATATATATCATATATTTGTATGTAGAATATGTGTGCTTATAATTATGGTATATGTTGACTGTTAAATCAAGTTATAAAACCTGGGAGGTAGTATACTATGATTATATGCATATTACTCCTTAATAGTACAAAAATTTAATATGAACAAAGGATTTATGATTGATGTGAGTAAATACATTAATTATGAGTTAATTGACCTTTGAAATTATTTATTACTAGCTTGTTGTTAATTGAGAAATGTGTACATGGAAATAACCCATCATAATGATGTTTGTCATAAATGGTACTACATTTGAGTTACTTTTGGAAAGTTAGAAACATGTAGTCTAAGTATAAAATATACCCAGTTGGTATAGATTGTACTTGTTTATGTTTATTATTTATGTAATAAATAATATAGTTGAGATTCATTAAATATATTTGACATAATAAATGTATGTGATTTGATTATTTTTGTACTTAGCATGTTTTATGCCTACTGATAGGAAGTAATTTGATTTAATCTATTGGTTATGTTTAAAATTAACCAAATCTCATATTGATGGCACTAAGTAAGTAGT
This sequence comes from Torreya grandis, assembly GCA_037957365.1. Taxonomy (NCBI): domain Eukaryota; kingdom Viridiplantae; phylum Streptophyta; class Pinopsida; order Cupressales; family Taxaceae; genus Torreya; species Torreya grandis. The sequence goes on along the minus strand of JARHVA010000907.1, from coordinate 39,774 downwards.
GAGACGGACTTCACTAGCTTATCTAGCATCATTAATGCAAGATAAGGGTAATTCGATCAAGTGGTGTGTATGAATTTGACTGATCCTTGAGATCATTAACTATTTTAAAATTTTGACCAAAATAATGTTTAGTTAAACATTATCATTTCATATGTATTATTTACATGTTTGTACAATATCATGTTAGAACATATTTTCTTTATGGTGCACATCATGTACTAGATATCTTACAACTTTGGGTATTAGGTCGTCTCTCTGGATTCCCACACTATCACTATCTAACCATCCATGAAGGGAGGGCCATTCCATAGTTGAGATATTGTGAGGGGGATCGATGGTTATTGGTTGGTGTGGAAAAGTAGTAAGATGATGCTCTCCTTCCCATAATAGTACTTCATTGGAGACTACACTTGAGATTACCATATAATACTAGAGTTCATTATGACTCATGCTCCATAGAGCCTTGTATCTTATATTTTAATTATTTTTATAGTATTCCTAATGAAAATGTAATATTTATACATCAATACATTTACAACAATGGTTGTAATATTATATCTACTATGGCTGGAATTGTGTACTTACTTTTTAGAATATATATAGTATAATGAGTAAATCAGCTTTGTACTTATTTTACTTATTATCATAGTGATCAATAACTAGATAGATTATTAAATACCTATTTTATGGATAACATATTTAGTATGTTTAAATTAGGATCACTAATTATATTCTCATGGTGAAGTCTAATGTTATTTACCTGGAATTAAATTAATTTTTTTACATTATTCTAGTCGATCTTTGTGGGGATGTTACTTTATGGTATCAGAGTTTCATCTTGAACTCTAAGACTTAATGAGTCCACTAACATTTTATTTATCAAAAAGGAGCATGGTGCGAGCAAGAGCATCTAGTGAGGGTACTTTAAATGTCAATAATAATAATCCTTAATTTGATCCTGATCAATTTGTCATTGATAAAGTGGTAAAGTTGGATCAGATTCTTTCAGACATGATTAAAACTAGGGATTGAATTATAGCCCTAGAATAGGAAGTTTATGGACATGAATAAAATCCCATTAGGATGTACTTGAAGATAATCCTACTGAGAAAAAAATCCCTCAAGAGTAGAGGCATGAGGAAGTGCCTTAAGATGTGAGAGCTCGTGTAGTTATGAAATTGGCTAGAGACATGAAAAAGGTGAATCCACCTAGGTTTGATGGAACCATTTTTGGATATGGGGTTGAAGCATGGTTAACTGAGATGGAGAATTATTTCAATATTTGAAACTACTCCAAAGTCATTAAATTTTTTTGGGGAGCTTACTAGTTGGTTGGTGAAGTAGCTATGTGGTAGGCCAATAAAAATTTGGAAATGAATATTAACTCTAATACCACCACGTGGAAGTATTTTGTGATATTTTTAAGATTATGGTGGCTTTCATAGTTATACTTTGATCAAAATCTTATAAATTTTTAGAATCTTAAACAAAGAGACCTATCGATGAATGAATACTGGGAAAAATTCACTAAAATTTTGAGTATGTACCTTAATATTAGGTAGATGAGAGGTTCATAATTAAAAATTTCATCATGGGATTAAAACCCAGATTGGTGGTGAGGTGTACATTTATGGACCATCAACCATGGATTAGGCCTTCAAAAGGCAGTCAAATAAGAATATAAGTTAAAATATCTTTCTCAAGTCAGAGATAAGTTTAAGATTTTTTTTGGAAATTATAAACCAACTTTGAAAAAGAAGAATTCGAATCAGAGGAGTGTAGACTCTAAGAGCCAATTTAAAAATTAGAGTGCCAAATTTAATAATGGCACATGTAATAGGAAACTGGGTAATGGTTTTAAGAGAAACCAATAGTATAATAAAGAAAGACCATCTAGAGGTTGATTCATTTATGGAGGTGCCCATTTTTCTCATGAGTTTACCCAAGATAATCTAAAAAACAAAGTTTTTCCTCCATAATAGGGAACATTTTAGTGATAGATACATGCAGTAGTTGATAATTGACAAGCTAAATTCTAAGCTTCACCCATAGAACTGTTAGGTATTTTGTTTGAACATCTAATTTATATTTTGATAATATGAGAGCTACATAATGTTTTATTGCTTTTATAATACTTAATAAGTTATTTATAAAAGCTAGAGTAATGGAAAATTCATGGTTGGTACAAAATGGGAATGAATCAAAGGTCAAAATTGACAAGTGTGTAGTTGACACTGAGATTAAGTTACCCAAATTCACAATAGTAGTGGATATTTATATAGCATTTATAGGGTCATATGATGTGATACTAGGAGTCAATTGGATTTTGAAACATAAGGCCAAGGTTGATTGTTATCTAAATAAGGTTAAGTGTCAAGATGATTTTGGAAATCAGACACAAATTTAAGGTGAGAAAAGAGAGTTAAGGCTTAGGTATATTTATTTAATGCAACTCGAGAAGGCTCAAGGAAAATGATGCTAAGCATTTATTATCAAGATAAATGAAATATATGAATCTAAGGAAGCATCCTTTGATATTATCCTTTTTTTAGGAATTTTCACAATGTATTTCTAGAAGAATTGCTAGGATTGCCTCCCAAACATGAGTTTAATTTCTCAATTGATATCATACCTATATTGAAACAAAAGTCTAACACATCATATAAGATGATAACCACTAAATTGGTTGAATCAAAGGATCAAATCTAGGAGTTATTATCAAAAGGGTTGATTAGACGAAGTGTGTCACTATGGGGTGCACTAGTTGTCTTCATTGAAAACAAAGGATGGTACTCTTTACCTTTGTATTGATTACATAATGTTGAATAAGGTGAAAATCAAGAATAAATATCCAATACGTCATATAAATTATGTTTTTGATCAGATAGGAGGGGAAATGATATTTTCTAAGATTGATCTTAGAGTAGGGTATCATCATCTAAGGATGAGAGATGAGGATATTCCAAAAATAATGTTTATAAATTGATATGGGCACTATGAGTTCACAGTATTACCATTTGGGTTGATATATGCTCTAAAAACATTTATGAATCTCATAAAAAGTGTGTTTAGATATTATTGAGATAACTTTGTTTTGGTCTTTCTAGATGAGATTCTTATATATTCTAAGGATGAAGAAAAGCATCATCAACATCTGGAACTAGTTTTTCAATGTTTTTAGAAGCACAAATTGTATGGCAAGCTGTCCAAGTGTGAATTTTTACAAAATAAAGTGAAATATTTGGGACATATTATCTTTATGAATAGTATTTAATAGTCCAACAAAGATAAGATCCATTATGGAGTGGTCAACACCAAATAATGGGTATGAGGTAAGAATTTTCATGGGATTAGTGGGCTACTACAGGAAATTCATTTTGAATTTTTCTAATATAGCTAATCTAATTACCTCTCTACAACATAAGAATCAAAGTTTTATTTGGTCAAATAAGTGTGAAGTAGTTTTTTGGGAACTAAAAAATAGGTCTACTTCAACACCAATGCTAAGATTTCCCAATTCCAATGGTTAATTCTCAGTGATCACAGATTCATCTAGGGATGGACTTGGAGGAGTTCTTATGCAAGATGGTGAATTGGTAGCCTATGAATCAAGGAAAATGAAACCTTATGAGATGAACTATTCCCCTCATGACCTAGAACTTATAGTAATTGTGCATGCTTTACAAGTTTGGAGGCATTATTTGTTGGGAAAATCATTTAAGCTTAAGACTAATAATTTAGGACTCATTTACATCTTCTTAACCAAATTTGAATGTTCATCAAAGACACTAATTAGAATTCTTATCTAATTATGATTTAGATATTAAATATATCAATGGAAGGAAAATAGAGTAGCTAATGCCCTAGGCCATAGGAGGTACATAGAAACCATGGCTACTATCAGGAGTACTTTTAAGGATCAAGTGTTCAAATTCTTACCAAGAGATAAATTATATGACTAGGTCAAGAAAGCATTATCTGCGAATACTTAGAATCCTAAGTATATATGATACAAAATAGAGAATGATGGTCTTTTATAGTATAATGGAAGGGTGTATGTACTGGATGGAGAGAATTTGAGGAGAATAATGCTAAAGGAATTGCACAATGCCCCATATTCAAGAGATCTAGTAGTAACAAATATCATGGTTGAGCTTAGACCACTCTATTTCTAGAAAGGAATCAGGAAAGATGCATTGGACTTTATGTATTGTTATTTGGAATGCCAATGTGTGAAAGCTAAATATGTGCTTCCAAATGGATTATTGTATCCACATGACATACCCGAATGGAAGTGGAAGGTGATCATTATGGAATTTATTCAAGGTTTACCATTGTCATGGAACATACATGATATGATATTGATAGTAGTTGAAAAATTAACCAAGGTAGCTTATTTTAAACTAGACAATTTGACTGATGATGTATCTACTCTTGTAAAGAGATTCATAAAAAAGGTGTATTGGTTGAATGGTTTTCTATAAAAGATCATTTCAGATCATGAGCTTAGGAAGATTTCTAGGTTTTGGTTGACTTTAAATTCACCTATGAATACTCAACTAAACTTCAACATTGCATATCACCCATAAAATAATGGCCAAACATATAAATTTAATCAAATTTTAGAGGATGTTCTTCATATGTATTGCATGGATCAATAATACAAGTGGGAGGATTACCTTCCATTGGTTGAGTTATCTTAAAATAACTCATATCAATTAGCTTTGAAGATGGCACCATTTGAAGTGTTATATGGAAGAAGGTGCAAAACATCGATAATTTGGGATAGGTTGGAAGATAGGGTAGTATTTGGACCTGAGAGGCTTTCAAAAATGGAAGAGAAAGTCAAAATAATCAGGTAGAGAATGTTCAAGGCTAATGATAGACAAAAAATTTATGCCGATCTAAAGAGAATAATTAGGTAAATTTTAGTAAGATATAAAGTGTTTTTGAGGCTTAAGCCTCAATAAATCTTGATTAAATTCAGGAAGTCAGTAAAACCTTCATCGAGATATGTGGGAAATTTTGAGGTTCTGGAATTGGTCAACTTTGTAGCGTACAGGCTTGCATTACCACCAGCCCAAGCTCTATTGCATAATGTCTTCCATGTATCTTATCTTAAAAAGTATATAGTTGATTCTTCAAATGTGTTAGATTGGAATGATTTGTAGGTTATGGACCCCAAGTGGTCATGGTAGAACCAATCAAAATAATTGACACTCACAAAATCTATTTGCATAATAGAGAAGTGTTATTATATAAGGTCTTATGGGACTAATACTCTAAGGATAACACCACTTGGGAGGACTATGATGAGTTCTATAGGCTATTTCAAATTTTTTTTACTTGATTTGTTGCTTCATACTATGTTAATTTTCTACTGAATAATATTATTAATTTAGAACTAGTGTTTGAATAAGTGTCATCGGGATGATGACCAAATTTAGGGGGGAAGGATGTCACATTCTGATTTCTCTCAAAGATGATTTACCTGATCATCTATGAATTATTTGGTTATTAAATTTATTAAATATTATTTAATTAAGTTATAAGTCATAAGTTGTTTATGGGACAGTTGAATGTTATTTATATTACATGATTAAATTACTATGAGTTAGTTATACTTGTATATACTTTACATTATGATCATGTTTTTAGTAGTTAAAATAGTATTTTATGGATATATATCATGATATTATGGACTAACTACCTTTTTGTCATGAGTTTGATACAGGGAAGATCTATTCCTCATAGCATAATGGAGGGAGAGAATCATCAGAGAGGATGGTATAGCTGAAGGTGTTGGGGGATGTTAGAGAAACAATTAGAAACCCATGCACACACCATGATAGTTATCATTCCTTAAATGCATTGCTTGAATTATTAGCTATAGTATGTCTTTTATATTATGTACATTTAGATGATTGATTATGTGTTAGTTGTGATCTAGTTTCAGTTTAATGCCTATGTGGATCTAATTATGTGATTACATTATGGCTATAATACATAGATTGAGTAAATAATGCTACTTTTTTATCATTTCATCTTATTATATTCATGATTATGGATGATATTTATTTAAAGAGTAGGTAAATATATATGTTTAGTATTTAATTACTACTACCTATAGAGTAATTGGAGTGTCTTTAAAATGTCTTATACATTAGCTGGTTATTATGATATTTAGGAAATATCATTGTTTCGGCTTCATGCCTTAATATATAAAAGATAGTTAAAGACATTTGGGATAGGCTATATAGTAGTAATGAAAAAAAAAACTATGTTTCTATAATATCATAGTGTTTGATGTTAGTATAATGGTTGTTTGATTTACTATTACATTTAAAAGCTTGTTAATTAATTTACACTAGTCACTTTGCTATTCAAAGTTAGGATAATGTTGACCATTGCTAAGTTGTTTTAATGACTACCTAAGCTATCCTATGAACTAAAACTAACTATTGGAGTTAAATACATTGGCATTAGTATATAAGTTGTGTTTTTTTTAGTTTGATATACTTATGGGTTATCAATAATCATTTGCAATGATTTTGTAAGTGGACTTTGTAAAGTTGATACATGGGCATATTAAGTCAAAATTCCATGCATTAATAAAAGGATGAAAATAATGATTAAATGGTTTTGGGTAACCTTGGAGAGATTTAGGGCTTCTTTGTTTGTATCAAATTTGATTTAACCTAGATAACAAACAAAATTATGGATAATGGGGTTTTTGCATGATGGAACTATGCATAATTATGAGTTTGGTGATAATAGTTGCATGCATTTCATGTATGAGAAAGGTCGATGGAGAAATAAGGATAAGAGGAGATAGAAAGATGGGCATGGGAAGGAGAAGAAAGTCTAGGCAGAGAGAAGAGGGTGGCTAAATGTTTTGGTAGAAGAAATAATTTTTTTGAAAGCAATACTAAGGTTGGTGAATTGAATTTCATTAGTTTTCGTTTGAACATAGGAAGTACTATGCATTTATACATGTAATGGTTTGATTAAATTTCATTGATATAAATCAAAAGATAAAGATAAAGATTCAGCCCTATAGATGGCTTGACCATCTACATAACTAAGTATTTATTCTTGCTATCTAGAAAAGCATAAATGTTTTCATGGTGGATTAGCCATTAGATTTAATGTGTTTATCATAATTTTAAATCATATAAATCTAAATATTATAATTGGTCTTATCTTATACAAAATACACTGTGTATTTTTTAAAACCTGAAATTGAATTAAAAGGATTGTATATATTGTGTTGAAACCCTTAAACACATATATGTGGTAATGAATATGTTAAAACCCTGAGCATGTATATTACACAAGATTGTGTGTATATTTTTGATATTCACGAGGTAAAATATTAGGTTCAATCAAGTTTTTTGAATTATTGGGATGGTATTGAATTAATGTATGTATTTATTATGAAATAACCACCCATCTAGGAGAAACCAATACTATTATTGGTTTTAGTCTATAAAGAATGGTTTTGTATACCTTTAATTTCTAAACCTTGACCATGTATAGAAGTCTATGCATCTAAAATCACTTGCTTTATTACTGTCACTAACATTCCTATTAGTCGACACTAATTCCACTTAACCTATTTTATCCCACTAATTTATCCTAATCCTAGACATATATCTAATTCCCCCTTCCTTTATTATCCTTCATCCACTATCCTTAGTCTAATCCCATTTTATCATTAATTTATCTTTATCCTCATTATCCTAAATTTAATCCTAGTTATCTATTATATGGGAATTTTAAATTTCCATAACCCCACCTACCCACCTACTAACCTATACCCTAGCGTCCCCTACATCCCTATGTCACCTAATCCTTCTCTAATCCATACCTAACCTTCTTCTAATCATCATTAATTCCTAAAGAGAGTTATAAATCTCTCCAAATCTAAAACTCTCTCCAAATTAGCTCCCTTATCTAGAATTCTCTAATTCTAGAGATTTTCATGGAATTAAAAATTCCATGTAAATTTCATAGCCCTAGATTTCAAAGGCTCAAATTTGAATTTGGACCATTGATCTTCCCTCCCTTTTCCTATAAAACTAGGTTCTCCTTCTACCCTAAAAAAAAACTAAACTTGAGAGATCATACCAAAACCATGTCAAAATGAGTATAAGAAGCTCATAACATCTTCATGCCAAAATCAAACTAGAATCTTCATGCCAAATCTATAATCAAGAATCCATTGAATCCATCATCAAAATCCTTTGATCAAGCATCCAAGTCAAATATCTAAGTCTACATGCAATCGCTTGATCATTTACAAAATCCTGAAAGGAGGTAACATAAAACAAGGAATTCAGTAAGCTTTTATATCATTCTGATTTGTTTTATAAATCCTTCTTATTATGTAGTTTGATATTTGATTTGATTAAATATCATAAATTTAATCATAGAGCTCAAATTTCATGTTACAAGAAGGACTATGATTATATTATTATAAACCCTATGAAGGAAAATATAGGTAGGAATAATTTGTATATGTTTGGTATGGTTGATAAAATCATGTCATTCTAGGGTGAATTTTGTGGGTAGTTAAGTTCCATATTAACCATTAGTTTAATAATTATGTGGAATTTTATATATACGAGGAGACTATTATACCCATTTTTATATCTAATAATGTATTCATGTCATTAATATTATGATGAGATGGAAAATGGATGCCGGATAATTACACATACACATTATACAAGCCATTATATATGATTTGTATAGTGTTTATGTAATTTGGGTAATTAGTACAAATCCATTTTAGAAACCTGTAAGTGATCTAGAATCCTTTATTGTATGTAGTTGATAAATATAGGTACATATATATGATAAATATATGTATGAGAAAATTATGTACACATACACATATGTAGCATATATTTGTATGTAAAAGATGTGTGCTTATAATTATAGTATATGTTGACTATTAAATCAAGTTATAAAACCTGAGAGGTAGTATACTATGATTATATGCATATCACTCCTTAATAGTAAAAAAATTTAATATGAATAAAGGATTTATGATTGATGTGAGTAAACGCATTAATTATGAGGTAATTGACCTTTGAAATTATTTATTACTAGCTTGTTGTTAATTGAGAAATGTGTACATGGAAATAACCCATCATAATGATGTTTGTAATAGATGGTACTACATTTGAGTTACTTTTGGAAAGTTAGAAACATTTAGTCTAAGTATAAAATATACCTGGTTGGTATAGCATTTACTTGTTTATATTTATTATTTATGTAATAAATAATATAGTTGATTTTCATTGCATACATTTGATGGACTAAATATATGTACTTTGATTATTTACGTAATTAACATGTTTTATGCCTACTCATAGGAAATAATCCAATTGAATCTATTGGTTATGTTTAAAATTAACCAAATCTCATATTGATGGCACTAAGTAAGCAATGAGATGGATGCCACTAGTTTATCTAGCATCATCAATGTAAGATGAGGGTAATCTAATCAAGTGGTGTGTATGAATTTGATTGATCTTTGAGATCATTAAATATTTTAAAACTTAGGTAAAAGTAATGTTTAGTTAAACATTATCATTTCATATGTATGATTTACATGTTTGTGCGATGTCATGTTAGAAAATATTTTATTTATGGTGCACATCATATACTAGATATCTTATAGCACATGGGTAATATCTTGTCTCTCTAGATTCCCATACCATCATTATCTACCCATCCATGAAGGGAGGGTCATTCCCTAGTTAGGGGATTGTGCAGGGGATCGATGGTTTATGGTTGGTGTGGAAAAGCACTCGGATGACACTCTCTCTCCTCAAAACAATACTTCATTAGAGACTACACTTGAGATTACCATAGGATACTAGATTTGATTATGACTCATGCTCCATGGATCCTTATATCTTGTATTGTATTTATTATTGTGACATTATTCTTGATGAAAATGTAATATTTATACATCAGTACATTTATAACAGTGGTTGTAATATTGTATCTATTGTGGCTAGAATTATGTAATTATTTTTTGTAATATATGTAGTATAATAAGTAAATCAGCTTTGTACTTGTTTTACTTATTATCATAATGATTAGTAAATGGATAAATTGTTTACATGCCTATTTTATAATTAACATATTCAGTATGTTTAAATTAGGATCACTAATTAGATTCTCGTGGTGAAGTCTAATGTTATTTACATGGAATTAAATTAATTTTTTTTTACATTATTCTAGTAAATCCCAATGGGGATGTTACAATTTTGCTTAGGAGACTTGGAAATCTTATGCAAATAGAATTAGCTAGTATACTTATAATTTAATGTTTTAAACTATAACCTAAAATGGGTGATTTGTAGGATGACTATGTATATGAAAACTTGAACCTACTCAATGCATTCAACTAACTATTAATTTTATCTCCTAATGTGTTTGATCTTTCTCTATATTTGCATTAGGTGCATGTTACTTTTAACATGATCTCCTATTTTACATTTTATAAACTAAATTTTCATTTAAGTATTTGGTAAGAACCTTTTCATAAGGTTTTATATATTTGAGTTTTAGACTCTTAAGTATTTGCTTGGTCTAAATTGAATTTTATACACCTGACTACCAAAAGAGTTTCTTTATGTCTAACATTGACTAATCGACATAACATGAAGTGATCACACTGGCCATGCTAAATTTTTAATTATACTCATATAGTTTTTATGTGTTCTAATAAGTATGGATGTATTATTATAGTTTTGACACTATTTTTGTTAGTTAATGCAATCAAAGCGGATTCAAATGAATGATAACCCTTGTAAACCTTGTAGGTTTATCAAAGTGCACATAAAAAAGATAATAATCACAAGTCACCTTCCCATTCAAATTTGGAGTTTTATAAATCATTCAAAATTAATTCTAAGCAATTAGTAGGTTGTAGAAGCACACAATCTCATAAACTTAGATCTTATACATGCATCTTTGAGGCATTTTTAGATACAATAATTTGTTTATTTTAAAAATTTCTATGATTGAATTGTTTATTTTATTGAATAGATCATGTCTATGATGGTTTAATGTCATTTGTAAGTTGAGGAACACTAGATTTAAAAGATAATGACTAGATACTCTAGAGCAGTAATTGGTTGTATTTGCCTCATTAGGCATAATAAAAAAATAATTAACATCTATGTTTTGGTATGTGAATATTTATAATTAAATAATATGCATTCGAGAGAAATTCAAATCCTAAATTTTTAGGGCACATTAGACGAATTTGAAAGAAAAATTTCATCAAACTAAAATATTGTGAAAGTGAGTGGTATCATTAGAATAAACACAACATGGCCTTGTAAAGTGGTACTCCACTAAGTTTGAGGGACCCATATGTTCTTTATGTAAATTAAATATAAAAGAGATTCCCTTATGGATTACAATGAATTAATTTAGCATGTATTAGAGTATTAGACTAGAATTTAGTAGTTATAATCTCTAATTAGGAAATATTTATTACTTAACAATTAATATTATGTGTAGAAAATAAACAAGTGCATTTATTATTAGTGTGACACTTGTCACACTCCAAAATTTGAATGTTCCAAGTTGTAATGCTTATCACAATCATTTTCTAGCTAGGCAATGTTCTAGGTGTGACACTTGCTCTTCTAGGGTTAGATTCTTCTAGCTTCTTCCCTTTCCCTCCTATTTAAGGAGCATGAGTGTACTTATGTGAGAGAAAAGAAGAGAGAGAGAGAGATTGTATAATAATTTCTAAAGTAATAATAGTCTATCATTCCCTTGTCTTAATTGAGTGTTGTTCTTGGATTCTCAAGCTAATTTTCTTGATGTTGTTCCTCTAGCTAGATATTGTCACCATTGAATGCTCTTTTATGGTATTAGAGCAAAGGGACAAGTCCAAAAGCCATTGTCAGTATCTCTATGAATGCACTCTAAGGTATTTCATCAAGGAACATTTTTTAGCATCATCATTATCCTAACAATGCCTCTTTCAAAAAATTTCCAAGTATTTTGACAATATTTTATCAATTGCTTATGGAGTTCAAGTTTATTTGTATGGTATCTTTATTATATTCAAGTTGGTGATGGTAGAACTTGGATAGCTTATGAAACTATTTATATTCACCTTGTCTTATTTAAGTGATTGCTCTTGGCCTCTTAAGCTATTTTTCCTAGTGATGGTCTCCTAGATAGATCATGTCACCATTGAATGTTATTTTATTTCATTATTTCAAGTTTGTAAAATTATTAATATCATTAAATCAAGAGAAAAATGAAGATAGAGGTTGATGTTTGAGCCATTAAATCATTCCATTATTGATTTAATTATGCATTGGGTGAGTCTTTGAGTAATACTAACACGTCATGTTTCTTACTTAACTATTTAAAACATTATGTCCTATTGTATTTACATGTTGCTACCAGTTATTATGACCTTCCTACTTCATGTGTAGTGTCTTCTACTACATGCTCATTATGTTTAGATAAAATTTTATATCTATTTATTTGTACCTAATAGTTAAATTACAAATAGATTTTATGTCTTTGCAGCTGTTAAAATGCCATGTGCATCCTTCTTTCTCTCTATCACAAGGCTATATATTTGGCTTACCCTTTGTAGATCTAATAATTCATCCCAAAGATCTTATTTCAAGTTTTTTTAATCTTATCTCAAATTTAAAAGCCTTGACATTTATCTTCTATGCAATTTGTCCAAAATATCCTTAACATAAAACACATATATATTGATTGTATTTTTCACCCTCATTTGTGAGCTCGATCTTCTGTATAAATCATTTTTGAAGTCATTTTTTCTATTGGGTTATGAGTTGGGATTTAAAAATTGTAGTGTAAATAGTTTTATAAGGCTTGAGTAGCATATTTTGAAGGAAATTGCATCTAATGTAAAGGAATAACACATAAGAGAAGTTTAGTGATACATGTAGTTACAATCAAATCTCCAAATTCATGATTTGAGTCTTCAAATTTATCCACTATGCTCCTAGAGAGCTCCACATAGACTTGATACATTATTGTTTTTTGGCATAAAATCTAACTTTTGATTATTCCAAAGGCTGTGGTTTTCACATTCTAAGATATAAAAATCAAATTTGTAATTTTATAAAAATACTACAAAATGCCTTTAAAAGTCCATAAATAACAATTCTAATTTCCAGATTGATCATTTAAGTTCTTGGGAGGGAGATCAATATGTTATTGTGGTAGGTTAGTGTATCTTTATACATAATGTGAATAGGTTCAATTTCTTTTAAAAGACAAAAAAAATGCAATTTAGTAGACAAAAAATGTAGGTTTCTTTGAGGGGGTGCATTTTTCTCACAATTTTTGACACATTTGTAAAAATTCATTTGGATGCATTTTTGGTGATACCCTATGTAATAAAGACATTTTTGTAAAATTATGGATAAATTATTGGTGGTACATGATCTCTATCAAGCTTACTCCATTAGGTACTATCTCACATCTACCTTCTTCACCATGGACATGTGACTATTCAAGCCACTCATAACTTTAAACCAAATTATGTGGAAACTAAAGATGCATTAACTCATCTAATTCAAAATGACTTTGGCATGTTCTTTTTGACATTGTCCCACCTTTCACATCAGACAAGGGAAACTATTTGATTGTATGAAAACATGATGAGGCACTTGGTTTGATTGGCTTGAATGTATCTAATACCCTTCTCTTTCACATTGTTGATACCAAAACCCCCCAAAGAAGCTTGGGATAAGGTTAATACATTATTTGGTAAATTTAATGAATTCAAATTGTTTCAAATTGATGCATAATTTTATTTACTTTTGTTTTCAAACTTTCCCAGTATTGAGGATTTTTTTGGTGAAATTCAAACTCTTTAGGTCCCAATTGCATGCCACTAGAAAAGATAAGACTAACAAAGAAGACATATTTCTCATTTTATCTAAGCTAAAGGGTTCTTTTAGTGTATTTTATTCTATATTTAAATCCACTATGGATGACTTGGGTGACTAATTTTAGTGGTCCACTTTTGATCTATTTTGTGAATGACTCATTAGGGATAAAACCAAGCTAATTCCTCTTGATGATATTCCTAACTATAGTCACACACTTGTTTTTAAATCCTCTAAAGTCAAACCCAAACCAAATCCAAATACTATACCCTCCACCAAACTAGTAGAAACTCCCTCTCAAGCCTCTCAGTCTTCTAAGTCTCTAAACTTAATGAGTCTACTAAGGCCCCTAAGACCTCTAAACCTATACAATAATCTAAACCAAAGAAGGATTGTGGTCTATGGAAATTTTTTGGTGGGGCCAATAATTTTGAGTTTAGATGTTTCAAGAAGATGAAATCCATAGAGGTTGTTTTTAAACAACACAATATTTTTGTTCTTGGTCCTTCTTTTACAACTTCAATAGGCAAATGGAAAAAAATCACCACTAGGGTATTCACTACATCATGACACAATTAGATTGATGATTTGGGTTTTTCTCATCACCTTACATATTATCAGGATCTTAATTATTATTTTTCAGATTATAGTACTTCCCAGATTGAAGTGGGTAACTCTTATATAGTTGATGTATTGGTATCTAGTATTGTTTAGATGTAGGATGCATGTATAAAAAATGTGTTATATATTCCATTTTTTTCTAAAAATTTGTTTTTGTGTATTAAATTTGTAACTTAAGCACTAGGAAGATCATTGAGTCTACTCCAAAACATGTTACAATTCAAGAATTTTGAAATCTACAAGAAATAGTTGTTATAGGTGATGCAGATCATGGTTCATGTCTTTATACATTAAACATATTTAGACCTTCTATTATATATTATTTAATTACTCATGTTAATCCACTTATTAAATTATTTTAAGAACATTTTGGGCATCTTAATTACATAAATTTTTAGCACATGAGTACACAAAATTTAGTGTTGGCCTTCCAAAGGTCTCCTACATCAATGGAGTTTATCTGGGATATATGCTCGAGAAACAACACTAAAAACCTTTTTCAAAGGGCAAGGTATATTGGGATAAAATGCCTCTTGAGCTAATTCATAATTATATCATGATATTTCCCACTCTTTATTTATCTGGAGCTAAATATGTACTCACCTTCATCGATGATTATTCTAGAAAAAGTTATGTATTTTATCAAGTACAAGAGTGAAGTATTTGATAAATTTAAATTATTTAAGGCATTTTTAGATAAAAAATCATCTATTACACTTAAATAGTTGCACAAAAATAATGGGGGGATTATGTCTCTAATGTATTTTGGGAATTTTGCACTGCACATGGCATATTACATCAGTTCATAGTACTTTACACCCCTCAACAAAATGGTGGTGTAGAGTGGAAGAATCACACTTTGAAAGAGATGGAAAAATATATGATTATCTCTATATATATGGCTCCTCAATATTGGGCAAAAGCCATAAATTATTCTAATTATATTAATAACAACATTCCCTAGAAGGAAATGTGGAAAAAAACTCTTGAAGAAACTTGGTCTAAGATCAAGCCCTGTGTATTTAGTTCTCATATATTTAAGAATACTGCATGGGCATTTTTTATTGATAATAAATACAAGGTTATGGAGAAGAAGAGTATGCCACTTATATTTATTGGTTATTTTAATGATGTGAAAGCCTATAAACTACTTAACCCTTTCACCCATAATGTTTTTTCTAATAGGATGTCAAATTTGATGAGAATTTTATTTCAATTGAACCCTCATCACCTTCTTATCCCTAGGACATTCATCCTTCTATTATGAAGGAATTTATTATAGATAGTGAAAATGATCATAATGCATCACCATATCCTCCACCTACTTCTCACCCTATGCCCAAATAGGCTAAGACTACTCTTGAGACAACTAATTCTTGAGAGGGTAATATTTTTATTTATAAATGTACTTGATCACAAACATCTAGCATTTGCATATTGAGTCATGCCAATTCATATGATCCAATATTATTTTTTGAAGCATCGATAAAACCACAGTGGGATGTTGTTATGTAGTAGAAGAATTATTCTCTCATGAATAATCAAAATTGGGATCTAGTACTACTTTTTAAGGGAAATAAATTTGATAAATGGGTTACAAGACCAAATATCTAATAAATGGTTTAGTAGATAAGTACAAATCATGCCTAGTCTCAAGGGATTTCCATAGGTTAAAGGGGTAGACTAATTTGATACCTTTAGTTTTGTTGCTAAGATGAATTCAGTTTATCTTGTAATCTCCATTTCTATAGTATACCATTGGTTGATTTACATGATGGACGTGAAGAGTTCCTTATTACACTATGATCTACACAAGGAGATATACATGGATAAACCTTTAGGTTTTGTGTTAGAATATTCACCATTATGTAGACTCCATTATATTTATGGACTCAAGTAAGCTCTACATGCTTGGTATGAGAAGATGGATTCATTGTTATCACTTTTGGTTTCTATGATTGTCACCTCAACTTGAATGCATATATCTAAAGGCATTGGGATCACATTATAATACTTTTTATACATGTAAATTATCTTATTATGAAAGGAAAATTTGAACCCAGGATTGAGGATATTAAGCTTAAGTTAAGAGGTAGTTTGATATGATAGACCTGGGAATTCTATACTACTTATTTAGACTTTAGATTCATTGGTCACCTGATGGGATTTCTCTTGGATAGTATAAGTATGCCACATATTTGATTCATCAATTTGATATGGCTTACTGTAATCCAACCCATTCTCCATTTTAGTTATTTGTTTTATTAATTCCTAATTGTAAGATGCCTATAGTTGATCTCACCTTGTATAGGTAATTTTTAGGTAGTCTATTATACCTAACTCACACTCACCCTAACATCACATTTGTTGTTAACCTTGTCTCTCAATTCTAAAAAAACCCATGAGAGTCATTAAAAAGAAAAAAATATATTTTTCGATACATTTAGGTCACTACTCACTTTGGATTAAGTACACACCACATGGTACTTCACATATTATGAGTTATATTGATTTAGATTGGGTAGGAGATGTTAATAACTACAAATCCACTTCTAATTTTGTTTATAATATTGGTTCAGATCTAGTTGCATAGGGATACAAGAAGTGAACAACCATTACCTTATCATTTACTCAGGCTAAATATTGAGAAACTTCCAAGTTCAATCACAAGCCTCTATGGCTTCTGTAGTTGTTGGATGACTTTGGTTTTCTGAAGCATAACCTTGATACACTTTAGTGTGACAACCAAAGTGTTATTATTATTTTTGATAATCCATTTGAGCACTAGTGTAAAAATACATTGAGATACATATACACCTCATTTGAAAAGTTATTTAAGATGTAATCATTTCTTCAAAGCTCATCCCTATAGCTAAATAAGTTGTCGACATCCTCACTAAACCCTTGATTACACGTTGTTATATTTAGTTACGAGCTTTACTTGGGGTGAAGGAAGTTATAATTGGGGGGAATTAAGGTAAAGTCCTTCCTTCTTATTTAATATCTTTTGATTGTACATGGGTACCTAACATGGCCTAGTAGTTGGGACCCATCTTCAGTTCCTCCATAATTACTTGCTTGTAGGAGGGTATTAGAGTATTAGACTATACTTTAATAGTTATAAGTTCTAATCAAGAAATATTTATTTATTAACAATTAATATTCCATGCAAAAAATTAATAAGTGAATTTATTATTAGTGTGACACTTTTCACACACCAAACTTATAATGTTCCAAGTTGTAATGCTTATCACAAGCATGTTATAGATAGGGAATGTTCTAGGTGTGACACTTCCTCTTCTAGGGTTAGATTCTTCTATTTTATTATATCTCTCTCCTATTTAAGGAGCATGAGAATACTTGTCTGAGATATAAGAATAGAGAGAGATTTTAAAATAATTTTTAAAGTAATAATAATATGTTATTACCTTGTCTTAATTGAGAATAGTTATTGGCATTCAAGGTATTCTTTTTTATTGCTAGTCTTTTGGTTTGATCCCAAGGACATGCTTATCCATTTTTATTTCTATTTTAGCATGTATAAAAGTTATGATGCATATGAAAGATAATAAAATTGTAAGATGTAGACACATAAATTAAAATTTAAACTAAAATCATGCACTTGTGATCACCCTTTTGATACACTTATCTCATGACCTATTTTAGGGCCTTTTAACCACTTTCCTTCAATTTATACATGGTGACTCACTCCTTAAAACATACCATATAAATTTAGAATGTATCCATCCATCTTGTTCAGTAGCCTAGGCTCATGGTGATATTGATGCATACCCTCAACCTAGCTCTTGTTGCCATTAGGACAAGAGTGCCCCACTAGGATAATAGTTCACCTTGCTCTTGTCCACCCTAATGGAAGTTGTCCTCCCACAAAATAATGACTATTTTACAAAATTTAAAGATGTGTAAGGGTCAGCCCATAAATTTTAGTAATCCCAATCTAAAGGAATTATAAAAATATTACTATATAAGAACATTTAAAATCATTTTGCACATAAGAGGATTCCACACAGAAAACACCATAATTTTAATTTTACATTAAGAGAGAATTGCATGTTCTCCCAATTATGATCACATATAACCCTATTATACCTAAGCTAAAGTCTGAATACACCTCTAAGATCAAAATTCATGATTGAAGCACTTAATCATGATAGGATTGCACTATCATTTAACATTTTGCACCAGTTTCACACACACCATCGTAACAGGGGAGAAATACATGGAGTTTGATCCCTCTTCAGAGTATTGGTATGTATGAAACACTCAACACATAGGATGTTGAGGTCATGAAAAACTTTAACCACTAATTTTTTTTACTCCATGATTATATTTTATCATTTTTTCTATTGAACTATGATTTTGAGTAGAAAATTAACTATATAATGGTCATTGAAGTGAATCAAAAGCTACCACAAAATACATAAAATAAATAGGTGAAGGCATACATAACCCATGAATATTAGGATCCTAATCTTATATTGGACATTAGTCCAACCTAGTGATAACATTGCACCCCTACCTTGTCCAGTCACTATGCTCAAGTCTAAGAGCCCTGCTAGCTCATGTTCCTAGTCTACATATAGTCAACATAGTCAACCTATTAGTATCATATCAAGAATCATCCATCATATCAATTTTCTAGATAAGTTTATATTTTTTCTTAAACTTTCCATATTTATTAAGATTCTAGATTTAGCAAGTTTCACATCTATTTATGTCATTTATTGCATATTTGTAGCATTCTAATTTTGAATAATAGTTTATTTATTTAGGGTCTAGCATTATCCAAGTTCCCCAAATTTTATAAAACATATTTATGAACCCATATATTGATTAAATGTTCAAAACACTAACCATAAATGTTGCTAAGGTTCATATCCTTATTATTATTATTTCCTATTATTGTTTTAGGGTTTTCATATTTGATTAATTATGTTATAAAATCAATATTTCAAGTTTTTGTTTCATACTATATGCAACCCATAAAATTTCTTTCCACCTTTATTAGAAAAAGTGCTATATTATGTGGTATTCTAATTGACCACACTCATATTTGTTTTGTTAAAATCATAACATGGATAATAATAAGGGTATATTAGAACCTTCAAATTATAATTAACACAATGATCATGTAGATATTCCTAATAATAATTCAAAACATGAGAAATATGATCAAGATAATCTTGATTCTCAAAATGGATATTAAGATGAGCTTCAACCTATAAGTGGAGAGAAATTGGTAATTAACAAAGAGGAAGTTATCAAGATCTTTTGAAAGAGACTCAAGGAAAAACCTCTTAACCATTATAAAATTTTACAAACCCTTTTGGATATCAAGAGTGTAAGCATGGCATAATCATCTGATCCTTCTAATCCTATGACCCTCATGGATACCAATTTTATAACATCATTTATTATGGGGGAAACCTAAGGGATTTAACACATTACTATGTCATTTGAATTATTTATTGGTAACACCAACTTTGGTTATCACACATTATTCTTCTCCTAGTATACAATCCCTTATGCAGGAGCTTCATAATCTATAAGATGAGGTGTTAAATTTTATCAAGGTGATTTGAAACCAAATCTAGACCTTGATTTTCATACTCTATTGCCTACTCCATTGACACCACATATATTAGTATATCATCTACTTATAGGATTTTTGGCACCCAAAATTACATTAAATGACAAAAAGTGTGGCCCCAAGCAACATTTGAGAGCATTTCACACAACATGTGTGGTCTATGTGTCTAATTACATATTATTAACTAAGTTATCTATAATGAGTCTAAATGAGTATGCTGTATAATCATTTTAAAATTTACCTAATTAATTGGTATATGTATTAAATCCTTTAGTCAACATGTTTCTAGCCTAATTTTTAATTAATATCATTGAGAAGGCTTCATATGCTGAGATTGATCAACTCAAAGAAAAGTCTAATGAGCCTCTTACAAGATATGTATTAAGGTACAAGACTATGTTATCTAAGATGAAAAATCCTATGGTAGAAAAAGAGATCCAAGATACAATCAATAAAAATTTTCTTCCAACCCTTCATGAATCAATCATGTTCAATAAGTGTCCTTCATTCATAGGTTTATGTCATATAGTAAAGGAAAGAGAAATTAATATTTTGGGAATGAATAAGCTCAAGTATATAACTAACACATATTCAAATATAAAGACTAAAAATAATTCACCATAAAATGTGAGACCAAATGATAATAAAAATGATCAAAAAATAATAGTACATGAAGTTTTGGAACCAATTCTATTCGTTTTATTATTAGATCCTACAAGAAAACAATTTACAAATCTACAGGAAGCTCCATACAATGTCCCCAAAATGCTATTGGAATGCAATGTAATATCCCTACCTCCCATCAAATATTTTGATGTGAATAAAAATATTCCAAAAGGTTTTGATCATAATTATTTTCATGATAATCATAGGGCACCAAGCCACACTACTAATATATGTATTAGTTTGAGGTATAAGATTTAGTATTTGATAGATACCAACATCATTGATGTGGGAACACCTACATATAATTCCAAAGCACATCCAAGTGAAAGTAAAATAATGAAAATTTTTAGTGATACCTTTGATAAGTATAAAAATAATGATAACATGTACTTTGGTGGTGCATTATTTATACAATACACAACCTTCACTAGTTTCTTACCATTCTCACACAGAGGAACACCATCCTTTAAATGGAATTATTAGTATGTATCACACTTTAGTACCCTCATGGCCTCTCATTAAATTTGAATAGAATGAGATAATAGATGATGAATTTTACTTACATTCGTGTTCATTCAAGATTACATTGATCACCAACATATTCACAGTGTCATGGTTGATCATGGTTCTATCGTGAATCCTTGTATGAACACAATACTTTATCATATTGGATAAACAGACCAAGATTTAATTTCTACCACAATGGAAATAAAATGGTTCAATGGGCACATTAAGAGTTATATTAGTGAGATTAAATTTACCACTATAGTTTGGTCCATCACATGCAACCACTAGATTCATAGTAGTAACAAGTGCATGGTTCTTTGATATGTTATTGGGGTACCATTGGATTCAATGGATTCACATAATTACCCCCTATCATAGTTTGATATGGTTATATAGCCATAGATTCCAATTGAGGCACCCAAAAAGGTGTGATCTACATAGAAAATTCAAAAATAGACATCACCTTTCTAAGGAAGCCTATCCTTAAGAGGCCACTTTTGTAGAGATTTGTCATAGATTATAAATATATTGTTTATACTTTTACATATACCATATTGGTATTACAAATAACTAAAGGTATCTCACATAAGGCACCACTTTAGAGTTCATCCACTCCATGATGGGTTCTTAAAATCCCTAGTGTTCACCATGCTCAAACAAATGCACAATATGATATCAATCATCATTATGCCCATGTCACTTATAGTAAAAAAAAATTACTATTCAAACTTATAATTTATTACACTTCAGTCTCATTAGTATGACACTTTTCATTCATGAAATGTCATAATTGCTAACTTTGACATAGGACACATTGATTGTGAGTCCCTTTTGGGACTCATTGGTTAGTATTCTCTTCCCATTTTTTTTTTTTTTTTTTTACATACATTAAATATGGAAAATAAAAATAATAATATACTGTTATATAAACATATAAAATTAGGACCTATGCATACTTATGTTTAGTTCATTTACATTAGTTAAGATGTGTATAGTATTTGATAGTTACTTTTATCTAGTTTTTATATCATATATGCTTCAAAAATGAACATGAGTGATTAAAGAGAATACATGTTTCCATTCATAAGATTAGTTATAGTCTTAGACACATAAAATTATAATTAAAAAACATCACCTTAGTGGACAAGAGTACACTACTCTATTGTCCATTTCCCCCGTTGTCCTAATGAGCACATGTTATCATTTCTCAGTCCCAAACCATAAAAGGATTATGAAACTTGTATACATATAAAAAAATATCAATAAGGGCATCTCATACATAGGTTTCATCATTCTATGTCTTTCCCTTATTACTCACAACTTAGATCTTTCATTACATTCTATCTATCTATATGGCTCATGTATTAACACATTGATATGCTATTGCTTATCTAAGTTACTGAATCTACTCATATTCCAAATGAAATATGTTGATAAATTAAATGTATCATTCCATGATTTTCATGTTTTTTTCTTGTTTCATGTCCTATGTGTGCTTCTTTGATTTAGGACATTTGAATATGTCATTGTGCATGTCTTTAATCATTTATTCTATATTTATATGCATATGAGGACATTTTAACATATCCTTGGATATGTTTATTTTCTTGAGGAAATTTGAGTATGTCATTTTGCATGGATCTTAGCCTTATTTATTTATGTTCATGTTTATGAGGATATTTGAACATGTCCTTATGTTTGATTTTATGCTTATGAGTGACATTTGAACACATCCTTATGTTTGATTTAATGCTTGTGAGTGACATTTGAACATGTCCCTTGTATGTAGCCCCTTGTCCTTCCATTTACATGCCTTATGTCATTTTGGAAGTACTATATGTTTGTGTGCATCATGACCATGACACTTAATTGCTTATTTGATCAATTTGATTAGATTTTTATGCCATGATGGATATCATGCATCCTCTTAGTTTTTGATGCCATGATGGATATCATGCATCCCTCCCCAAGTAGTTATATTCAAATTACAATACTAAGTTTTGATCGCTTATATAGGTACTTATTTTCTAACATCTATCTTGTTGTTCACACTATGTATGCTTGTTCCTACATGAATTTCACATTACCATTATACTTAATTTATCAATATGATAATGTCATACTTATCCATATTATCACTACTACTCATATTTACATATTTTACATAACATATAATGTATAATAAATTATTATGCATGTTATATATCTCACCTCAAAAGAGGGGGCATACATAGTGGTTTGTCTTAGAGACTAAGCCCACTTAGTAAAATGTATAGATAGACATAGTCAAAAAAATTAGTCCCCATATTATAGATCATGCATTGTACTTATAATACACTCATAAAATTAGTTTAGACATCAAAGTTATAAATGTATAGGATCACAACCTTCTGTTGTCTAAATAGGGTGATATTTTCCTAGAGTTTAGAAGATGGTCAATTCAAGAATTTATCAGAATCTCAAGAAGTCTAGATCAATTTATAATAGGTTCACAGTCTTGATTCTTAGAATTCACTTAGATTTATCTCAAATTGGATTAGATTGGGGGAATCATGTGTGGCATGTGTTTTAGGTTATACATTATTTTTTTCTCAAAATTTTAGTTATTATTACTTTGTCTCATAATCTATATACCCCAGATATTAGATTGGGGGCATGTATGCAACACATGGATTCCTCTTTGATTAGTTTTTTCCCTAGTTCCATATATGAAATGGTAGTACTTGTCATTATCCATGATATATATATATATATATATATATATATATATATATATATATTATAAAAACTATTTGCACCAATTTTTCACCAAAAAATGAGCTTTATTCCATCTATAATAGTTAGTTCACCCATTTTACATCATTTTTGTACCAAGAACATTATATTTGGATTCATACAGGGATTCCAAGTTATTTAAATTCTATGAGTATGTAATAATGGAGTCAAGCATACCTTGATTTATTAAGCACATTATCCTAATCAATGAGGATTGGGGCATGCATAGTCCAATCTGAGGTTTTCAATGAAAATGAAATCTCCAAGGGGGTTATCCTTTAAAATCACTAGTTTTTCACTAGAAACACAATGGTTCTCATACTTGATCAGGTGTATTCAGTCATTATTATTAGTTACATAAATCTTCTTATCTTTGCTTCTTGATTTTCATCTTAAGTA
This sequence comes from Torreya grandis, assembly GCA_037957365.1. Classification (NCBI taxonomy): domain Eukaryota; kingdom Viridiplantae; phylum Streptophyta; class Pinopsida; order Cupressales; family Taxaceae; genus Torreya; species Torreya grandis. Next base: position 15,270 of record JARHVA010000907.1, on the reverse strand, counting down.
AAGATTGATTTTACACATGTTTCATTGCAGGTTTTGCATGAAGCACAAGTTAACATTGTGGCCTCCATTCAAGACTCCACTTTAAAAATAAGTTGAGGTATGCACTTTTTCTTTTTAATCTATTAATTTCACTTTATTGCATTATTAGAATAAAGGTGGGGATGTAGACACATAAATTAACATTTAGGATCAAATTGTGCACTTGTGATCACCCTTTTGATGCACTTAGCTCATGACATATTCTAAGGCATTTTTCGCACTTTATTTAAATTTTCACATGGTGACTTTATCCTTCAAACATCCCACATCACTTTAGAATGTATCCATCCAACATGATTAGTAGCCTAGGATCATGCCCAAATTGATTCATACCCTTATCTTAGCTCTTGTTTCCCTGAAGAAAGGAGCACCCCCATTAGGATAACAATGCACCCTAATGTTTTAAACCCCGATAATAGTTGTTATCCCACCAAATAATAACTATTTTACAAAATTCAAAGTTGTGTAAGTGTCAACCCACAAATTTTAACAAGATCGATATGAATGAATTCTAAAAATTCTACTATATAATCACATTTAAAATAATTTTGCACACAAGAGACTTCCATACAAAAAAACACTAGAATTCTAATTTCTTATTGAGATAAAATTACCTATTTCTCCCAATTTATATCAAATAAAAATCTATTAGTATGAGTTAAAGTCTAAATACACCTCTAATGTCACAAGTTATGATAAAATCACTTAATCACACCCATATTACACCAACACTTTGTATTTTTCATCAATTTAACACACACCACCATAGCATGGGATAACTACATAGATTTTGATCCCTATTATGAGTATTGGTATGTAGGCAACACTCAACATAGGGGGTGTTGTGGTCAAGCACAACTTCAATCATTGAAACCTTTTTACTCCATGATTGAATTTTATCATCTTATCTATTGAGCTAGGGTTTTCAAGTTAGAAATTAGTTACACATTGGTCACCAAATTAAATAGGAATATCCCACATAATTCATACAATAACAAGCAAAGGAAAATAGAACCCAAAAATATTAGGATTTTGATATGTTTCCAAACACCAAAACACCTTAGGGATAACAATGCACCCTACCCTATCTAGTCACTACGCTCCTTGTAGGAACCTTGATAACTCCTATATTTGGTCCACATATAGTCAACATAGTGAACCTATCAGGCTAAGATTTAGAATCATCTCACATTTTAATTTTCTAGCTAAGTTTATATTTTCTCTCTTGCACTTTCCATATTTTTCAAGTTCCTAGATTTAACACGTTTCAAATCAGTTTGTGTTATTTATTACATATCTATAACATTATCATTTTGGATATTAGTTTAATTATTTAAGATCTTTCATTCTCCTAGTTCCCTAAATTTGATAAAAAATAAGGTAATGATTAATAATGAAAAAGTATGATCAAAATACCTATATGCCAAATTACCATAAAAAATTAGATAATAGATTCTTCCAATTAGAATGAAAAATTGTATAAATTATAGATATCTTGTTAATTTTAATTAACATTTAAATGTACAATTTATTACTACCAATTGTATATGGTAGATGAAAATGTGCAATTTTCTTACTTACCAAATGTAGATGGTAGCTAGAAAATATTGTTTCCCTTGATGAATTGAGCTGAAAATTATAGTAATATTCACTAGAGGGCTATTGGAATAAGAACTCTATGAATTTGATGAAATTTCACATGCAAAAGAAAATTTTTTTTAACACATTATAAGTATTCTTTATATATACAACTTGAAATTAAAAATTTAAACTCATATTATTTGTAGACTTACATGCCATTGGTTCACTCAATCTTTTTTGGATTGGTTTTTGATGTACTTTACTATATTAAAAAGAAAAATGAATTTTTATTGTATTTATTGTTCAAAATTTTTCAATCTACATTTAATTTTTTGGTGAACCTTACATGTGTTCAATATTATATGTACTTGTACTCGAGTGTTAATGAAGGCCAAAGAGAAACAAATTAAAAATTCTTGAGTTTATTTTTAAGAATCTCATTATATATTTTTTTAAATTTTAAAATAAAATTTATGACAAAGTGCATGCATATTTTCAAATGGTGTATTATGAATATGACAGCTACCCTTCATATCCTTATGATCTAATTTGGATTTTTATACATGTGAAAGATAAAAAATTGATAGGATTTTGAATTTTTATCATAAGTGAAATATATAACTTATTTGAAAAGTAATATAAAAATGCATATAAGGGAACTCAATAGTATAATTTATTCTTTTATATTTTATAGTAATGTATGGCTTGTTGAGGTGGGGTGTACTAATAATAGTGTAATATTTTATGTACAAATTTATTATTGCATATGAATTAGGATAGCATATCAATTTTTTAGTATTAGGTATACATCTCTTTATAATTAGAAAAAAAAATATCCAATCTTCATAGCAAAAAAGTGCAAGATTTGGGACCACATCCCCAAAGTGCCCTCTCAAGTACTAGACCCCAATCAATTAATGGTCCCTTTGCACTATTAGCATATTATTATAAGGTATTTATGCATTTATGATTTATTGGTATGAATTAGATTCTTATTGGTGTATTTTTTGAGGTTTTTGGTTGTTTTGAGTGTCTATGAAATTATCAACATTTCTCATAGCCATATAGTGTATGGTCATGGGGATCCAAGAGCATGAACTATATGATTTTGGGTTGGTCAATGATTTGGGTCAATGTTGGGTACATTCATGTCATGTGGTCCTAATTTTTTAGTATTTTTTGTTTGTTGGGTGTCAACTTGCACACCAACTTGGTCCTATTTTGAATTTAAGAAATTTATAAATTCATAAGTGCATTAATGCATATATGATAAGGATGAATGATAGGAAATGATTGAACAAGACATAAATTTTATGTTCTAGAGATATATTATGAAACTTGAAGATTAGAATTAAAGCCTTAAAGTATAATTGAAGTAAGATTTAAATCATTTATTTCCTTTTCCAAATATTCATTCTATCATGAAAGGTCATATAAGACTCGACCTTCCATTCATGTATTATTTGTTAAATTGCATTGAGTGTTATTATCCAAATTTGTTCCAAATTAGGGGCCTAATAATAATATAGGGAGAACACAAGGCCCCATTCAATCCCATTTTTTTATTGGTTTGTGATGAGTTATTGAGGTTGTGGATAAGGATATCATTTTCCCATAAATCTATGCAAAACTCAAGAAAAGTGTGATGTTTTTAAATCCCTAGAAAAAAAATAGGATTGCTAAATCAATTTTCATATTTTTGCACTTTGCTAAAAACTTCTTCACTCTTCCAAAAGAATGCACTAGAAAAATATCTTTGTTTGTGTTTATTTTTTTGGATTTTATTTTCTATTATAGGTTTCTAATAAAGATCATAAGATTCATAACAAATTACCCTCTTTTGTCATTTAATGTTGATTGTTGGAATAATGAATATTTAAGCTTACCTAAGGTTAATAGTGTAAGTTATTTATTACCTAGGGTTAATTTTATTTACCTAGGATAATTTGTTTTATTGTTGAGAATCTCTCAACAATATATTTGTCCATAGTATTTGAAAACAAATAGTTTGTTGTCGTAAAACAAACTATTTGTATTATATATACTTTACAATCTATGAGAAAATAACAAGAGATTAATGAGAGAATACAAAGAATTTATAGGATTATCACCTATTTTTTAGGTGTGAGAGAAACATATTTTATTCTCTGGTATTATTTTGCAGGTTATTTGTTGTGGGTTCTTTCTCCTGGATTGATCCTGTGGATCTTGTGTATCTCCTGTTCATTCTTTCATGGTATCAGAGCATGGAGTCCCAATTGAAGATCCTCTTCCCTACAAATTTTTCATCATTTTTCATCTATTAACACATTAAAAAAAATTATTTTATTGATGTGTTATAGATATTTGTTATTCTCTCACATTCTGGTTCTTGTTTACAAGTTTTTTTTGGAAATTTTTGTATTTTATGATCATTTATGACCGTACGGATTTCCAAAACTAATTTTTTTTTCATAGGGGCATAGAAAATCAAGTCAAGAATCCATTTCAACTTTAATTTTTTCATTCCATGCTAGCCATACAACTCTTTCATTCAAAAATCGGCTGACTGGTTCCTTTTGGCAGATTGCAGTACCTGTACGGTTTTCTAATGTGGTAGATCGTACAGACATTTTTTTGGAAATCTGAAACCCGTTCATGAAAGCTGACTAAACTAGATTTCATTCCATATAAATTAGTATGGATTTGGATCAGGCTGTACAGTGTTTTGGGAGTTTACAACAGGAATTTAAAAATCTATTTTTGGTCTGCAACATAGCCGTATGGTTTTCTCCATTTTGAATGACTTATACTGCATAAAATCAAATATAAAATTTTTATGTGTTAGCATACTTTCTAGGATTTCATTTCCAGCTGAGAAGTATAGATTTGGATCAGGCTGTATAGTCCTTTGGGCAGATCCTATGGAGCCAATTCTGAATTTGCTTGGAGGTTTTTTCTTTAGCCAACATTTACAAAATTCTCCTCAGAATTTTCTTGATCACCACGCCTTGCTAGAACAAGAGATTATTTCTGATAAAGCCAAAGATTATTCAACATTTATCTCAGACGTGTGAGTCATTTTGGCTTTTTTTATTTTTTATTATTAATTTCTTAATTTTTAGTGGCTTAAATGCAAGTCTCTAGCTTTAAATGTACAAATTTGACTTTGCTAAAGTGGCTAGAGGTATTTTGTTAAAAATTGGTAGGGAGGAAGTCTTGGGGTCAAATCCCCCTACATTTTTTTGCATAAAGCCATTTTTTTTTACTTTTGTATAAGCTAAGGCTAAATTTTTTTTCATCAAAACACGTTAAATTGTAACAAGAAGGGTGTTTTGAGGAAAAATGAATGTCTAGGTTGTTCTTATCAACATCATCATCTTCTTCGGGAATGGAATCCTAATTATTTGAACCCCTAAACTCTACAAATTACCATGTTTGGAAGCTGAAAATTCATCAACTCCTTCAATAATAGGGCTTATGGAGAATTTTTTCTGAAACAACACCTATGGCATTCACCACTGAAAAAGACAAATATGCATATGGTTGTAAGTAGGATGAGGCTCTTGGATTGATTTGCCTTAGTGTCTCAGATAATCTTCAATTTCACATTGCAGATGCTACAATGCCAAAAGAGGTATGGGAAAAATTTAACCCATATTTAAAAACCTATTTGGCAAAGTTAATGAGTTTAAAATTTTGCAATTAGACACAGAATTGAGTACTCTCTCTCCATCAGATTTTCCTTCAATAGATGAATTCTTGGCAAAATTCAAATTTATTAGGTCACCGTTGAAAGCTGGTGACAAGGATAAAAGTGATCAGGAGTGCATTTTCATGATTTAGTCAAACTTGAAAGGACCATATAGTGTTTTTTTCTCTACTTTTTATAGTATGATGGATACATTAGGTGATGAATTCAAATGGCCTTCCTTTGAATTTTTTTGTGAAAGATTGACTAGGGAGCAAACAAAATTAATGGCCTTAGATGCTCTACCTGGTCCTAGTCATGCTCTAGTTGCTAATTCTTCTAAAGAAAGACCTTCACCTAAGTCTAAACAAAAGCAATCACCTTCAAATAACCCTCCAGAGTCCACCACCCAGACACCTCATCATTCTAAATCTAAGACCAAAAAGTCCTTTAAGCAAAAGAAGAAAACATTTAGTCCATGTAATTTTTGTGGTGGTCCTAATCATGATGAAAGTAGATGTTTTAATAAGATGGAAGCATTAGAGGTAGTGGTCAGACAACACAAAATTTCCATTCCATCTCCATCTCCTTCTACTTCTCTTGCAGGAAAGGGAAAGCACTTTTAGCTAGAGCTATATCTTCATGTCATGATCAGTGGATTTTTGACTCAGGTGCTTCTCACCATCTCACACATTCTAAGGATCTATTGTATTCTCTTACAGATTGTAGTACATCACATATTGTTATGGGTAACTCTCACAAAATGAAGTTTTGGGATCTAGTACTGTTGACAAACAGGATGGATGTTTTAATAATGTATTGCTTGTACCCCAAATCTCTTCTAATCTTCTCTCTGTATATCAAATATGTAATTTTGGTACTAGAAAAATTATGGAGTTTACTTCACATGATGTTGTAATAAGAGAATGTAATGATCCTAGTGAGATAGTTGCTACAGGTACAACAAATCATACTGCAAGACTCTATACTTTTGATAAGTTTGAGTCTTTTATGTCTTCTGGTTCTTCACTTATAACACATGGTAATAATCTTAGAAAATTAGTGCATGAGAGATTAGGGAATTTGAGTTATGGATATATGCAACAAATGAGTACAAAACATCTTGTAAAAGGCCTTCCTAAGGTCTCATGTATTGATGGGGTGTGTCCTGGTTGTCTAGTTGGTAAACAACACCGGGATCCATTTCTAGTTGGTAAGGCCATGTGTGAAAATGCACCCTTAGGGTTGGTTCATAGTGATTTGATGACTTTTCTAGCTCATTCTTCTTCAAGGGCTAAATATGCACTCACATTCATTGATGATTTCACTCATAAAACTTGGGTATATTTTCTCAAGTTGAAAAGTGAAGTTTTTGAGACTTTTAAGGCTTTCAAAACCTTTGTTGAAAAACAATCATCTCTTCCTCTTAAGAAGATACACACTAACAATTGGGGGGAATATGATAGTAATGCTTTCTATGATTTTTGTATTGAGCATGGGATACAACACTAGTTCACTTTACCACACACTCCTCAACAAAATGGTGTAGCAGAGAGGAAAAATCAAACATTGAAAGAGATGGCTAATCGTATGATTCACTCTAAAAATTTGGGTCCACAATATTGGGCTGAAGTTGTAAATTGTGCAAACTACATTCAAAACCATATGTCTCACAAAGCTATGGAAAATATGACACCTGAAGAAGCTTGGTTTGGGATCAACCCTGATATTTCAGATTTTTGCATCTTTGGGAGTCAAGCATGGGCATTTGTTCTTGATGACAAACACAAAGAATTAGAGAAGAAAAGCCAACCACTCATTTTTGTTGGCTATTGTGAAGATGTAAAAGCCTACCATCTTTTTGATCCTATCACACATGATGTGTTGTTTCAACGAGATGTTCAGGTTGATGAGCTACCCACTCCATAGGAGTGTACATCTAGTTTTTCTTCTCCCCCTCCTCCTTCTACTGAGGATAATGAGGATTTGCTTTCTATTGTTGATGATTATGATGATGTTGCACTTATTTAGCCACCACAACCATCTTCTTCACCACCTTTGTCCAAGTGGGCAAAGAGCACTCTACAGGCAATTGGTTCTTTCATTGTTGATCCATCTGATTCTCATCACACTTGCTCATAGACATCTGGTGTTGCTCTTTTAGGACAAGCTTGTACAGATGATCTAGTGTTATTTTCTGAGGCCATTGGTATACCTAAGTGGGATGTTGTAATGTATGATGAGTATTCTTCATTGATGAAGAATGATACTTGGGATCTTGTCCCTCTTCCTAAGGGAAGAAAACTTGTAAAATGTAAATGGGTCTATAAGACCAAATATGTTATAGATAGATCAGTAGATAAGTACAAAGCTAGATTAGTAGCTAAGGGTTTTTCACAGGTTAAAGGGGTTGATTACTCTGAGACCTTTACCCCTATAGCTAAGATGGATTCTATTCAGATTGTACTCTCTCTTGTTGCTTCACATTCTTGGTCAGTTTTTCAGATGGATGTAAAGAGTGCTTTCTTGCATGGTGATCTCCATGAGGAGATATATATGGAGCAGCCTCCAAGGTTTGTGTAGGACTCATCATTAGTTTTTAGACTCTATCATTCTCTTTATGGCCAAAAACAAGCTCTTAGAGCTTGGTACGAGAAGATGGATAGTTTTCTTCTGATTTCTAGTTTTATTCATTATGAGTCAGATCATAATGTATACATCTTGAAGAAAGGTAAGGAGCTTGTCATTTTGGTTTTGTATGTTGATGATCTCATCCTCACTGGTAGTTCAGATTATTTGATACATGACATCAAGGACAAGTTGGTAGATAGGTTTGATATGATAGATCTGGGACTTCTACATTATTTTCTTGGTCTTCAATTTTTTTAGTCTTTTGAGGGCATCTCTATTGGATAGCAAAAGTATGCGACAAATCTTCATCGATTTGGCATGGCTGATTGTAAGCCTACCCCAACTCCATATCAGTCAGGTATTGTGTTGTCTACCACTTGTACAACTCCTCTTGTTGATCCAACTTTGTATAGGCAACTTGTAGGTAGTCATTTATACCTGACTCATACCCATCCTGACATCATATTTGTTGTGAACCTTGTCTCTCGGTTCTCACATGAGCCTCATGAGAGTCATTGGAAAGTAGCCAAGCATATTTTGTGCTACATTTAGGGCACCACTCACTTTGGTATACATTACACACCACAAAGTTATACATAGCTTGTTGGATACACTGACTCTGATTGTGCTGGTGATGTTGACACTCGCAAGTCCACTTGTGGATTTGCTTTCACACTTGGTTTAGGTCCAGTTGCTTGGGCATGCAAAAAGTAGACTGCTATTGCATTGTCCTCTACTGAGGTTGAGTATCAAGGTACTGTCAAAGTTAGTCAAGAGACACTTTGGCTTCGACAATTGCTTGGAGAGTTTGGCTTCACATAGTAGGGTCCTACTACTCTTTGGTGTGACAACCAAAGTGAGATTGCTATTTCATGTAATCCTGTTGAGCATCAATAGACAAAACACATTGAGATTCACATGCACTTCATTTGACATCTTATTCAAGAAGGAGTTCTTTCTTTGGAGTTTGTGCCTACAGCTGAGTAGATTACAGACATCTTCACTAAACCTTTGGCTTCTCTTCATTATCTTCAATTATGAACGATGCTTGGGGTGAAGGAAGTTGTCCCTAGGGGGATTTCCCATGAAGTCTTTCCTTCCTTTATTTTTCATTTATTTTGATTGGTTTGTACATGGATACCTTATCAGGCCTAGTAGCTGGGACCCATATTTGTTTGTCATTCTCCCTGTGTTTCGCTTAAGGGAGGGTGTTGGAATAATGAATATTTAAGCTTACCTAGGGTTAATAGGGTAAGTTATTTATTACCTAGGGTTAATTTTATTTACCTAGGATAATTTGTTTTATTGTTGAGAATCTCTCAACAATATATATGTCCGTAGTATTTGAAAACAAATAGTTTGTTTTCTCTATTTTGTAATCACAACAAATAGTTTATTGTCATAAAACAAACCATTTGTAATATATATAATTTACAATCTATGAGAAAATAATGAGAGATTAATGAGAGAATACAGAGAATTTATAGGATTATCACCTATTTTTTACATGTGAGAGAAACATATTTTATTCTCTAGTATTATTTTGTAGGTTATTTGTTGTGGGTTCTTTCTCCTGGATTGATCATGTGGATCTTGTGTATCTCTTGCTCATTCTTTCATTGATTATATAATAATATTTATTACAAATTTTAGACACTTCATTTTCACCACTCTTATGTTTAGAATTTAATTAGAATGAATTTCTACAATCACATGAAAAATTAATAAAAAATCAAAAATTGATTTAATTTACCCACACAACTATTGATTTAATTCAAATTTAAAATAACATATTCCTAATTGGGGCAATACACCATAGTATCAAAATAGTTCTATCAAATGCACCCCAAATGAACCTAACTTTTTTCAAGTGTTATTGTGGGGCAATTAAATGAACATTGAAAATACATCATTCTTTTAATTTTAAATTAATCACCTCTATTAATTAACCTAAACATTCCTCTAATGCAAATTTCCATGTATTTTTGGAAACCTCTATTTTCTAAAATAAAAAAGCATTTTATTATCTCACCTTAGAAATATCACATGGGAAATTCAATGGGAATGAATGCAAGAAATATCTTACATTCTCTTAAACCTTATTACACACTTTTCCCTCTTACATCCTCTTACACATTCCAAAAGGGGTCATGATTGCACTTTTCTTCCAAATATCTTCCACACTCCAAATTTCCTTAATTGGACCCTCTTACATTTACAACCTCCAACCTTGACTAGGGTGAAGACTCATTCTTAGCCATCCATTTGAAGATCAAGATGGATATTCCTCATTGATTCAACTAGTTTATAAATTGAAGACCACCCTTCCATTATAAACAAGATTATGTAACCTAGAATTAATTTTAAAAAATACATAAGGAGCTTCACCATTCTCATGCCAATTCTCAAGATATACCAAGTGTAGACAAGGGGAGATGTTGGCCACATGTGGATTTGACATTGCCAAAGACCTCTATCTCTATAATCCAATCACATACCTCTTCATACTAGCAAGTAAGGGAAGTCTTCCAAGGAAGGTATAAACATTTGTGGTTGTTTTATCTTCTATTTTGATTCATAATTTGATTAGTATTGATAAAACCTAGTGGATAGGCTTAGGTTATTAGTCTCATGTAATTATTTTGATTTACATGCACTAACAATGAAATAACCCCCTTTGGATTCCTATTCTACATAATGGCATTCCTAGTGGGAATGACTCCAAAATTCTTATAGGCCTTATTATTTATTATAGTAGTAAGAATTATCCTAGGAATAAGCTTAACTCCCCTTATTTTCCTCAACAATCTAAAAAATTCCATTCCATGTGGAATTGGTGAAAATGCCACTATGTTTCAATAGTTTCATTCTCAAAAATGGTAGAAATTCCCTATTCTTATTTTTTTTGTTTTTTGTAGGAAGCTAGAATCAGTAGAAACACATTGTTAAATGATGAAAATTCCTTGGGAAATTGGTGAAAATGTCCATAAAATTGGAAAAAACACAAAAAATGATAGAAACACCCTAGAGTATATTTTTCTCACTTTTTGGTGGAAATTTCATTAAAATCGATAGAAACACACCATGCTAATCAGCAAAAATGCCAAACTCTCTATTTTGATATGTTTTATATAAATTAGTGGAAATGCCCTCTAGAATCAACAAAAACAACAAAAATGGTGGAAAGATCTTATGTTTCAGTGGAAATGCCCTGTGTCCAAAATTTAAGACTTAATAAATCACCTTGACAACTTATTATTCTTACCCAAAACCAATTTGAAAACTTCTGACCCCTTTATTTCAAGTCCGTGGAAAAGAAGTGGATTTAGAACTCAAAACAAAGCATTTCCTCTTTTCAAACATTTCAATTTAGGATTTAAAAAAATCAATACTTAAAAATTTAAGTTTTAAAAACTTATTCATTTCTTTGTTATTTCTTCATGCACTTGTTTAATTTATTTTTATTTCTTCCTGGAGTGTTTGTGTTTATACAATTCCTTCATGCATATGTTCTCCCCTTGTTTGAGTGACCCAAAAATGTGAAGGTAACTATTTGCCTTTATCCCAAGAGATTCATCAAAGTATGCTCCTTGCTTTCCCTTAGTTAGATTTATGTGAATGAGAAATGGTGATGCTTTCCTTTTTTCTTTTTAGGCTATGTGATTGGGGTGTCATTGCCTTTTTATGGATATTTAGGATGAAATGACCAAGATTCCATCCACCAATGTTCGTACCATCCTTGTACATCTAAAAAACTGATATAAATTATTGGCAAGTGTCATTAGGGCCTAGTGAAATTATCCATAAAGGGTCTCATGAAAGCAACATGTTAACTCCCAATGTTAAGCCATTAAACATCACGATAAAAAAATATAGGGTCTCTTCAATAGGGTATGTATCCCTCTATGAATAAACTGATACCTAGATCTCTTCTTCAATATAGTCTATTCCCTTCTAAGACCATATAGAAGGCCTATAAAAAAATTAGATTAAGACCTGTTGACTATAAAGCATTCACTGATGTTGGGGTGCAAAGGTAACAAACCCAAAAAATTACCTCACACGTAAAATTTGAGAGAGGGTGTGTATTTAACCTACATTTAAATTTTTTTATTAAAATTAATCCTTAAATTTTTCCTATCAAAGAAAGTATATTGAAGGTTGAGTGATTGTGATGCACTCAAAATTCACCATTAAAAATGTATCATGTACTTAGATGGTTATTTGCTTGGATTTTATGTCAAAACTCATTGTATGTTCAAAACAAAGTCAAAATTAAACCAAGTCTAAAATGTAGTCCATATGTACCTACATGATACGGTGTTACTCTATCCACATTTTGGGTAAAAAATTACCCCTTCTAAATTTCAAGTCAAAATTTTTCCAAATACACACCCTTCTTTTTTAAACTATGTCATTAGGTTGTCCAATTAGAATCAAGTTCTAGTTCTAAGCAAATTCTAATTTTTGATTCAAAACCAATTCCAAACCAAGGTCTAATTTATTATTAAACCATTACATTTATGCCATCTATTTTGTTTCAAACCTAATCCAAATTCCAATTATTTTCTAATTCCAAAGTCAAACAAATTAAATCTTCTATTTCTAAAGTCAAAAGTCAAACTCTTAATTTTAAAACGTCAAAGCCTAGTTCAATTCAAGTCAAACATTATCTAAAGCCAACTTCGATCCAACATTCATATAACTTCAAAATAAACTAGTATCCCAAGTAAATTTGTCTAAAACAAGAGCCAAAATTTATAATCAAATCAAACAAACAAACATTCCAAGTTCAAAAGTTCATAAATAATCAAGTTTCTTTTCTACATTCACTAGTTGGTTTCCAGGCTAAAAATTCAAAATCAAACCAAAGTTTAAACACTTTTCATTGAGCACATGTAACCTTTGTAAGACATAAACATTTGAATTTTTTTGATATACTTGGACTTATGTGCACTTTTACAGGTAAATTTAATTCACATACCCTTCTTACTAGACCACTTACATTGACACACCATTTACTAAACCATTTCATTTTGGCATTTTCCTTAACATGAATAAAAGAAGTTAATTAAAAAATTCATGTTAACAAACTTATTCCAAAAATTTTCCTCGATCAAAACCACATTCCAATTTCAAACAAGTTTTAAGCATCTAAACTTATTCTAAGATGAAGATCATAAACCCAAACATGTCAAAGTATACATATAGTGGAGCTATTTATAACCCCACCTTTGATGAAGAGGTAATATACAATCTATATAGATATGAGGAGTATGTTGAAGATGATATAAATCAACAATACCTTACCAATGTGCCATATAATGTCAAACTTGAACAAAACCAGTAATACCTTAACAATGTGCCATATAGAGTTGAACTTGGGCAACATCAATAGTACCTCCCAAATGTGACATCTAGTGAATAATATAGACAAAAATAATTTACATTGAGCATTTTTGATAACAAAGATGAGAACCTTGTAAGATTGTTAGAAATTGGAGCTATAATTCGAGTAGATAACTTGTGCTATTTGGTTAGAGCTCTCGAAGAGGAACCCCTTACATTACTATATAATCAATCTACTTATATCCAAAGTCATACTCTTATATTAGCCTCTAACCAAGCTCTTGTGGCATATAACAAAGGAAAAGGTCTAGTTTTTGACCCACCTTCACAAAGCTAATTCATTACCTTTCAAATACAATAGGCTAGTCATGTATTGGATAATTTAGTTAACTCCCTAACTATTATTGATATTCAAAATCCACCACTTATAGAGCTAAATACACCAACCAAAGTGAAACCAAATTTACTAGTCCATCCTACACCCAATAACTATCTATTTACTAGTAACACATTAGTCACAGATTTATTTAACATGCCTATAAATGAAATTAATCCATATGCTAATCTTGATCCAAATTATAACATTACTAACACTTTATAACAATAGGTTGTAAACATACCTAAGCCACAACACCAAATTTTTAATACTCGTACATTTCAATAAGTGGTGACCAATCCCCCACTTCAAAAATTGGTGACCAATCCCCCACTTCAATAAGTGGTGACCACTCCCCCACTTCAAAAATTGGTGACCAATCCCCCACTTCAAAAAGTGGTGACCAATCCTCCAATCCAATAAGTGGTGACCAATCCTTCACTCCAACAAGTGAAAACCAATATTCCATTATAAAAAGTGGAAACCAATCTTCCAATTCCACAAGTGGTGACCAATCCTCCATTCCAACAAATGGTGAATAGTCCTCCACTCCAACAAGTGGTGACCAATCCTCCAATTCAACAAGTGGAGACCAATCCTCCACCTCAAAAATTGTCAACCAATCCCCAACATATGTTTTAAAATTAATAACACATTCTTAGTAGCCAACCACATACCACTTCTAATCAAAACTATGCCTCTTAAAACCAACAACATATTCCACCTAACTAGTAATGAGTCCCTTTCATCCAAAAAATTCTTATGAATTAATAATAATTTCCTTTCCATTCCCAATAAGTCTCATTTAATCACTAACAAACCATTCTTCCATTCAAACCATAGTTCCCTTCAAATCAACATCACACTCAGCATCAAGTTCATTACCAATAATAAATGCCCTATTAATAATATAACCTTAATAAGAGAGTGATCATTATTCGTAGAACCAATCAGGTTCAAATTCCTTAATACCACATACCACCACTTTATCCAGGTTAAAGTAATCCACATTTGAATGCCCAACAACATGTACCCACTCCCTCTCAATCTATCCCCACTTTTAAGGAGTTACAAGAGATAAAATATGTAGTTTTTTACCATCCAAGTAGGAAATCATGGTAAGAAGTTCAAATTGGATGACATATGCTCTTATCTATATGAGATGAGCTATATTTAAATACCATTCCCACATCATTTTGAGATGCCTAAATTTGAAAAATATAAAGGGATAGGTGATATAAAAGTGTTTTTAATTACTTTCTAGGAGGTGGCATACAATAGTGTGTACTTGCTTTGCTTATTTTCCCATAGTTTGGTTGGGAAAGAAGTAGAGTGGTTTATCCATCCACCCAAAAAGTCTATTAATAACTTTGATGATTAATCTAAAAATTTTGTGCAATATTTTTCCTATAACATAGAACATGAGGTGACTATGGTTGACTTGTGTCATGCCAAATAAAGAGGAAGAGATATTTTTACTAATTATTTGTAATAGTGGCATGCATTGGCTACATTATTCCCACATAATCTCCCCGATGAACAATTGGTCGTAATCTTTACTACCAATTTATAACTAGACATAGCCTATAATCTCAGACTTCATTATGCAAATACATTTGAAGAG